>UESW01005049.1:0-297673 GCA_900491605.1 Calamus simplicifolius | reverse complement strand
ATTGAAAAAATCTTTTAGCTCAAAATAGAGTGATTCAAAAGGAGTGAAATCAAAGAGGAGTTTCGTCTCTCTCATCAATCCACAAGAGTCAAAAGAAAATCCAAAGCGTTCAAAGATCAAATCGAAGGATTTTTTCAAAAAAGGAGAAAAAGCTTCATCTCAACTCCAAATTCAACGTCAAGAATCTAGCTGAGGCCTGATTCAACACTTCAAGAGGAGTTAAAGAGAAGAAGAAGAAAAGCCAAAGCCAAACATCTCAAATCAGGCTTTTCTAACCTTATTTACTTTATTTGAATATTTGCTCAAAGGAGCTTTTTTATTTAAACTCTTATTTTTGTTTGCTGATTCAATCAGTGGATTGAATAGTGGAGGTTATATACCTCGTTCAAGGGAGTGCTTGTGTTGGGTTAGTTGTCTTGGGTTTGTGCTGGTAAGCCGTGTAAAACCGGCTGGGTTCGTTGTGATCCCGGGTAAAACAACAAGTTTGAGTTGTGAACTTGTAAAACAACTCGGCTGTAATCGAGGAGATTATAGTGTGGACCCAAGTAGGATCTTGGGAGTGGACGTAGGTGTTGGATACACCGAACCACTATAAAATCTTTGTGTTTGCCGTGCTTCCATTGACTCTATCTCTATCTCTTTTTTCGTTGTACTTTTATTTACATTGCATTTCATTCATCTTAAGCAAACAATTTTAAAAGGCTAAATTTTTAAAGAACCCAATTCACCCCCCCTCTTGGGTTGTCATCTGGGCCAACAATTGGTATCAGAGCAAGTGCTCATTAGATTTTGATCACACGATCAAGAGCTAAAGATCCAAATGGCAACTCAAGTTGGATCATTTGCCGAAGGTCATTCTACAAATAGACCTCCTTTGTTTAATGGTTCCAACTATTCTTATTGGAAAGCAAGAATGAGGATATTCATTCAAGCTTCTGATTATGAATTGTGGGGTGTTATAACTAATGGACCTAGTACACCCACACACGTTGTTGATGGCACTATTGTTCCTAAGCCCGAAAGGGATTGGAATGATAATGATAGGAAAATGGCACAGCTCAATGCTAAGGCCATGAATGTCTTATATTGCTCTTTAGATGCTAATGAATTTAATAGAATCTCCACTTGTAATTCCGCAAAGGAGATTTGGGATAGATTAGAGGTTACCCATGAGGGTACTAACCAAGTAAAAGAATCCAAAATAAACATTCTTGTTCATAAATATGAGTTATTTTGCATGGAACAAACTGAAAATATAGCTAGCATGTATACTAGATTTACTGATATTGTAAATGGGTTGAAAAGTTTAGGCAAAACATATTCTAACTCTGAACTTGTTCGAAAAATTCTCAGGTCACTTCCAAGAACGTGGGAAGCGAAGGTGACAGCAATCCAAGAAGCAAAGGACCTCAACACCTTACCCTTAGAGGAGCTTCTAGGATCCCTAATGACCCATGAATTGACCATGAAGCAGCACATAGAAGAAGATGTGAAAAAGAAAAAGACCATAGCTCTTAAGGCTGCTGAAAATGAGGAGAGCTGCAATGATAGTGAAGAAGATGATGATGAGACAGCTCTTCTAGCAAGAAAGTTCAAAAAATTCATGAGGAGAAAGAGACCCTTCCACAAGAAGAAATTTGGAACTAAGATGGAAGGAGAGAAAGAAAAAGACAAGGACAAGGATAAAGAGAAAGACCCCTTGATTTGCTATGAATGTAAGAAACCGGGGCATTACAGATATGATTGTCCTCAACTGAAAAAGACTTTCAAGAAGAAAAAGAAAGCCTATGTTGCAACTTGGAGCGACAGCGATGAATCCTCATCGGAGGAAGAACAAAAGGAGGTTGCTAACATTTGCTTTATGGCAAACGAAGAGGATGAGGTAAGTTCTGAAAACCCTTGCGATGAATTTGCTTTTGATGAATTATTTGATGCTTTTAATGAACTTGTTGGTGATTTCAAAATTTTGAAAAAGAAATATAAGTTTTTGAAAAATGAAAATTTAACTTTGATTGAAGAAAAAGAAAATCTTAATAAGAAACTAAAGTGCTGAAATCTGAAAAAGCAATTTGACTAAAGAAAAAGAATCAATTTCCAATGAAAATGATAAACTAAAGAAGGAAGTTGATAAATATAAAAGTATTGTTGATAAATTCACTTATAGTTCAGAAAAACTTAATTTATTGTTAAGTAATCAAAGAGCTATATATGATAAGGCTGGTTTAGGATATAGACCTAATTTGAAACAAAAATTTGTCAAAAACTTTTTTAGAAAGGAACAAAACAATGATAATGTTACATGTCATTACTGTAACAAGAAGGGACACAAAGTTTTTGAATGCAATTTTAAGAAAATAGATAAGAAGATAAATAGTAAAGGAAAGAAAATTTGGGTTCCTAAAGGAACAATTGTTTATGCTACTAACCATGAAGGACCCAAGAAAGCTTGGGTACCTAAATATAAGACTTAATTATTTTTGCAGGAGTGTCTTGCGGCCAAAAGATCAAAGAGAAAGTGGTATCTCGATAGCGGCTGCTCAAGGCACATGACGGGTGACAAGGATCAATTCATCACCCTTGAAAGCAAAAGAGGAGGAGTAGTTACATTTGGCGACAATGGCAAAGGCCAAATCTTGGGGTTTGGTAACATTCAAATAACTCCCTCCACATATATTGAAAATGTCTTATATGTTGATGGTTTGAAACATAATTTAATTAGCATTAGTCAATTATGTGACAAAGGTTTTAAAGTATCATTTGAATCTTCTATATGCACAGTTTCTAATCCCATTGATAATAGCATTGTTTTTATTGGAAATAGAAATGGCAATGTATACCTGATTGATTTAGACAATTTGTCTACAAGTAATCATTGCCTAGTTGCTAATAATGCTAATATAAATGAGATTGGTTGGTTGTGGCATCGTAGATTAGGTCATGCAAGCACACACCTTATTTCAAAATTAATTAGAATGGATTTAGTAAAAGGACTTCCACAATTAGATTTTGAAAATAATAAAATTTGTGATGCATGTCAATTTGGAAAACAAACTAGAAATTCTTTCAAAACTAAAAATATTGTTTCCACTTCTAGGCCACTTGAACTACTTCACATGGATCTTTTTGGACCTACTAGAACCACAAGTCTAGGAGGAAAGAAATATGGTCTTGTGATTGTAGATGATTACTCTAGATACACTTGGGTATTATTTTTAGCTCATAAGGATGAGACCTTTCCACTATTTTTGAAATTCTTCAAGAAGGTCACAAATGAGAAAAACAACACCATAGTGTCTCTAAGAAGTGATCATGGCACCGAATTTGAAAATCATTTATTTAAAAATTTTTGCATAGAAAATGGCATCCATCATAATTTTTCTGCACCTAGAACACCGCAACAAAATGGTGTAGTTGAAAGAAAAAATAGAACCCTAGAAGACATGGCCCGTACCATGCTATGTGAAAGCAACTTACCAAAATACTTTTGGGCAGAAGCTATAAACACGGCATGCTACATCCTTAATAGAGCTTTAATTAGGCCAATCATTAAGAAAACACCTTATGAACTATGGAATAATAGAAAACCAAACATAAGCTATTTTCATGCATTTGGTTGTAAGTGTTTCATTCATAATAATGGCAAAGATAACCTAGGAAAATTTGATGCAAAATCTGATGAAGGCATATTCTTAGGATATTCAACATCAAGTAAAGCTTATAGAGTATTTAACAAGAGAAACTTAATAGTAGAAGAATCTATTCATGTAATCTTTGATGAATCTTTAGCATCAAGTTCTAAAAAGATTGATGATGAGGAAGATACAAACATTCTAGAAAGAGACATTGAAAAATTAAATATAGATGTATCTTCAGATCATGAACAAGAAGCTAAAGATAATGATTCTCCTAGTGTTGATGTTGTTGATGGAAATCGTAATGATATAGATCTACCTAGAGATTGGAGATATGCCTATGGTCATCCAAGAGAATTAATTATAGGTGATCCATCTCAAGGAGTAAGAACTAGATCATCAATGAGAAACATCAATAATCATCTTGCATTTGTATCTCAAATTGAACCAAAAACTATTGAAGAAGCTGAAAAAGATAATAACTGGATGTTAGCCATGCAAGAAGAATTAAATCAATTCACTAGAAATAATGTTTGGACATTAGTGGATAGACCTAAAGATCATTCTGTAATAGGATCAAAATGGGTATTTAGAAATAAATTAGACGAAAATGGCATAGTAATAAGAAACAAAGCTAGATTAGTTGCAAAAGGATATAATCAAGAAGAAGGAATTGATTTTGATGAAACTTTTGCACCTGTAGCTAGACTTGAAGCAATTAGATTGTTACTTGCATTTGCATGTCATATGCATATCAATTTATTTCAAATGGATGTTAAAAGCGCATTCTTAAATGGATTTATAAATGAAGAAGTTTTTGTTGAACAACCACCGGGATTTGAAGATCATGAATTTCCAAATCATGTTTTTAAATTACACAAAGCACTATACGGTTTGAAACAAGCACCTAGGGCTTGGTATGAAAGATTAAGTAAATTTCTGATTGAAAATGATTTTGTAAGAGGAAATGTCGATAAAACACTATTTTTGAAAACAAAAGACAAAGATTTATTAGTAGTACAGATATATGTTGATGATATTGTTTTCGGTGCTACTAACAATTTGTTATGTCAAGAATTTGCAAAGTTAATGCAGGGTGAGTTTGAAATGAGTATGATGGGAGAACTCAACTTCTTCCTAGGACTTCAAATCAAACAAAGCAAAGATGGAATCTTCATCAATCAAGCCAAATACACAAAAGAACTGCTCAAGAAATTTGGAATGGAGTCAATCAAACCACTTGGGACACCTATGAGTCCTTCGTGCAAATTGGACAAAGATGAAGATGGTAAGAAAGTAGATCAAAAACATTACAGAGGTATGATTGGATCTCTTCTTTACTTAACTGCTAGTAGACCAGATATTATGTTTGCAGTATGTCTATGTGCTAGATTTCAATCTGAACCTAAAGAATCTCACTTAATTGCTGTAAAAAGAATTTTAAGATATTTAAGTGGAACTAAAAATGTAGGTTTATGGTACTCTAGAGACTCAACCTTAAATTTAATTGCATATTCTGATTCTGACTATGCTGGATGTAAATTGGATAGAAAAAGCACAAGTGGTGCATGTCAATTCTTAGGATGTAACTTAATCTCTTGGTTTAGCAAAAAGCAAAATTCGGTTGCATTATCTACTGCTGAAGCAGAATATGTTGCAGCTGGAAGTTGCTGTGCTCAAATCCTTTGGATTAAGAGACAACTTGAAGATTATGGCATAACCCCGACAAAACACCAATTAGATGTGATAACACGAGTGCAATAAATCTAACTAAAAATCCAATTCAACATTCAAGAACAAAACACATTGAAATTAGATATCATTTCATAAGAGAACATGTAGCTAATAATGAAATTTGTCTTGAATATGTTAATACAGAGGAACAATTAGCTGACATATTTACAAAACCTTTGAGTGAAGAAAGATTTTGTTATCTTAGAGGTGAATTAGGGATATGTGACCCTATGGATTGATTTTGATACATTAAGGAATGAGAATCTAAAATTTCTATCAATTTCTTGATATTCCCTTCACTATTTTAAGGACAAATTATCTAGTCATTTGAGCTATTTGATCCTTAATACTCCAAAATTTTATCAAAATTTTATAAAATTTATTTTGACGAGTTTCAGTCATTTGTATCTCATATATTTTTGCTGAATTTGTCTTTGGAGTCGACACCTCAGAATGAGGAGTCGACACCTCTGACTGTGTCGCTCTCGGTCCCTGACCTTGGAGCCGACACCTGTGAATTCGGAGCCGACTCCAGTTCGAGCGCTGACTGTGTTAGCGATTTGGAGTCGACACCCGACTTTGCGGGAGTCGACACCTGGGAGTCAAAAGTTGATTTATTAGGGCAGAGTCGACACCTCGTCACTTCATCACTTTCTCAAATCCTAACCAAACTCTTCCAAAATTTTCCAAAACTTCCCCATCTCTAATTCCATCCAAATCGAACCTTTCCAAAGATCAAATGGCACCCAAAAGGAGAGAATCAGTGGTTGGAGCGCCGGTAACTACGGGAAAGCGGTCCGCACGTCGTCCCGTTCGTGAGCCGACTCCAAGCAGCGATTCGTCCACAGATTCTGACAACCCCAACACATCTTCCACAAAGGTAGATACCCTAGCTGATAGAGTCATCACAATGGGTAGAAAAGTCGATTTTGACCTATTTGAATCCGAAGGTTTTTCAATCGGGAGACAATTGAAGGAAATGGGCTGGGATAAGCTGTGTTCTCTTGATGTTCCTACCTATCCAGCCCTAGTAAAAGAATTCTATTTCAATTTGGCTAGAGGGGATGGAGGTTTAGTAAGCAATGTTAAAGGGAAAAGGATTCATCTCACCTTTCAAAAGCTCGGAAACCTCCTCAGCATCCCGATCACTGGTTTAGCAGCTGACATGCATAGTGATAGGTCAGCAGCCCTTTCAAGGATGTTAGGAAGGGATGTAACTGAGTTTGAAGAAATTAGAGCCAATCAACTACCCCTAGAATTGAGATTATTACACAATATATGCAGTAGGATCTTGTTTCCAAAAACTGGTCGGTTTGAGTATGTCTCGGAGCGAGACATTGTGGTTATGGACAGTGTTCTAACTGGGCAGCCGATCAATCTGGCAGCAATGATGATTTTTTATATGGCAGAAGCTGGAGGGAAAAGGAGATCATCCCTACCGTATGGAATGGTACTAACTATGGTATTCAAGAGCCAAGGGGTTATAATTCAAGAGAATGAACTTTCCAAGAACCTAAGGCACACAGATTACTATAGCTTAGCTACATTGCATCGGATGGGTTTTGTCAAGGTGAATGGTCAATGGGATAGGAAAGGACACCTAGATGAAAGAGCCCCTATGCCGAGAGTTTCTGAGCCTTGCGAGGCTGGACCATCATTTAGGGTTCCTTCTCCACAGCCTAGGAGTCCCATTTCTGCTCCTGTTCCTGCTCCTGCACCTGCACAAGTTTATGATCAACCATCCACTTCTTCGACTGGATTCTCAGACCTTCAAATGGAGCAATTAAAAAGTTTGTTTGCAGCTCAGAAGGATGAGTTTGACAGTAAATTTATGAATTTAAAAGAATCACTTTACTCCCTTGATGATCGGATTGCAAAGATTGAATCAACTCTCAACTCCTCCGCAGAATCTTTAAATGGTGATTTGAAGAACATCTTTGAAGAGCTTAAAGAGATTTGTGGAGATGGTGAAACTTATTCAAAGTGCAACGCCGAACTTCAAGACAAAATCACAACAGCTTGCACATTTGTGGATGAGAGACTAAAAGATTATGTTAGACTTCAATGTGATGGAATGAAAAATATAGTAGACCATTTAACAAGAATAGTTAGAAAGAACTTTTGATGTAGTTATGTTCAATCTTGTTGAAATGTTGTTTACATTTTGATGTAATGAAGTTAATATAATGAAGTTTAAAGAGGGAGAGAATTATGTAATACTTGACAATATGTTGATGTAGTGAAGCTTATGTTAATGAATGAAAAGTTTTTTATGTAATATTTGACTTTTGATTATTATTGATGCAATTATCTTTGATGCAGTAAAATATTCTTTACCTTTTTGTTGATTACAAAAAAGGGGGAGAGAATTAGGATTGTATATGCATTAAGAGGGAGAAAATTATATGGAAAGAATTATATATTGTTGAGAATGTTAATTGATTAATATGATATTGAGTTATTGATATGGATTAATAATCAAATTGAATTGTCTATGCACAAAGAAATCTTAAGTACCAAATGTGTAAAGTAAGAGGAAGAATAATTTGAATTTGAACTTCATAAGAGAAGCTACCTTATTCAGGGGGAGCTTACTCGTAAAGATCACTTCCTTGATATTCTCTTTAATTTAAGAATTCTATGCATATACTCAATGTTTTTATAATCATCAAAAAGGGGGAGATTGTTGATCCATTCATTGATTTTGATGATTAATAAAGGAATTGAGTATATTTATTTGATTACTAATGGATTTTATAAGTGTTTCAGGACTTAAATTTATTTGATCAATTTAAAGGAATTAAGAAATGAATTTTGAATCAAATACAAATCAGAGATTTCAAAGTTTCAGAGCTTGGAGTCGACACCTAGAAAGTCTGGAGCCGACCCCATGGCCAATTCAATTTTAATCTGATTTTTGATACAACCTGGAGCCGACACCTAGAGTTTCGGAGCCGACACCTAAGGTTTCGGAGTCGACACTTACTGTGTCTGGAGCCGACTCCGATGCGGGGACAGAACGTTGATTTTCTGAGCATCCTGGAGCCGACACCTACAGTTTTCGGGAGCCGACACCTGACGACGGCGAGCCGACACTTACTTTTGCGGAGCCGACTCCACGACGAACTCAGATTTTACTATTTATGGAAAAACGATCGGAGCCGACACCTGAAAAGCTGGAGCCGACTCCAACCCACCTGGACGAAAAATCAAAAATGCCAGATCAGCTCTAACGGTAATATTTTTGATTTCTGACATCTAACGGCTATTTTTTATGAATGAAAATCCTTCCAGGTACACTCCAACGGCTAGATTTCCACCCAAAAATGAATCAAAAGAAAATCTATAAAAAGGGAAAAAACAACCGTTTGAAAATATAAAAGAAAGAGAGAAACGGATAGAAAAAATCAAAAATCAAAATCCGAAAAGTCTTGAGCCTTATATCCAAGAGAGGAGCTTTCAAATTCAAAACCTTCCACTCCACAAAGCTCAAAGAAGAATCCAAGCCGTTCAAATAGAAAAAATCGGAGGATTCTCAACTAGAAGAAAGAGACCAACTTTTCAATCTTCTCAACTGCATCTACTGTGAAGAATCGGAGCTGAGGCTTGATTCAACCCAGCAAGGAGAAGAGGAAAGAAGAAAAGAAGAAAAGCTCAAAGCCAAACAACTTCAAACCAGGCTTTTCTAAACCTATTTACTTTTCTTTGAATATTTGCTCATTAAGGAGCTGTGAAATTTGTAAAACATTCTTATACTTGTTTGTGCCTAGTTCAATCAAAGGGGATTGAACTAGTGGAGGTTGTTAACCTCGGGTCAAGCTAGTTTGCTTGAGTTTTGGGTTGTGTGCTGGTGAGCCCGAAAAACCGGCTGGGTTCGTTGTGATCCCGGGTAAAACAACAAGTTTGAGTTGTGAACTTGTAAAACAACTCGGCTGTAATCGAGGAGATTATAGTGTGGACCCAAGTAGGATCTTGGGAGTGGACGTAGGTGTTGGATACACCGAACCACTATAAAATCTTTGTGTTTGCCGTGCTTCCATTGTCTCTATCTCTATCTCTGTTTTATTGTTGTACTTTATATTTACATTGCATTTATTTTCATTCATCTTAAGCAAACAATTTTTCAAGAGGCTAAATTTTTAAAGAACCCAATTCACCCCCCCCCCCTCTTGGGTTGTCATCTGGGCCAACAATGAAGATTTCTACAAGAAATAATGTATACAAAGAAAAAAATAAAGAAAACAAAAAGTTTGGAACTCTTCATGTAAAAGTAGATTTGTTAAGAATTATGTAAGGATCTTATTATTAAGAAATTTATCGTTTGTCAAGTTTGTTAACAATTGTTAGATTGTATACTACTATTGATAAAAGATTCATAGGTCTAGAAAAGCGTAATGCAAGAAAAAAAAGGATAAATGTTTGGGGCTCTTAAACTAATAGCAAATTTGTTAAGAATATGGTTTATTAATGATTGTTAGATTACACAATACTATTAAAAAATATTCAACAGGTTTGTTAAGGATTATACTAAAATAGTTCGCTAGGAATAATGTGATAATGCGACAAAATTATACGATACAATAATTGATCCATGATATGGCATGCATATTTTTTTCTTTTTTTCATTGAAATTTTCCTAACCTTTTATATGGGGAGAGACTTCTCTCTCTTATTTGTATAATAGTTGAAGTGATCAGTTTTTATTGAAAAAATAAAGTGGATATTACTTTTTCAAAATTAAACCTTTCTTTATATTTATATTTTATCTAATTATTAAAATTAATAATAAGGTTATGCATGCAAGGTATCTTCTTAGGCATCTCTTTGATAAAGCTATTGGTAATTGTTGTTGCCAAATCACTTGCAACGGGCGTCGGGTGAGCTAAGCTCTTTGCAGGTCTTCGAGAATATAGAGGGGTCACCGTCTTCCTTCGAGAGCCTGCAAAAAGTCCCGGACCGGTAGTTTCGGTGGGGACCCTCCGACGCCCAAGTCAGTGGGTTGTAGAACAGGAATGTATATGAGTAAAGCTTCCAAGAGAAGAGTCCCCTCCCTTGAGCTCGGGTCCTCTTCTTATACCTGTCTAGGGTCCCGTTTACCTCGCTCCGTTAGAATCGTCGAATCCTCTTTGTTAGGATGAGCTCCGCCGAACGGCAAGTGGGTGAGCCGTTGCTGAATGAGCGCCGGGTATGCCGGTAATTGTAGGGCGCGCCAGTACCTGCCCATGATTTCAGCGAACGAGATACACGGTAACGGATGTCTCGAATCTCGGGGTCCGTTATCTGAAGTGGGTTTCAGTGTACTTTGGAAAATAAAGCACCAAGTTAGAGTCAGAGCCGACGCTGGAGACCATAGCCAAAGGTCGGAGCCTAAGGCCGGAGCCGATGCTGGAGGCCGGAGCCAAAGGCCACGACCAAAGGCTGTAGCCGAAGGCTGGAGCCGACGCTGGAGACCGTAGCCAAAGGCCGGAGCCCAAGGTCGGAGCCGACGCTAGAGGCCGGAGCCAAAGGCCGGAGCTGGAGGTTGGAGCCAAGGCCAGAGCCTAAGGCCAAAGCCGACGCTGGAGGCCAGTGCCAGAGGCCGGAGCCGGTGCTGGAGGCCGGAGCCAAGGCCGGAGCCGGTGCTGGAGGCCGGAGCCAAGGCCGGAGCCAAGGGTGGGGACAAGAATTCCAACATCCTGAAAATGAGTTATCACATCATTGATCCCGGAAATTATGCAGGGTATTATGACACCGACCAGAGGAGATGGTCAGCCTATCAGATGCCCCCCGCCCCTGAGATGGGTGGGCGCACAATCACTAGCGAAAGGGGTGTTAATATCCATCATGCGGCTAATCTCCGTGCCATTATTTCGTCCGTTCAGGCTGTTGGGATTGGAGAAGATTTTTCTCGGGCAAGGGTTGTAAAAAGGTGAGCATCATCATTGCGGTAAGATCACCGCCACCTTTTTATTGGTGGTGTTTTTCGCGTTTCTCGCGCTGATGGGCTGCCGAAACGGCTTCCAGTGGAAAACAGGCACATGGCCCGATCTGACAACCGCAGGATGATTTGAAATGGGGTTATAAAAGGGAAAGATCGTCCTTATTCTCCAGTCCCCACCTTCTCTTACATTACAACCACCTACCTTGAATCCGCAAGCGTCCGTCTACCTCCTGTTTCTGTTCCCCTCCTAGTACTCCTTCAATCTCGGTTCGAGCTTTCCAGGTTAGTTCCCATGGCTTCTTCGCCTTCTGTTCTATTTCTGATTCCGAGGGTCGTTCCCCCATTCCTTCTCAACCTTCTGCTTCCTTACCGATTCATTGGACCACCCCGTCTTCTGACCACACTTCATCAGAACAGCGGCGGTCGGTTGGACACCCCGTAACCGGGGGTCGACCGGCCGTCGGACAAACCTTCCCACGATGCCGTCCGGCAGCTGCTGGTCCCTCCAGCATTGTCAAGGAGTCCCCCGAGTGGACTGCCTACACTATATCCGCTCAAGACATAGTGAACCTAGGAGCCAGATATAATTTCCCACCAAACCTACGTATGTCCTACCCTGCTCCTAATGACAGGGTAACCTCTTCCCGTCTCGGAAGGGTTGCCTTGTACGGAGCCTTCTTTAAGGCAGGACTTCGATTACCCATTCACCCTTTCATCCTTAACCTTTTAGATAGATATTCTTTAACACCCTCCCAATTAGTACCTAATTCCATCCGAACCATCGTTGGCTTTCTGATTTCTGTCATCTGCAAGGTATAGAGGCTAGCATCTCTTTATTTCGTAGTTTCTATACCCTCCGCGAGCAAGTGGGTTGGTGGTCCTTCACCCCTAGACCTACTAGGATCCTCAAGTTGTATCTTCCCACCTCTACAAAGGGTGGAAAGATAAGTTCTTCTTTGCCAATATCGAGGGGGTGAGCGAAAGCTGGGGAACACCAAATACTGACGCCAATAGGGATTCTTCCATCCTCCCGAGGGACCGAATGGCATTTGGGCAGCTTCTAACTGCCGATATCCCTCAGTGGAATCAGCTTCTGACCGATGAAAACCTCCGCCTCACCGGCCTTATTCCATCTAGTGGTGAGCACTTGATTACTCACCTCTTTCCACTCTTCTTCTGTTCCTTGCATTTTTTTTAAAACTCATTTCCTATTTTTGATATAGGGATGACGCCATCACTTCGTGAGATTAGGAAAGCTGCTACCAGAAAGAGAAAGGCAAAGGGGAATGGGGCCCCCACCGAGAGGAGGGCCATCGCCAAGATTCCCAGGAGGGCCGACGCTAGAAAGGTCGATGCCGGAGGGGCTGAGACTACGGAGCCCTTGCGCAGGCACAAGGCGGTGGGAGCCCAAGCCGACGAGCCTGTAAGGAACGACGCGATAAGGGCCGAGGCCAGTGAGGAAGTTGGGCGGAGCAAGACGGGGGGAAAGATTTGCCTTCACCAATACCGGCTCCCCCTTCGGTTATTCTACTCGATCCCTCTCCGGAGCGAGTTGAGAAAGCACCGTCACCCCCACCCGAAGCCGTCGAAATGGAGCTGGCCCACTCAACTATAAGACCGACTTCAGCAGCTGTCATACCTCCCAAAGAGGCAACAACCGAGGTGCCTCCCCCAGCAAAGGTGCCGGAGGTGGCAGAGTCGGAGGCGGAGTCCTCCCACGTGGCCCCCATGTCAACGGAAGGGAAGGGCATCGATCCTTCCTTCCAATCGATTTTGGTGAACTACAGTCGCTGGGCCGAGCGAGCACTGAATGAGGCATCCATGTCTGAGGTGCAGGAGTTTCTCCAACACCAGGGGAGGGCTACCTTCTTCTGAGAGGCATCTGTGGCGCACCTCTGGGTAAGCTTTGCTCTATCATCAACCTGTTTCATCATCGTTTTTTTTTTAGACTGTTTTCTTTGTCTAATCTTGACACTTTATCCAGGCGTTGAATTCAATGATTGCTATAAGGGACATTTGGGCCCTGAGCGATGCTGCTCTCGATCAATCGCTGGAGGAGATGCGAGCACTCCGGGCTAGGGCAGAGAGGGCAGAAATGGCTTTGGAGGACGCTCGGCTAGGGCAAAAATGGCTTTGGAGGATACCCGAGCAGAGACTGCTCGGGCGCTTAAGGGCGAAGCCGAAGCCCTCCGGCTAAGAGCCGAGAAAGCAGAAGAGGCATTGGAAATCGCCCAACGCCAGGCAGCCAATGAGCTAGATAATGCTCAGGTGGCCGAAGAAAAACAAAGGATAGTGAAGGAGAAATTGGAGGTGGCGGAGTCGGAAGTGTATATGTTGAAGAACAAATTACACTCCGCCACCATTGAAATAGGGGTGGCTGAAGAGAGGGCCGAGAATGCAGAGGAGATCGCCCGTCAGTCCGATGCTAAGATCGCCGATTTGAAGGTGGCGGTGATCGAAGCTGAGAAGAAGGCCGCCGAGGCTGAGAAAAAGGCTACGGAGGCCGAGGAGAAGGTTGCGGAAGCTGAGCAGAGAGCCTCCGAGGTGGAGAAGAGAGCCATAGAGGCCTAGAGAACTTTAGGAAGTCTAGCGCATTAGTAGAGAATTAGCCGAATCGATGGCATTTGCATACGAGGGCGGCTTCCAAGATTGCAAGGAAAAGATCAAAAAACTCTACGGCCTTGAGGGGATCGAGGGGTTGGAGCCAGATGAAGTCCCAAAGATGACAACTTAGCTCCAAATGATCCTTAGTCTCTCTCACTTTGATTGTAATGCTTCAAGTCCGATTTAAATCGGCGATTTTGTAAACTTTGGCTATTAATGAATCTTTTGATCCATAACGCTTGTATCTTGGATCATAATTGGGTTTGCTAGTGTGTGAATTGATGCGAACCAAAAACCTATGGCCGAAAAATTACAAAACGATTTCTTTTTGAGGGACATTAGAAAATCAATTGAAGAACTGATGCGGGATTAGTCTTAGTTGTAGACATGAAGGTCAGAGCAATAAGTAGTGCAGGACTACGTTTGTGCCGACGTAAAGTCGTTTGATGCCAACACGAGGTTGAATAGAATGCTGATGCAAAGCCGAGCATTGAGTTCCGACGCAGAGCTAGACTTTAAGTGCCAACGCGGAGCCCGGCTTTAAGTGCCAACGCGGAGCCCGGCTTTGAGTGCCGGCGCGGAGCCGGGCTTTGAGTGCCGCCGTGGAGCCAGGCTTTCAGTGCCGATGTGGAGCCGGACTTTCAGTGCCTATACGGAGCTGGGCTTTAGTGCCGACGTGGAGCCGAGCTTTGAGTGCCGACGCGGAGTCGTGCTTTGAGTGCCGATGCGAAGCCGGGCTTTAAGTGAGAAGTATGATCACTCGAAAAAGAAGCAATGAGAATACTTTGGATAACCCTTTAGCAAGCAGGTTCAAATTAATAGAGTTAGCACACTACTGATAATATCGTCGCAGGTTGTCTGCATTCCAAGTGCGGGGAGAGGTTTCCCGTCTAGCTCCTCAACTTTGTATGCCCCATGATGAAGCACCTCCGTGACACGATATGGTCCTTCCATTTTGGTGCTAGCTTGCCTCCTTCCGTTGGCTTTGATATTTCAGCTCGTCGTAGGACGAGGTCTCCAGGGCGGAATGTCTTGGAACGTACTCGAGCATTGTAGTATTTGGCCACTCGCTGACGGAAAGCCGCCATGCGGAGTCGCGCTTGGTCTCGCAATTCTTCCACTAGGTCCAGATCGGCCCGCAGCTGACTTGGGTTGCTCTCTTCGTGGTATAACTCTGTCGGGGACTGGGGACACCTACCTCTACCGGAATGATGGCCTCGGTCCCAAAACCAGGCTGAAAGGGGTTTCCCCGATGGGGGCTCGTGGCGTCGTGTGGTAGGCCCACAATACACTGGGAGCTCTTCCACCCAACGTCCTTTACAGCCATCTAGTCGGGCCCTGAGTCCTTGGAGGATAATGCGATTGGTCACTTCGGCTGCGCCATTGGTCTGGGGGTGCCCCACAGAGGTGAATCGTTGATGAATGCCCAGCCCAGTACAGAATTTCGGAAGGCCGCATTGTCAAACTGTCGGCCGTTATCAGTAACGAGGGTGTGCGGCAGCCCGAATCGGCACGCAACAGACTTCCAGAAGAAGGATCTTACTTTGCCCTCGGTGATCTTGGCGAGAGCCTCGCTTCGATCCACTTGGTGAAATGGTCAACGGCTACTAACAAGAATTTGCATTGTCCAGAGGCTGGAGGGAATGGTCCCAGGATGTCCATACCCCACTGGGTAAAGGGCCAAGGTGCAGTCAGGGGGTCAGCTGGGATGTCGGTTGGTGTTGGATATTAGCATGGTGCTGGCAACTGTCACACCTCTTGATAAGCTCGGATGCATCCTCCTTCATTGTCAGCCAGTAATATCCCTGCCGTAAGGCTTTGTATGCCAGAGCTCTGCCCCCAGATGACTTCCACATATGCCTTCATATTTCCCGTAGGATATAATCGCTTCTGTGGGGCCAACGCACCTGAGAACTGGGTATGAGAATGACCTTCGATAGAGTTTTCCTTCCATTATAAAAACTTTGGGGTCGTCTTTTGAGTTGCCTGGCTTCGCAGGGTCTTCAGGGAGGGTACCGTCAGTTAGGTACTGGATATAAGCATCCATCCAGGAAGGCTCCTGCTCACTGGTAGGGCTTCTCTTGTTACTTTGATACTCGGGGTTTCCAGGTGCTCTATATAAGCTCTTCCCAACATCCCGTCGGCTGAGGTGGCAAGATGGGACAAGGCATCTGCTCTAGCATTTTCTCCTCGAGGAATATAGCCAACATTGAAGTAAGTTAAGAGAGAAGCTTGCGACTGCACCATACTCAAGTAACGGGTCATGATAGGATCCCTTACTTCATACTCCCCTGTGATTTGGCCAGCGACCAACTGGGAGTCAGTGAACGCTCTAAGGCGCTTCACCCCGAGCTCTCGAGCTAGTCTTATCCCAGATAGTAGGGCTTCATACTCTGCCTGATTATTGGTGGCTGGAAAGAGGAAGCAGAGTGCACACTCGGTTACAACTCCGTCCGAGTTGGCCAGGATGAGGCCCGCTCCGCTCCCTTGAGAATTTGATGCCCCGTCCACATGAAGGATCCATTCATCATCCCCGGTTCTAGGAATCGAAGGGTTTGCAGAGGCCTCTTCGGGTTGCTCCTCATCCCAGGTACACTCGACCAAAAAATCTGCCAGGACCTGGGATTTCATGGCTGACCGAGGGCGAAAGATATATCAAATTCCCCCAGCTTGAGCGCCCACTTCACCAATCATCCCGAAGTGTCCGGGCGAGCGAGGATCATCTTTAGAGGCTGGTCCGTGACCACTACAATCGGATGGGCTTGAAAATATGGTCGGAGGCGCTGGGCAGACATGATCAACGAAGATAATCTTCTCAATCTTTGAGTACCTGGTCTCCGCATCATGGAGCACCTTGCTTGTGTAGTACATCGGCTTTTGCGTGCCGTTGGTGTCCACGCAGACCAGCACGGAACTAACAGCCTCGGAGAAGCCGCGAGGTATAGAAGGAGTTCTTCTCCACCCATCGGCTTGGACAGCAGTGGCGGGGTGGATAGGAATTCCTTTAACCCCTCGAAGGCCTTCTGACACTCTTTCGTCCATTCAAATCATTGGCCCTGCGAGCGCCTTGAAGAAAGGCAGGCACCTCTCAGTGGACTTGGACAAAAAATGGCTCAAGGCCGCTACCCTCCCCGTCAGGCGCTGCACTTCCTTCTTGTTGGTGGGAGACCTCATGTCCAAGATGGCTTGAACTTTATCAGGATTTGCTTCGATTCCTTGTCGGGTTACCATGAAACCCAAGAACTTTCGGCTGTTACCCCAAAGGCACATTTGCGTGGGTTCAGCCTCATCTGGTATCGGCGAAGGTTGTCGAAGGTCTCCGTTAGGTCGGCGATATGGCTGGTGGTGTGGACACTTTTTGTCAGCATGTCGTCCACGTACACCTCCATGTTGCATCCTATCTGGTCTTCGAAGACTTTGTTCATTAGCCTTTGGTAAGTGGCCCCGCATTTTTTAGCCCGAATGGCATTACCTTGTAGCAGTACAACCCCTTCTTAGTTATGAAGGAGGTAGCTTCTTCATCCACCGGGTTCATCCTGATTTGGTTGTACCCGAGAAGGCATCCATGAAACTAAGGGTCTCATGGCCGGATGTGGCGTCCACCAGTTGATCAATCCGAGGCAAAGGGAAGCTGTCCTTGGGGCATGCTTTGTTGAGGTCGGTGAAGTCTACGCACATCCTCCAGCTTCCATTAGTCTTACGGACCATCACCACATTGGCTAACCATTCGGGGTAATGAACCTCCCGAATGTGGCCCGCGGCCACCAGCTTACGGACTTCCTCATCGATAGCTTTCTGTCGGTCCGGAGCAAAGCTCCTTTTCTTCTGTCGGACTGGCCGGCACTCTGGCCTGAGGTTGAGTCGATGGTGATCACCTCCTCAGGGATGCCTGGCATGTCTGATGATGACCATGCAAAGATGTCAGCGTTGGCACGCAGGAAGGTGAGGAGTCGATCGCGTGCCTCTCCCCGAAAGCGCTCCAACCTGGACGGTCCTTGTTGGGTCCTCCCCCAAGGGGAGGGTCAGGAGGTGCTCGGCTGGCTCTCCCCTCCTTCCCAACTCTCGGGGTCAAGCGGCTCAAAGGCTTTTGCCGACGCCGCCTCCAGTGGACTGGGAGATAAGTGGCAGCAAAGCGGTGGCGGGCTTTGCTCTCCCTTCATTTCTCCGACTCCTCGTCGGTGGGGAACCTTACCAACAATCTCTTGGTGGAGATGACGCATCCAGCAAATTCAAGCCCGGCCTCCCCAGGATAGCATTGTAAGCCAACGGGACCCGGACCACCAGAAATTTATGACTACCGTACTTTGACGCGGAGGAGTCCCGCCGTGACAGGGAGGGCGATCTCTCCTTCAACACTCACAGAGTCCCCAGTAAAGCCCATTAAAGGCGTGGTGATGGGTCGAAGGGAGGAATTTGATAGGTTCATTCGAACAAAGGCCTCGTAGCTCAAAACATCCACCGAACTTCCACTATCAACTAAAATTCTTTTTACAGGGTGTTTGGCTATGGTCATGGACACGACGACGCTATCGTCATGCTTATTAACTACCCCTTCTAAATCCTTTCCAAAGAAAGGAATTACAGAGTCTACCCCCTCTCGCTGTCTTTTCGAGCTGCCACCTGCCCCCCAGGAAATCATAGCTATGGTTTTTTCCATAGGGGCATTGTCGACGTCTGTCGGAGGTGCCGAAGGTGCCGATGAACCCGAGCAGGAAGGTTTCCCCTTCGAACGAACTTGCCCAAGTGACCCTGCTGGACAAGCTCTTCAATGGCCTTCTTCAAGTGGCGGCAATCCTCAGTATCATGACCGTAGTCTCGTGGTACCGGCAGTAAAGCTCCTTGCTATGGGGGGCCCCTGACTTCATGGGAGGTGGACGTCGAAAGTAGGGCTCCTCCTCTATTTCTAGTAGAATGTGAGATATCGGGGCCAAGAGGGGGGTGAACTGCTCCTTGGGAACGAGCGTTTGAGGCCGGTGGTCTGAGCGGTGGGGAAGCTCAGGCTTCCGTGACCGTGCTCCGGTAGGCTCCTGGATGTCGGTTTCTTGCTGGAGCTCTTATCAGCTTCCCTCCTGGAAGAGTCCGCCTCATCGGTGCGAATGTACTTCTGCGCGGCTTAGAAGCTCGGCGTAAGAGCTTGGAGGCTTCTTATCCAGGGAATAGGCGAACCTAGAAGGGCGAAGTCCTCGCTTTAATGCCAAAGTGGCTACAGAATCATCCAAATTATACACCTCCAGCGCCGCCTCCTTGAACCGAGCAACGAAGTCCTTCAGGGTCTCGCCACTCCTTTGCTGAACAGCGAATAAGCTATCGGCCACTCGTGGGATCTTCGGCACGCATCAAAGTGGGCTAGGAACGATCGCTCGAGCTGTCGGAAGGAATTGATGCTGCGGTGGAGGCGAGAATACCATGCTCGCACCGCCTTACGAAGGGTGGCAGGAAAGGCGACATATAGGAGGGAGTCTGTCACTCCCTGGACCTGCATGAGAACTTGTAGCTCTCCAGGTGGTCCAAGGGGTCCAACTGGGGAAGACGGAAACGGGCGGGACCGGTTCCTCCATGATGCGTCGGGAGAGTGGGGGACGGTGATCGTAGTCCGTCCCGTGAGGGTTGGCGATCCAGCGACTAAGCTCCTCCAACCGTTGATGATACTCATCGAGCCGTTGTTCGGCCCGATGAGTGGTCTTCCTATTGGTGTCATCTTTAGAGGAGTCAGAAGATGAAGCCGGTGAAGACCTCCGGTGCAAGGAGTGCACCCGTCTTGGCTCCTTCTCACCCGATCGTCTGTGGGAACGATCAGAATGATGGGAGAGAGACCGCCGTCACTTTGAGTCTCCCGGCAACAAGGTTCGGGAGGCGAGTGATGGGAGGTCTCAGGTAGAGTCCCGCCTTGATGAGATTGAATTGCTCCACGCCCCCTTTCGCAAGGCGGAGGGGGGAGGTGCAGCAGTAAAGTAGTGTTCTTAAAATCTCCACACCACCGTCATCAGGTCCTGCACTTGATGAGCAGAACCTCAAGCCGGTCAGGCTGGCTCATCTGTGCAGGGGGCGGAACATGGAGGTTGGCTCTGATTGCTCAGCCCGCGGAAGGCGTTCCGCGGCCTGGCTGGTGGAAGCTTCCTGGGCTCGCGTTGTCACCATCGTCTTCCTTGCAGAATCAATGGGGTCACAGGGAGAACTTTCGCCCTCCACGTGTGTGTGCCCCCTACCTGGCGCGCCAATCTGTTGCTGCCAAATCACTTGCGACGGGCGTGGGTGAGCTGAGCTCTTTGCCGGTCTTCGAGAATACAGAGGGGTCACCGTCTTCCTTCGAGAGCCTGCAAAAAGTCCCAGGCCGGTAGTTCCGGTGGGGACCCTCCGATGCCCAAGTCAGTGGGTTGTAGAACAGGAATGTATATGAGTAAAGCTTCCAAGAGAAGAGTCCTCTCCCTTGAGCTCGGGTCCTCTTCTATACCTGTCTGGGGGGTCCCGTTTACCTCGCTCCGTTAGAACCATCGAATCCGCTTTGTTAGGATGAGCTCCGCGAACGGTAAGTGGGTGAGTCGTTGCTGAATGGGCGTCGTGTATGCCAGTAACTGTAGGGTGCACCAGTACCTGCCCATGATTTCAGCGAGCGAGATACACGGTAACGGATGTCTCGAATCTCGAGGTCCATTATCTGAAGTGGGTTTTAGTGTACTTTAGAAAATAAGGCACCAAGTTAGAGTCAGAGCCGACGCTGGAGACCGTAGCTAAAGGTCGGAGCCTAAGGCCGAAGCCGACGCTGGAGGCCAGAGCCAAAGGCCGGAGCCGGAGGCTGGAGCTGATGCTGGAGACCATAGCCAAAGGCTAGAGCCGGAGGCCGGAGCCAAGGCCAGAGCCTAAGGCTGGAGCCGACGCTGGAGACCGTAGCCAAAGGCCGGAGCCGGAGGCCGAAGCCTAAGGCTGGAGCCGACGTTGGAGGCCGGAGCCAGAGGCTGGAGCCGACGCTGGAGGCCGGAGCCAAGGCCGGAATCGGAGGCTGGAGCCAAGGGTGGGGACAAGAATTTCAACATCCCGAAAACGAGTTATCACATCATTGATCCCAAAAATTGCGCAGGGTGTTATGATGCCGTCCAGAGGAGATGATCAGCCGTATCAGTAATAAAACTTTGAAGGGTAAAGCTCTTTTAAAAGTTATTTAGTATTTGGTGACTATATTTTTAAAATATTATATGACTTTAACTTTTGTTTGATAATCAAACTGAAAAATTACTTTCCAAATGAGAAATGATAATGACCATTTCAAAATATACATTTATATTTCTCAAAAGCTGTTATTATAATTATTTCTAATTTATAGATTATTGTAATAAAGTTATAATATAATAATAATATATAATATAGTATTTTTATACTTAATATTACATCATAGTATATTTAAAGAAAGTACTAAAATATTATTTCAACAATATAATATGATGGTACTATATATGTATTAAAATATATATAAAATATTATAATATTACTATATTATCAGATATAGTATATACGTAGTATTATAATATTCTCGGTAAAAGTGCTTTTGAGAGAGAGAGAAATGTTTCGCAAATTAATTTTATCAGATACTTCTCCATCCTTCGGAAGTTCTTTATGGCTTTGGGAAAGCGCTATCAGTCTTTTCAAGTGTTCATAAGCATCATCTTAGTTTGGATCCATTCCACAGCCCCAAGCACGATCTTATTTTGGATCGATTCCACAAAAGTTTTCCCAAATTAACACGATCTTAGTTTCAGTCTTTTTCAGAAGTGTTCCCATAATCTTTTTATTTTTATTTTATTTTGTCAGTATTAATTGCATGTTCAAGTGGAGTAATGTATTAATTATTTGGTCACATTCACGCCCTGCGGAACCTTTAAGGTGGTGTGGTTGCTGATTCTCTGAATGTTTATTCACCTGATCTTTTCCTTCCTTTCTAAGCCGACATGACCCAAAACGAAAGGAATCGAAAGAAAAAGTGACAAAATGACCCAACGCTAAGGTAGGTTGAGGAGAGCTTTGTAGACTTGCATGCCTGGCGCTTGGAACAATCGGTCATTGATTTCTGCATGGATTATGTGATGCTCTTCTCAATAGTTTCACATCGAAAAATTAGAAGTTGGTTGTATAGTTTATAATCAGTTACAAAAGATAGATAAGTACCAATTAGATCCCTTTTGGGCTGCTCAAGTTAGTGTATACTTTATCCGTCTTGCTTTCTTATAACGAAATGGGTCGAGGGTCCGGATCGTTACAATATGGTATCAGAGCTATACACCAGCCGAAAGTACAGAAGCTAAATGCCACACAGGGCAAAGTGCTACATTGATGGGAGCCACCTCTTGAACCTATGGGGGCCACCTCTAGAATCGTGCCTGCCTGATGGTTATGATCATGTGCCCCTGGCGATAAGGACGTCGCCTTTGTAAGGGAAGTAGATTGTGATGTCCCTCTCAATAGTCTCACATCAAAAAATTGGGAGTTGATTGTATGATTTATAACCAGTTAATAAAGATAGATAAGTACCAATGGATTCTTTGGACTGTGATAGTCTAAGTTAGTGTGAATCTTGTCCGCGCTCATGGGTGGTACAAGACCGGAGTCCAGGTTGTTACATATTGGATGACGATTCAGGTCACTTGTCTATGTAGAAGCCTGGCCTCCTTTTGTTTTTCCTTTGCTTCCTCCTCAGGAATAGCATGCTACTAAAACCAAGGCGCAGTACTAAAATCCATGTCCACACCTTCTAGTTGAATTTCATGCTACTTAAATTTGCGGCAAGAAAAACTGAACAATCCAAAAACATGACCCTACCAGACCTTGTTTAATTGGTAGCTAAATTTGGATATGTAATATCTCGTTGCAATAGATGGTCCTTTGCAATGGATGATCCTATTTTATTGCGATCGTTTACGAATAATTTCAACGACATCCACTAATTAATAAGTGATAACGATAGCTCCTTAAATGTTAAATGCATGCTCCCATCGGTGGAAGGGAATTGAGGAATCTCTTTAAATAGAGATCCCTTCTAAGTCTTTTGAAAATACAATGTTATCGAAAGAAAAACCAGAAAGAAGCGCAGGTATTGGGTCCCTGATCAAGAGATATCCTGAGGGCATACACCATCAGAGTGCGATAGCTCATTGATTGGAAGCACTCAAATCAAGACCCCGAGAGGTCCCCAAGCGGTAGATCAAGATCCCAAAAGGTAGATCTATAGCTGATTTAGATCAAAGGGAAGATCAAGATTCACCAAGAGGAAGATCGAGATCCATCGAGAGGAAGATCAAGATCCTGATTCAGATCTTCTAGAGGTAGATCGAAAGCAATGGCTAGAAGTAATACAAAGATCCTATCTATTAATTCTATACATATTGTGTAGATTGTTAATAGACCTCTAACAGTTGGTATCAGAGCATTATACCTCTGCCTTATTTTTTATTGTGAGCATTTCATATTTGATTATTTTATTGTTCGTATGTTTTTTCTGGTCTCTATTTCTCTCACATAGGGATAATCCAAGAGGAGGCTACTGGTAGTACCTTGGTGTGTTTTACCCAACTACATACATATCGGGAGAGTTAATAGATCGCCATGAAGTTTGTTTGAGAGTGGTTACTCTTTGGTTTTTTTCCTTTTAATCCTATATTTATGGTTCTAATTTTTGCTTCTCAATTCTTCATTTCGATTTATTGTTTCGGAATTTTGAGCCGAATTTATAGCTTATATTAGAAAACGTTCCAAATTTGAGTCGAATTTATAGCTTAATATTAGAAAACCTTGCCTGTTCGGAAACGTATTCCGTGCGTTTTCGGTTTTGTCGCGTCACGGATTTTTCTTGGCTGCTCTCTAGCAATTAAAAAAAAAGGCTTGCGGAGATCTCATGTTCAAATATACAGTGGATGTTTTTTCTCTGTTGTTCTATTTTTTCTTGACCGTCCTGATTTTCTTCAGTCAGATTTCGGTATTTGCTCATGAGCAGAGCGGTAACGTAAGAGAAAAAAGTGGCTTCCATAACCGCATGCGGTGACCTATTAAAGAGAGAAAACGTCTGTTGCGGTTTCGATTTTCTCGCCTATGGGTCCTTTGGTTTTTTAAGATTTAAAATCAAATTGATTGGTTAAATTTTAACCTTCGGTTTTCTGAGATTTAAAATCAAATTGATTGGTTAAATTTTAAATGCATCCTATTATCTGTTTAATATTATATCATGTGATGTAATTGGTTTTATTATTTATTTCTTAAGTTTAAAATTTTTGTATTAAAATATGCCTCCTGAGTCTCTATATCTACGGTGTTTTGCATAGACTGGCCCAAGGGAATAATGAGCTACGGCCGGACATGTTTTAATTAATAGAAATTTTTCTTAAGATGATAATTTTAAAATTTATTAAATAAATAATTGAAATGGTGTCTCCTGTTTTGCATATTAGATTTATTCTATGCATGAATTTGGTGGTAGTATGAAAATCACAGTGCAAATCCTTTTAAGGTCTAATTGGTCAATTGGTGTCTAGAAAAGTAAAGAGATTGTGGTTACTTAATTGGTTCCGTTGACTAACCTAAGGAAAGCAACAAGGGACCCCCACTTCTCTTTCACTGGCCTGGCCAATTTGATTAACTCAGATCTTGATTTGGAAATGTTACGTGATTAAGATCACTACCTAATAATCATGCTAAATTGGTTAATCAATATGCATATAATGGAATTCAAATGTCATATGATCAATATGATTTTGATTAATTGAGGAGTAGCCACAGCATCTTTGATTAATCAAAATTATATATTGAGTTGCAAAGATCACATAAGGTTAGATGACATTAATTGTGACTAATTATATTAATGTAATGAATGTTATACCACAAGAATTTTTATTGCACTGATATAATTAATTAGGATGCGATAACAAATTATTTTCTTAATTACCCATAGGAATTAAGAAAGGAATATAATTTGTTAGTCACATCATTAAGTTAATGAGTCTATTTAAGTATAATAACTTAGCCCACAGGTAGTTATTGTATGTTATTGATTCATGTTATTGCATATTTACATTGGTAAGACATGACATCAAGTTATATGCCTCAAATTCAGTTACATGAACATCATTTTTTTTATGCAGCTATTCTAACTGTTAATATTTCTGATATGAAATGTGATGTTCCCGATTTAAGTGGTAATAATTATAATTATGGAAGGAGAGAATTCTTCTTCAATTAGGGTGCATGGATATTGACTATGCTATCAGGAAGGATGAACCACATTCAGTTACATCTACTAGCACTCAGGCTGAGATTGTTGTGTATTGACGATGTGAGCGATCCAATCGCCTCAGTATGATGTTCATACGTACTAAGATTTCTGCTAGTATACGTGGTTCAATTCCTGAGTGCAAAAATATCAAGGAACTTCTGAAGGCTATTGATGCACAATTTGAGTCTTCAGATAAGGCACTGGCTAGCACCCTAATGACAAAATTGTCATCAATGAAGCTCACTACTGTTGGAGGTGTGCGTGAGCACATCATGAAGATGAGGGACATTGCGGCTCAGTTGAAATCCCTAGAGGTTGAGATGTCAGAATTATTGACCCAATTGTTGATTTTGATGATTAACAAAACTATTTGAGTATAACATTTGAAGTAACTAATGATTTTGATTAAGTTTTTCAGTTTATGATAGGATTTATTAATCAAAATTATAAGACAAATCAAGTTCTAGTTCGAATTTAATATCAAGGTAAGATTAAAGACATTAGAGTCGATACATGGAATCGCAGAGTCGACTTCGAAAATCGGTACAGACTTAGAGTCGACTCCCGGACTGTTAGAGCCGACTCCAACAGAAAAGATAGAACGATGGTTTTTCTGGCTATGACTTAGAGTCGACTCCGGGACTGTTAGAGTCGACTCTAGAAGATTTTTGTGTTGACCTCAGAAAAGTCAGAGACGACTCCAGTTCAAGCGATTTGGGGATTTCCGATTTAGAGCCGACTCCAGAAAAGTTAGAGCCGACTCCAGAATGTCAGACGCGACTCCAGAACTATCAGAATGACTCTAAACTTTACTTTTATCTTTTTAATCCCAATGGCTATTGCTATTTTTGGATCTAATCCTTCTTGCACTTGTTTCTAACAGATAGTTTTAAACTATTTATGGATTAAACTGATCTATAAGAAGAGGGTTTGCTGCATCTGAAATAGATATAGAAAAAGAGAAGAAAAAGAGAGATAAAAAAAGACAAGGATAGAGAAAAATCTTTGAAATCCATCAGAAAAGAAAACAGGGAAGATTCGAGAGGAAAGATCATACTGATTCCCCAAAAGAAAAGAGAGAGATTCCAAGCTTTCATAGTTTCATTTAAAGAAGTCTCAAGAGAAGAAGCAAGCCCTAGTTTTCTGATCTTCGGAGCTTCAAGAGCATTCTAAAGGAAATCCATTCAAGAGAAGAGAAGAAGCAAGCCATCAAGATCTGCAAATCAGGCTTTGATTCCTATCTCCTTATTTCATGTTCTATCATTGTATATTTGCTCATTAGAGGATCCTTTGTTTTGTAAAAATGATTATTGTTTGCTGGGTCAATCGGAGGATTGATTCCATTGAGGCTGTTAGCCTTGTGCAAGCAGTTTGCTTGTGGTGTAAGGTTTTGTGCTCGTGAGCCTTGAAAACCAGCTGGGTTCGTTGTGCACCCGGAAAAACAACAAGTTCGAGTTGTGAGCTTGCAAAACAACTCTGCTGTAATCAGATTGATTATAGTGTAGACCCAAGAGATACTTGGGAGTGGACGTAGGTGTAGGTACACCGAACCACTATAAAATCTTCTGTGTTTGCCGTGATTATCTCATTATCTTTAACTCTCTATTTGTGCATATTCTGTTTTAATTTGTAAGAATCTAAGTTTTTATTTCCGTTGGGGTTTATTTTCAAAAGAGTTTAAATTTTTGAAAAACCCAATTCACCCCCCCTCTTGGGTTGCTATCTGGACCAACAATTGGTATCAGAGCCTGTGCTTTGATTTGATCTAACAATCAAGAGTCAAAGATCCACATGGCAACTCAAGCTGGTTCATCTTTTTCCGAAGGCCAATCTACTAATAGACCACCCTTGTTTAATGGTTTAAACTATTGTTATTGGAAGGCTAGAATGAAAATCTTCATTCAAGCACTTGACTATGATCTATGGAGAATTATAGTCAATGGACCACACACCCACTACTAGAATTAATGGCATAGAGATTCCTAAACCGGAAACGGAATGGGATGAACATGATAAAAATTGGCACAACTAAATGCCAAAGCAATGAATGTTTTATACTGCTCATTAGATGCAAATGAATTCAATCGCATATCTATTTGCATTTTTGCTAAGGAAATCTAGGATAGACTTGAGGTTACCCATGAGGGAACAAATCAAGTCAAGGAATCCAAGATTAACATGCTAGTTCATAAGTATGAATTGTTTAAGATGGATGCATGTGAATCTATTACCGATATGTTTACAAGATTTACTGATATAGTTAATGGTTTAAAAAGCCTTAGTAAATCTTATGATAATTCTGATCTTATGAGGAAGGTTTTACGTTCTTTGCCTAGGACTTGGGAAGCTAAAGTGACTGCAATACAAAGGCGAAGGATCTAAGTACCCTACCCCTGGAAGAATTATTGGGATCTTGATGACTCATGAGCTTCAAATTAAGCAACATGTTGATGATGATGATGAGTCAAACAAGAAGAGGACTATGACTCTTAAGATTTCTGAATATAGAAGAGCCTCATGAATCTGAAGATGAAAGTGATGATGAACATGGCACTCATCACAAGGAAATTTAAAAGATTCATGAAGAAGAAGAAGTTTGAAAAGAGAAAGCCCTTTGTAAGAAAAGATGAGGACAAGGGCAAAGAAAAAGAAGTTATTGTTTTGAATGTAAGAAGCCAGGTCATTTTAAATCTGAATGCCCATAACTAAAGAAAGGCATCCGAAAATTCAAAAAGAAGGCAATGATGGCCACATGAGTGATTCGGAAAGCTCAAGTTTCGAAGAGGAAGAAAAGAGTGAAATGGCCAATCTATGCTTCATGGTGGACAATGATGAGGTAAGTCCGAGCTTTCTTGATGATTTTACTTTCGATGAATTGCGTAGTGCTTTTTATGAATTAATGGATGATTTTGCAAACTTAAGTTCAAAGAACAAAGATTTGAAAAATCAATTGCAAAATCTATCTTTAGAAAATGAAAAGCATATTGTAGAAAATGAATTTCTAAAGAAAGAAAATGAAAATTTGAAAAATAAAGTTGATAGGCTTAAACCTATTGTTGACAAATTTACTTTAAGCTCTATCAAACTTAATATGATTTTAGACAATCAAAAAGCTGTCTTTGATAAAGCTGGATTAGGATATAATCCACTTAAGAAGCAAAAATCTTTGAAAAATATTTTTATACATGCTAAAAAATCATCAAATATTACTTGTTTTAAATGTGGAAACAAAGGACATAAATCTTATATGTGTAAATCTCCACATAAAAAGAAAGATGATTTGGGTTCCCAAAGGAACAATATTTAATGCATCTAACCATGAAGGACCCAAGAAGGCTTGGGTACCTAAAATTAAGACATGAATGTTTTGCAGGAGTGTCTTGCAGCCATCAGACTGAAAAGAAAATGGTACCTGGATAGTGTTGCTCAAGACACATGACGGGTGACAAAGATCAATTCATCACCCTTGAATCAAAAAGAGGTGGAGTAGTTACTTTTGGTGATAATGGTCAAGGCCATATCATGGGTATTGGTAAGATTCAAATTACTCCATCTACTCATATTGATAATATTTTATATGTGATGGACTTAAACATAATTTGATAAGTATTAGCCAATGTGTGATAAAGGTTTCAAAGTTTCCTTTGAAGCTTCTATTTGCACTGTTACTAATCCCATTGATAATAGCCTTATTCTTGTTGGTAAACGTTATGGCAATGTGTACTTAATTGATTTGAGTAATTTATCTCCAAGTAATCATTGCTTAGTTGCTAATAATGCTAAGATAATAAGATTGGTTGGCTATGGCACCGTAGATTAGGTCATGCAAGCACACACCTAATTTCTAAACTATTGAAAATGGATTTAGTTAAATGTATTCCTAGCTTAAATTTTGAAAATAATCAAATATGTGATGCATGTCAGTTTGGAAAACAAACAAGAACTTCTTTCAAATCTAAGAATGTTGTTTCAACTACTAGGCCACTAGAGCTACTACACATGGACCTTTTTGGACCTACTAGAACCAAGTCTAGGAGAAAAGAAATATGGTCAAGTGATAGTAGATGATTACTCTAGATTCACTTGGGTAATGTTTTTGGCTCACAAAGATGAGACTTTCCCAATATTCCTGAAATTCGTTAAGAAAGTCACAAATGAGAAAAACACTACCATAGTGTCTATTAGAAGTGATCATGGAACTGAATTTGAAAATCACTTATTTGAAAAATTCTGTTTTGAAAAAGGCATACATCATAACTTTTCAGCACCTAGGACACCTCAACAAAATGGAGTTATAGAAAGAAAGAATAGGACTTTAGAAGACATGGCCCGTACCATGCTATGTGAAAGCCAACTTACAAAATATTTTTGGGCGGAAGCTATAAACACAGCATGTTACATCCTAAATAGAGCCTGATTAGACCTATCCTTAAGAAGACTCTCTATGAACTATGGCATAATAGGAAACCAAATTTAGGTTATTTTTATGCATTTGGTTGTAAATGCTTTATTCATAACAATGGTAAGGACAATCTTGGGAAGTTTGATGCAAAGTCTGATGAAGGTATTTTCCTAGGGTATTCTACATCTAGCAAGGCATATAGAGTATTTAATAAGAGAAGCTTAGTTGTAGAAGAATCCATTCATATAGTGTTTGATGAGTCTTTAGCATCAAGTTCAGATAAAATTGATGACGAGGAAGATACATCTTTGATTGAAAAGGTATTGAAAAATTAAATGTATCTTCAGATCAAGAACCTGAAGCTAAGGATGATGACTCACCTAAGGATGATGGTATTGATACTGCTCATAATGATAAAGATCTACCCAGAGATTGGAGATATGCTTATGGTCATCCTAAAGACCTAATCATAGGTGATCCATCTCAAGGTGTAAGGACTAGATCATCAATGAGAAATATCAATAATCATCTTGCATTTGTATCTCATATAGAACTCAAAACTATAGAGGAAGCTGAGAAAGATAGTTATTGGATGTTAGCAATGCAGGAAGAGTTAAACCAATTCACTAGGAACCAAGTTTGGACCCTAGTAGATAGACCTAAAAACACCCTATAATAGGATCTAAATGGGTTTTTAGAAATAAATTGGATGAAAATGGCTTGGTGATTAGAAATAAGGCTAGATTAGTTGCAAAGGGATATAATCAGGAAGAAGGTATAGATTTTGATGAAACTTTGCACCTGTTGCTAGATTAGAAGCCATTAGGCTACTACTTGCATTTGCATGTCATATGAATTTCAACTTATTTCAAATGGATGTTAAAAGTGCATTTTAAATAGTTTTATAAATAAGGAAGTTATATTGAACAACCTCCTGGTTTTGAAGATCATGAATTTTCAAATCACGTTTTCAAATTGCACAAAGCACTTTATGGTTTAAAGCAAGCACCTAGAGCTTGGTATGATAGATTAAGTAAATTTTTAATTGAAAATAATTTTTTGAGAGGAAACGTTGATAAAACTTTGTTTTTAAAAAGAAAAGAAAAGGATTTATTAATTGTTCAAATTTATGTTGATGACATTATATTTGGTGCTACTAACAATCTCCTTTGTCAAGAATTTGCTAAGTTAATGCAGGGAGAATTCGAGATGAGCATGATGGGAGAACTCAACTTCTTCCTTGGACTTCAAATCAAACAAGAGAAAGCGGGGATTTTCATCAACCAAACAAAGTACACAAAGGAAATACTCAAGAAGTTTGGTATGGAATCTACTAAACCTCTTGGTACGCCAATGAGTCCCTCATGCAAGCTGGACAAGGATGAAGAAGGTAAGAAAGTAGATCAGAAGCATTACAGAGGTATGATCGGATCACTTCTTTACCTAACTGCAAGTAGGCCAGATATTATGTTTTCTGTTTGTCTATGTGCAAGATATCAATCTAATCCTAAGGAATCACATTTATTTGCTGTTAAAAGAATCTTTAGATACTTAAATGGAACTAAAAATGTAGGATTATGGTATTCTAGAGACTCAACCTTAAAATTGATTGCTTATTCTGATTCTGACTATGCTGGTTGTAAATTAGATAGAAAGAGTAAGTGGGCATGCCAACTTTTAGGAAGTAACTTAATCTCTTGGTTTAGCAAGAAGCAAAATTCGGTTGCACTATCCACTGCTGAGGCAGAGTATGTTGCAGCTGGAAGTTGCTGTGCTCAAATCCTTTGGATTAAGCGACAACTTGAAGATTATGGTATCACACTTGATAAAATTCCTATTAGATGTGATAATACTAGTGCCATCAATCTAACTAAGAATCCAATTCAACATTCAAGAACTAAACACATAGAAATTAGACATCACTTTATTAGAGAACATGTAGCTAATAATGATTTATCTTGATTATGTGAACACTAATGATCAATTGGCTGATATTTTTACCAAACCTTTGAGTGAGGAAAGATTTGTTATCTTAGAGGAGAATTAGGAGTTTGTGACCCTTTAGAATGATTTTCTGAAACTCTTAAGGACAACAACTATCTAGACTTCATCAATTTCTTAAAAATTCTCTATGTCCAATAAGGAAATTTATCTAGAAATTTGATTCATTGTTTCCCCAATTGATTAAGGAACACTTATCTATAGTTTGATGATTAATTTGATTAGTTTCAGATCCTTGAAATTTTAATTTTTCACTGAAACTATTGTGGAGTCGACACCTGCAGTTTGTGGAGTCGACACCTTCTTATTTTGATGTTCTGTCTGGACAATTAGAGCCGACTCCGGCTTCTGCAGAGCCGACTCTAATTCGAGCGCTGACAGATTTTCTAGTCCGGAGCCGACACCTCACTTTGCGAGAGTCGACTCTAAGTGGAACTAGGTCAAAATAAAAAGATGAAGTCGACACCCAAACGACCCTATCGTCTCCTAATCCTTTCAAAAGTCGTTCCAAACTGATTCCAACCCCTCCAAATCCCTCAAATCTCTCAATAACTCATTCCAATCAATTCCATGGCTCCTAAGAAGCGTGCGATTGTTGGAGGTTCGGCCGTTCCCACGAGAAAAAGGATGATTCGTAGGCAACCCTCACCGTCTTCATCATCTGCCACCCAAGATGCTTCTCCACCTTCATCATCTTTTCCACGGGTAGATCAATTAGCGGGTAAGGCCATTACAACTGGAAGAAAAGTAGATTTTGATTTATTTTCTTCGGAGGGCTTCGCTATTGGTCGATTGTTGAAGGAAATGGGATGGGAGAAAGTTGTTCTTTGGATGTTCCTACGTACCCTGCCCTTGTGAGAGAATTCTATAATGATTTATGTAGAGGAGAGGGAGGTTTAGTGAGTTTTGTAAGAGGAACCAAAGTGATAATCATGGCCGAGATTCTTGGAAATTTATTGGAGATGCCTACTATTGGACTAGTTGAGTATCAACATGATGATAAAGGAGGTGCCCTATCTAGGATGTTAGGAAGAGAAGTATCTGAGTTTGAGGAAATCATGGCTAATCAACTAAATTTAGAACTCAGGTTACTTCACAATATTTGTGGAAGAATCTTGTTTCCTAAAATTGGAAGGTTTGAATATGTCTCGGAGCGAGATATTTTATTGATGGACTGTATCATTACTGGAAGGCCTGTTAATTTAGCTGGAATGATGATTGGCTATATGGTAGAAGCAGCAACCAAGAAGAGATCAACACTGTTGTATGGTATGATTCTGACATTAGTTTTTAGAAGCCAAGGTGTGCTAATAATGGACAATGAGCCACTAAGAAAATTAAGGCATACTGATTACTACAGTGTCTCTACAATTCACCGCATGGGCTTCAGAAAGAGAATGATATTGGATAAAAAGAGGACAAGAGACCAGAGCAGAGGAAGTTAGAGTTGAGGAGGCCAGAGTAGAGGATATTCCTGGACCATCTACTGCTGGACCTTCAGAGGCTGGACCGAGCACTCATTCTTCACCTCCACATCAGTCAGCCTTGGTATCTGAAAGATTTTCAGAGGAGCAGCTTGATCAGCTCAGAGCCCTACTGACGAGCATGATTCAGAAATGAGAAGTGAAATGAAATTGATATCTTCTAAGCTTGACATGATAGTTTCTACTTTGGATAAATCAGTGAATGCCATTCATCTGAGCTTCAAAAGATTTTTAAAAGGCTAAAAGGGATAGCAGATGGATCAAGAGTCTATTTAGATGCTACTGGTCAGTTGAAGAAAGATATTGATGTTGCTGTCACTCAAGTTGAAGCTTGTCTTGAAAAATTTAAGAAGACCAAAAAGATGAGATTATGAAATGATTGGTCATTTGAAGAAAATTGTTTACAAGCATGTTTGATTTTGATACCCTGTCATATCCTAGTTTGTATCTAGGATTTCTAGCTTTCTTTACTTTGATAGCTTGTATCTAGGAATTTTACTTTACTGTGAATGTACTTGAATATGTTACTTTACTATGAATGTACTTGAATTAACACATTAATGAATCTCGCATTGAAATACAATTATCCTTTTATTGCAAATTTGTTTATGAGAACCAATTACATCTCTATGATTGAATGAACCAACAACCTCGCTCTGATAACCTTCTTTCTTGTTTTTAAATTCACCTTATTGCTGATAACAAAAAGGGGAAGAGAAAATTGTATATGCATAAAGGAAATAAGAATGGAAGAAGAATAAGATTAAAGAATGGAAGAATATAAGATTAAAGGAATATAAGATTTCAATCAATTGGCATATCTAAAAAGGGGGAGAGAAATTTTGTGATTTATAAATTCTAATCAATTTGTATCAAAAATGATCAATCTATTTCAGTTTATCTACATATACCTTGCATAGGGGGAGTTATTTAATGCAGGGGAGCTTAATGATTTTCTATATTAAATCATCTTGATTGCTGTTTATAATAGAACTCAAGTATGTTTTTAAAGTTCATTTTGAAACTTGACATTAAATTATCTATTAGGAAGTTTTAAAGCTTTAACAATGGCTATAATTCTTTATTCAAATGAATTTTTAATGCATATACTCAAAGTTTTTGTCATCATCAAAAAGGGGGAGATTGTTGACCCAATTATTGATTTTGATAATTAACAAAACTATTTGAGTATAACATTTGAAGTACTAATGATTTTGATTAAGTTTTTCAGTTTATGATATGATTTATTAATCAAAATTATAAGACAAATCAAGTTCTAGTTCGAATCTAATGTCAAGGTAAGATTGTAGACATTAGAGTCGACACATGAAATCGCAGAGTCGCCTCCAGAAATCGGCACAGACTTAGAGTCGACTCCCGGACTGTTAGAGCCGACTCCAATAGAAAAGACAGAACGATGATTTTTTGGCCACAACTTAGAGTCGACTCCGGGACTGTTAGAGTCAACTCCAGAAGATTTTTGTGTCGACCCCAGAAAAGTCAGAGACGACTCCAGTTCAAGCGATTTGGGGATTTCGATTTAGAGCCGACTCCAGAAAAGTTAGAGCCAACTCCAGAATATCAGACGCGACTCCAGAACTGTCAGAATGACTCTAAACTTTACTTTTATCTTTTTAATCTCAACGGCTATTGCTATTTTTGGATCTAATCCTTCTTGCACTTGTTTCTAACGATAGTTTTAAACTATTTATGGATTAAACTGATATAAGAAGAGGGTTTGCTACATCCGAAATAGATATAGAAAAAGAGAAGAAAAAGAGAGACAAAAAAAAGACAAGAATAGAGAAAAATCTTTGAAATCCATCAGAAAAGAAAAGAGGGAAGATTTGAGAGGAAAGATCATACTGATTCCCCAAAAGAAAAGAGAGAGATTCTAAGCTTTCATAGTTTCATTTTGAAAAAGTCTCAAGAGAAGAAGCAAGCCCTAGTTTTCTGATCTTCGGAGCTTCAAGAGCATTCTAAAGGAAGATCCATTCAAGAGAAGAGAAGAAGCAAGCCACCAAGATCTGCAAATCAGGATTTGATTCCTATCTCTTATTTCGTGTTCTATCATTGTATATTTGCTCATTGGAGGAGCCTTTATTTTGTAAAAACGATTATTGTTTGCTGGGTCAATCGGAGGATTGATTCCATTGAGGCTGTTAGCCTTGTGCAAGCAGTTTGCTTGTGGTGTAAGATTTTATGATGGTGAGCCTTGAAAACCAGCTGGGTTCGTTGTGCACCCGGAAAAATAACAAGTTCGAGTTGTGAGCTTGCAAAATAACTCTGCTGTAATCAGATTGATTATAGTGTGGACCCAAGAGATACTTGGGAGTAGACGTAGGTGTAGATACACCGAACCACTATAAAATCTCCTGTGTTTATCGTGATTGTCTCATTATCTTTAACTATCTATTTGTGCATATTCTGTTTTAATTTGTAAGAATCTAAGTTTTTATTTCCGCTGGGGTTTATTTTCAAAAGAGTTTAAATTTTTAAAAAACCCAATTCACTCCTCCTCTTGAGTTGCTATCTGGACCAACAAGAATCTTCTTAGTACACTTTATTTTGAACTCACTCCCATAACAGTATAGTCCCTTCAAAATATCTTACAATACACATAAGGACAAATGGTTAATTAATGAACTTCTGACCATGTGTGTTCAAGAGGAAGGGAGGCTGATTTTGAAAATGGAAGAAAGTGCACATTTAGTCACTCAGAGAAAGACTAAAGCTCCCAAAGCCAAACGCAAAGGAAAGGGTAAAGTACCCACCATATAGAAGACAAGAAGGAGTCCAAGTGCTTCTTTTGCAAGAAGAAAGGGCATATAAAGAAAGATTGTCTCAAATTCAAAACTTGGCTGATAAGAAGGTACTCTAACCTCATTCGTATATCATGAATCCAATTTGGTTATATGTCATAACACATGGTGGATTGATTATGGTTCTACAATCCATGTTTCAAATACCTTGCAGGGTTTTCTAAATCAAAGAAAACCATTGGGAAGTGAACAAAGCATCTATTCAGAAAACAAGATGGGTTCACATGTGGAAGCGATTGGGTCGTGCAGACTTATTTTATATTCTGGTTTGTTTTAGATTTAGAAAAGACATTTTATATTCCAAGTTTCTCTAGAAATTTGATTTCAGTGTCAAGGCTTGTACCAGCAGGATACTCCTTTAATTTTAATAAAAGCTATGTTGATTTATTTTATAAATCTAAGCTTATTGGGAATGGTACATTGTCCGACAATCTTTTTCAAATTAATTTGAAAAATAATACCACCTATAATGTGATGCACGCCCAAACTGGTATGAAAAGATGTGTTATGAATGAGAATTCCTCTATTTTGTGGCATCGGAGATTAGGTCATATCTCCATTGAGAGAATTAAAAGATTAGTAAAAGATGGAGTACTTGATACTCTTGATTTTACTGATTTTGGCACTTGTGTGAACTGCATAAAGGGAAAGCAAACCAACAAGTCGAAGAAAGATGCCAAGAGAAGTTCAGAAGTATTGGAGATCATACATACAGATATCTGTAGTCTAGATATGGACTCGTATGGTCAGAGATACTTCATCTCATTTATTGATGACTATTCACGATATGTATCTCTACCTGCTTCATAATAAGAACGAAGCATTATATGCCTTTAAGGTATTTAAGACAGAAGTAGAGAAACAATGCGGCAAGCAAATTAAAATCATGAGGTCAGATAGAGGTGGAGAATATTATAGTAGATACACTGAGAATGGACAAGCACCTGGTCTGTTTGCTCGGTTTCTTGAATAAAATGGAATTATTGCACAATACACCATGCCAGGGTCTCCTGACCAAAATGGTGTAGCTGAAAGGAGAAATCGGACATTATTGGACATGGTAAGGAGCATGATTGTCAGCTCCAACTTACCTAAATCCTTGTGGACTGAAGCTCTTAAAACTGCTGCGTATATATTAAATCGGGTTCCAACCAAGGCTGTTTCTAAAATGCCATTTGAGTTATTTAAAGGTTGGAAACCAAGTTTGCAACATATACGTGTTTGGGGATGCCCATCTGAAGTAAGAGTCTATAATCCACAAGAAAAGAAACTAGACCCAAGGACTATTAGTGGATATTTTATTTGATATGCTGAGAAGTCCAAGGGTTATAGATTTTATTGTCCATCTCACAGCACTAGGATTGTGGAATCAAGAAATGCAAAATTTCTTGAGAATGACTTGATTAGTGGGAGTGATCAATCTCAGTATTTGGCTTCTTCTGAGAAAGATCATTCAGATATTCCAGCTTCCACTTCAAGTGAGGGATTGGTTGTTATTTATAGCACTCCTCAAACTCAAATAAGTGCTCAACAACCAGTCATTGAGATTTCACAAGCTGATGGTAATCTAGAAGATCATGTTGTGCAAGATACTCCTCAAGAGGTCATTGACACAACATTAAGAAGATCAACTAGAATAAAGAAATCAGCTATTCCTAGTGATTATATTGTGTATCTACATGAATCTGACTATAACATTGGAGCCGAAAATGATCCTGAACGTTTTCACAAGCCATGAGTTCTAAGGAATCAAACTTGTGGTACAATGCCATGAAGGACGAGATGGAATCTATGGCATCTAATCGAGTCTGGGATCTTGTTGAGTTGCCTGATGGTGTAAAAGCCATTGGATGTAGATGGATCTTTAAAATAAAGAAAGACTCACAAGGCAACATTGAAAGATATAAAGCAAGACTCGTTGCCAAAGGATTCACTCAGAGGGAAGGAATCGACTACACGGAGACATTTTCTCCTGTATCCAAGAAAGATTCTCTCCGAATAATTATGGCATTGGTAGCTCATTTTGATTTTGAGTTACATCAAATGGATGTGAAAACTGCATTCCTTAATAGAGATCTAGAGGAAGAGGTTTACATGAAATAGCCTGAAGGATTTTCTTCTGGTGATAGTGAGCATTTGATTTGCAAGCTTAAGAAATCTATATATGGATTGAAACAAGCCTCCCGTCAGTGGTATTTAAAATTTCATGATATGGTCTCTTCCTTTGGTTTTGAAGAGAACATCATGGATCAATGTATATACCAGAAGGTTAGTGGGAGCAAAATTTGTTTCTTGGTCCTATATGTGGATGACATTCTACTTGTAACCAATGATAAAGGGTTGCTATATGAGGTGAAACAATTTCTCTCCAAAAATTTTGATATGAAAGATATGAGTGAGGCATCTTATGTCATTGGCATTAAGATCCATAGAGAAAGATCTCGAGGCATTTTAGGATTGTCTCAAGAAACTTATATCAATAAAGTCTTGGAGAGTTTTCAGATGAAAAATTATTCACCAAGTGTTGCACCTATAGTGAAGGGTGACAAGTTCGCTTTGAACCAGTGCCCTAAAAATGAACTTGAACGGAAACAGATGCACAACATTCCATATGCTTCAGCTATTGGAAGCCTAATGTATGCTCAGGTTTGCACAAGACCTGACATTGCATTTGCAGTAGGAATGTTGGGAAGATATCAGAGTAATCTAGGTTTAGACCACTAGAGAGCTGCTAAAAAGGTCATGAGGTATCTTCAAGGGACCAAGGACTACATGCTCATGTCTAGACGAACTGATCATTTGGAGATAGAGGGCTACTCAGATTTGGACTTTGCTGGCTGCGTTGATTCTCGGAAATCAACATCAGGATTATATTTATGTTAGCTGGTGGAGCCATATCATGGAGGAGTGCAAAGCAGACTTTGATTGCTATCTCTACTATGGAAGCGGAGTTCGTTGCTTGTTTTGAGGCTACATCGCAAGGTGTATGGTTGAAGAGTTTCGTCTCAGGGCTTAGAATTGTTGACTCTATTACTAGGCCAATTAAACTGTATTGTGATAATTCAGCTACTGTATTTTTGGCTAAAAACCATAAGAGTGATAGTCGAAGTAAACATATCGACATTAAGTATTTAGCCATAAGAGAACGTGTTAAAGAAAACAAAGTGGTCATAGAACACGTTAGCACTGAATTGATGATAGCTGATCCTTTGACTAAAGGCATGCCAATTAAGAATTTTAAGGATCATGTGATACGAATAGGAGTTGGTTCCATGATATAATTACATGGATAACAGTTTGTACAAAGAAACACTTATTTCAATTATTTGTTTATTTCTCATTTAGGTGTACACATTATTTGACTTTCGAGAAATGACAAACTTTTCTTTGGACTCTGAATAAACATATGGTTTATTCATTATGTTATGTTGTCACATTTGGAATAGTAGTAAAGAAATTGAATGCATTGTAATACATAGAAGATAATACTCAATTATAGAGGACCTATCGCTATGATTCATGTATTTAGTTTCTTATTCAGTGTTGATAAAATATACGGACCAAGTGGGAGAATGTAATATCCCGTTGCAATAGATGGTCCTTTGCAATAGATGGTCCTTTTTATTGCGATCGTTTGCGAATAATTTCAACGCCATCCACTAATTAATAAGTGATAACGATAGCTCCTTAATGTTAAACGCCTGCTTTGATGGGAGCAGGCGGTGGAAGGGAAGGGAACTGAGGAATCTCTTTAAATAGAGATCCCTTCTAAGTCTTTTGAGAACACAATATTATCGAAAGAAAAACCAGAAAGAAGCGGAGGTATTGGGTCCCTGATCAAGAGCATATCCTGAGGGCATACACCATCAGAGTGCGATAACTCATTGATTGGAAGCACTCAAATCAAGATCCTGAGAGGTCCCCAAGCGGTAGATCAAGATCCCAAAAGGTAGATCTGCAGCTGATTCAGATCAAAGGGAAGATCAAGATTCACCAAGAGGAAGATCGAGATCCATTGAGAGGAAGATCGAGATCATGATTCAGATCTTCTAGAGGTAGATCAAGCAATGGCTGAAGGTAATACAAAGATCCTATCTATTAATTCTATACATATTGTGTAGATTGTTAATAGACCTCTAACAGAATCATCAAGAGATGTTAAGTTTTAACTCATAATGGATCTATATATTTTTAGTTTAAGAAAGTCCGGGATAGCCTAGATCAACTCTGGTCATGAGAATATAGGACAGGTTAATTTGGTTGATTCTAGTTCAATGAAAAGGCAATTCGAGTGGTTAATCCCTTTCCGTGCTAGATCTTTAACTTGAGTTTAGTGACCAGGAGTCATAAAGACACGTTGAGTTAATTAGATCAGGCTTGGATCATGAAAAACCAAGTGGGTCATAAATGAGTCCAAGCTATATCAAGTGAGTTCACATGAATTGATCCAGATTTGACCCCACCCAACTTGATTAGTATTATCTCACGACTTTCCCTGGCAACAACATGATATGCTACTTATGTGCATTACTATTGTTTCCTATTACAAATTTTGTTATTAAAAAAGATAATTTGTGATCTTATTATGGAATTATATGAGTGTATGCAAATGATTGAAATTATTAATGAGTGAAATTATTGAGAATGAAAATTATTGAATTATTGATAAATGAAATTACTATATATGAAAACTCTCGGTAAACACATTTATGATTGATGATTGATGAGTGATATCGGGACTTATCTTCCTAGAGGATATATGTGATGATTTGATCATGATCGATAGGGTTATATCGATGCATTAGCTCTGTCATAAGAATTATACATGATCGTAGTATATTGATTATAAAGTTGCTATCACATATATTAAAATATAAATACAAGCTTTATTATTTTAAAAATTAATAGTATTATTTAGAATGTCATGCATTATTGTTTAGAACGTCATATATTACTGAAATTATTTATAAAAATATTATAAAAATATTATTATATTACACATGTATTTTAAAGTGCATTGCTATACTTAATCCATCTAATTTATACTAAGGATTAATAACTGAGCATTAGCTCATAAAGTTTTTATGTTGTGTCAAATGAGGGATTAAGAATGGGTTAACTTCGTGTATTAACTGATAGAGATATAGACTAAAAGATATACTTTATGTTATGTCTTTATATTTTAATAAGAATTCATTTTGAGCAATGTGTGCCATTTTCTATATATGTGCATGTGTCTAGTATTTACAAAGAGTATTTGATCTAGTGTGTAGAGTACGGCTTACATACAGAAGACTAGATCATCGGTTCTTTTGGAATACAAGTTTATTGTTCACAGTTTTAGATGGAATTGGATACACCATCAGTAGAACTGTAGCATAAATTTTTAGTAGGTCTGTCTTGACTACGGGAAATGGTTTATTCTAACTATTTGTGCTAGTACACTTTGTGTGTATTGAACAGGACCCAGTTGAGTTAATTATTTTATACTGACTTTATAAAATAATTTAAAACTCATGAATATTATGATTACTTATGCTCTTAATCCGAATTCTATTTCTAGATATGTGTATATAGTGATTATTGCTTTGATTACACAGAGTGAGATTCTATATGAGTCAATAAACTCAGTGGGTTGGGTAATAACATTATATATATGGTGAATATTAATAGTTAAAGGAATCCATGTCCTGTTAATTTGGATTGATGATATCCCCTTGAGAAAGCTTATAAGTTTTGATTGTATCAAATCTTGCAAGTGGATTTTGAATCCGATACATCAAATAAGTTAAGTGGATAAGTTTCAAGGATAATAACAACCAATTAAATTATATTGTCAGTAATTAAATTTAATTGGTGGATATCTGTAATCTTAACGTGGGGAGATAATAAGTATTTAATATTAAAGGCTTGAAAATATAAATTTGAATATGATTAGGAGTACAATTATAATTCTTTAGTGGAATGAATTGTAATTTACGTAATTGAATCCTAACCCGGGGTAGGATTGGGAGATTTAATTACGTGGAAAGTTCCTTTTATATTTTCCTATTGATCCCTGTTGTAGCCCTATAAATACCCTCTCAGTTGGTTGCTAGGGTTAACGTTTTTGAGGAAAAAGAAAAATAAGAAACCCTAGGTCGGCCGAGAGATCCCACCATCTTGTGAGAGAAAGAAGGTATTTTCGAGAATACGACGGAAGGCTAAAAGGTTGAGGTCGAGCAATCGAATCAAAGTGTTCCAAGGTTCAAATCTGAAGGTATGATCTTATACTCATAGATTAGAACAGTAAAAGTTTTTTTTTGTATTACTCATATACGCTATAGCCGTAATCTTGGGGGTATTCCGCGCTCCCCAACAGTGGTATCAGAGCCACGGCTGATACTGTATATGAATAATACGGCCATGTTCTCCATTAATCGGAATATGCATGCGTGGGATAGATCATGTTTGCTGCTAACGTTGTTTTGCAGGTTTATATCCTGTTATTATGGTCACATGAATGTATGTGTTTTGATTTGATATTGCTTAGATCTGTTTTGTGAACTCCGGTTTAAGAAGGCGTAGGATCATTGTAATATTTCATAGCATGTATGCTCCAGTTTTTTAAGAGCTTTATGATTGTAAATATGTAGCATGTGAACTCCTATATGGAGGCATAGGATTTTTATAATCTGGTGCAGCTCTGATGGAGGAAGAAGAATGGGTTAACTCCGTGTATTATTATATTACACATGTATTTTAAAGTGCATTGCTATACTTAATCCATCTAATTTATACTAAGGATTAATAACTGAGCATTAGCTCATAAAAGTTTCTTTATTGTTGTGTCAAATGAGGGATTAAGAATGGGTTGACTCCGTGTATTAACTACATGCCATGGAGTTTATTTTCGGTGAGTATGCACTAGATTATTGCATTCGGGATCCACTTCAATTCTTGAGGAAATATATGCATCAAGAAGCGAAGTCAAACTCATATTTTATCCGAGATCACGTTCGGTTTTCGTAAGTACAGGAAAAGGATGCTTCGAGGTTACGGATGATTAATTTAATCCCTTCGACTTCTCTGAATTAAAGACGAAAGTCAAGTTCGAGGAGGGTGCTTAATTATATTTACCCATTCTAATACATTCATGCGAATGCCTCTGCCACACGTTTCCTGTTCATGACCGGAAACCAAATTGAAGTGTGTTGCTCAAGATACGTACAACTAATACCTCCTCCAATGAACAGTGTAGAGGATAAGAAAAAACGTAATGGAATAGTTTAAACAATAATCCAGTAACAATGGCAAAAATGTTGCTGCATGTTATTAAGTCTGCATGAAAATTTCATTAGACTCAACAATTAATAAATTACTTCTGCATGTTATTGATTTGGCAGCTCTATAACGAAGCAATCCCTAATTCTTATCAATAAAGTCTGACAGTTGCCCTAACTCTACCTTATCATATGGAAAGAAAATTGCTTGTATTAAAAAATAGAAGCATGTCCCGAGAACGGTCTTTATTTTTTGAGAACCCTTCCTTTAGGGTTTGTCAAAATTAACTTTGATGGAAATGTTCGTGGCAGATCAGCTGGATCAGGTTATGTCATTCAGAGTTCTGATGGAACTCTGATTTCTGCTGATGGATTTGGTCTCCTCGATTCCTCGGCGCTGCTTGCAGAGCTTTTGCTGTTTGGACTGGAGTTTCTTGTGCTATTCACAGTCTTGGCGCCCATCGTATTATCCTTGAGGGTGATGCCCTCACGATAATTTGGTGGCTTCGTCAGGATCATTGTAAGCAGCTGCCGATCAACCCTTGATCTCTGATATTCGTTCTCTCCTACAGGGATTCATAGCGTACAGATCAACCATATTTTTAGGAAAGCCAACTCAGCGGCTGACTGGATCGCCGCTACGGTGGCTGATCATTTTGGATTCTAGTGTTGGAAGCCTGATGACTGTTGTCCTCCTGATCTGAACCTATTCTTCTATTATGATAGTTTAGAATTGTGTCATCCTAGAGTGGTGTGATCATCCATTTGTACCAAAAAAAAAAAAACAGAAGCCTGTAGCACCACTCAAGAAATGGTGAAAAGATTAAATAATTAGTAAAAGTCAGATCTTTCTCGGAAACAAATGGTTAATAAATCTATTAATCAATTTTAACTAAAATTGTTGGATATAATAATCTTTATCTTTTCAAAAATTAGTAGAATATGAATTGTATTAATGAATGTAAAAATGGTGGCTCTTAAATTAAGGAATATGCTTTCTTGATGCAATTCTTTAATTAGATTCTTGAATTTTATCTCTATCGTCTGCTCTTTCTTATCTCATTCTTGGACATGTATTGCACATGCATGATTACTTGTCAAATAAGACGAAAGGAGAATTCCCTCATATATTACCTATATATGATATATATTTATATAAGGAGTTTACATAGACTACATATTGACATGAATACTTCATATGTCATTATACATGGGGGCATCCTAAGATTTAGTTTAGATATTGGATGCATCTTAGGCTTTAAGAAATCTTAATCTAGTCCTAACAATATACAATGTGCTTGGATGTACTAGAAAATCATTTTGATTCATATTTTTAAAATCATTAATCATAATTTTGTAATAAGGAATGTTTAGTTGTCAAATGAAATTGCAAAATGTCTTATAATCATGAAAATAAAAATTCTACCTTAAGTAGAATTTTTCAAGTTTATGTTTTTCTATATTTTAATCTTCAAAATTTCAAATTGTTGAGCTTTCTCTATTTAATAAACAAACACCTTCAAAAAATATAAAATTTCAAAATTTGAACATCTCAAATTTGTGAGAAAATAAATCATGATTTTAATTCTAAAACCTCCAAACATACACATCAAAATGAAGAATTTTCTTAACTTTCTTCAATTCCCATAATATCTCTAATAAGATTCAATATCGTTAATCTCAACACACTTCCTAGTTTTATATATTAAGGCTAGGATTCCTTCCCAATCTTCTTGCCTAGGAATCTTGATCTTACTCCCTACCCCATCCAAACTAGAGCTAAAGTTTTTAATCTGTAATCGTTCAATAACCATAACCCTTCAATGTCATAAACTATTTTAAAAATTAATAATAAATAATTTTAAATGTTTTTATTTAAAAATGTATTTAAATTATGCTATATAAAATATCTTCATGAGCTAGAATCATTTCATTTCATTCACATTATAATTATTACTTAGAAATACTTAAATGAATAGTTTTCAAACTAAAGCACACATCCTCGCATGATGTAAGGCCCAAATACCAACTAAAGGGTATGATGCTATATTTTGTGGCTCAACTAATTATTCTATAGTTATCTACTTTATCAAAATTTGAAGCAAATTGTAAATTAGTACAAATTAAACTACATCATGTTTCAGGTTAAGACAAAAATATGGTATATCAGGCCTAAAATTTGTAAGACTTTCAATTACTGCCGGTGATGTATCCTAGGCCATCAGGATATTTGCTATCATTTATGGTTTTATCTTTATTTAATAAACCATTTTATTTATCATGTTATTATAATGTGATAAAAAGGTTTCCTTGAATAGTTTATTCTTCCTTATATCATTAAAGTATGTGACTTAATAGTGAAACTATAAGGTGATAAGAATACTTTTCTAAATTATCCCTAATCATTCATTATATGGAACGATAATGAAGTAAGATTAGTATGTTGGTTGATTGATGATCACATTTTACTAGTCATGGATATGAGATATCAAGTCAACACATAGATACATGTAAAAGTACATTGTATTGGATCGACCCACCATGAGAGTATCATATGGATTCTGTTATGATAATATGGATTCTGTTATGAATATTCTCTTCATGATATTGTTATTTTAGTCCTTGACCTGATGACACTATGGATCCCTACATAGTGAATTTCATGTTTTGATATGGCTCTTCATCATCTTTAACTAGATGATCATAAGACTGTGATTGGATATGGAATAAACTATGTTGAGGGATATGAGTGTTCGTGAAGAAATTTGTCCCTCTTATTAATTTGAGAGAGATATTTTGGGCCCTCTTGAAGAGTGAGATTGAGAAAAGTACATGGCCATGTCCAAATGAATTGATAGAAGTTATCAGTAATTTGGTTTATTCAGTCAAACTCTGGAATCAAGAAAACTTGTGATTAAACAATCTATGAGTGATGTGATTTATGCCTCATACTTAATCACTAAATATCGTGTGACAAAGGGACTAGATAATTGATATTTACTAGGTAAAGTCGGATCGACGATCTTCACTCAATTTGGGTAGATATAATGTCTTGCTAGAGACCAATTATGTTTTGTGGGCCGAAAAGGGTTTTAGTCCTACTGCCAACATTGAGTGAACCTACAGGGTCACAACAAGGAATGACGCGTATGGGTTATGGGTTTAATTTATATAAAACAAGCAAAAATTATTATATATTTATTATTCTTAAGTATTTAAGATTAATAAATATAATAAATAATAATCTTCACTATTATGTCTTTTAGGAATCCTAATCAGATTAAGAGTCCCATTAATGAGAAGACGTGTCTCTTAGGAATCTTTATCAGATAGGAGTCCCATTAATGAGAAGACGTGTCTCTTAGGAATCCTAATCAGATTAGGAGTCCCATTAATGATCCCATTAATGAGAAGATATGTAATCCTAATTAGATTAGGAGTCCCATTAATGAGAAGATGTCTCTTAAAATAGGAGTCTCATTAATGAGAAGACGTGTCTCTTAAGAATCCTAATCAGATTAAGAGTCCCATTAATGAGAAGACGTGTCTTTAGGCAGTGTTTGGATGCTGGATAAGGCCTGCATAGGGCCTTATTCCAGCTTATTCCCCCAAACACCCTAAAAAAGGAGAGTGGGCCCCATGAGACTGGCTATTCCAGTCAACCCTCTTTATTCCTATTCCTTATTCCATGGTACCCTATGGAATAGCTCCTATTTCCACTGTAGCTATTCCAGGGGCACCGATGGAATTAAATTAAATAAATTAAATTATTTATTTATATCATTTAAATAAATTAAATAAATTTATAATATAATTTAAAATTAAATAAATTTATTAATTAAAAATAATAAATTAAGTATGTTATTTTTTTTCTTTATTAATATAAAAAATTATTAAGTATGTTATTATATTTTTATGAATAGTAATTAATTTATTACCTTATTTATTAATAAATAATAATTTATTCAAGTCATTTTAAAAAATAAAAATTGATAAACCATTTTTATTAGAAGGGGTATTTTTGGAATTTTAAAAAAATTCTTCATCTATTCCTACTGGAATACATGTTTATTCCCATATCATCCAAACATCATTTGGAATAACACTGCATTAATTGCACTGGAATAATATGGAATACCAGATTTTGATCCAAACAAAAATCTGGAATAACAAAAGGAATAAGCTATTCTCATGGAATTCGTATCCCTATTCCTGTAATAACTTTTTAACATCCAAACGCAGCCTTAAGGAATCCCATTAGAAGATGTGTCTTTTAAGAATCCTAATTAGGTTAGGAGTCGCATTAATGAAAATATGTGTCTTTTAGGAATCCTAATCAGATTAGGAGTCCCATTAATGAGAAGACGTGTCTTTTAGGAATCCTAAGGGTCCTATTAATGAGAATATTCTTTTCTTGGAATAGGATATTTTCATTATGAATAGACGTTGTTGCTTTCATCCAAAAAGACGACGTTTGCCGTCAACATTGGATTTGCAAGAGAAACTCTGCGCACCAAAATATACGAGAGATTATTCCTGAACTGATCTAGAAGAGTTTTAGAGAGTGCTAGCACACCGAGTCCCATTGTGAAGTGGTCATTCGTGTGGATACCGTAGAGGGAGTTATGGTTTCACAGCACCTAAAGATCTGTCTCATCAAAATATATATATATATATATTACTCACATAAGGTACGATTCTCATTCCCTAATCAATTTAATTGAAACACATGGATCCTTATGAGGATTTAGGTTTTTTCTGCTGCATATCTTTAGTATTAGACCCTTAAATTCTCAACAATTATTCCTTAAAAAAATTAATTTTCTAAATTCTTCTCTTTGTGAAATATAGTCATAATGTACAACCATTAAAGTTTGGACTTGTATTTCCACCTTCAGTATATATTAAGAGATTGTGCAAACTAATTAAGCGAATAATATTTGGGGAAAAAAAAGAATTTCATTCCTTATGAATTTGCTTCTATTAATATAACATATCTATCTTATCATATTTGACTAATTTTATCAATGGACTTAAAAATATTAAGCATTAATTATCAAATTGTTTAACAATTTTATATAGTAAACATGAAACAATATATTTATAAACTTTTAAATCTAAATGATGCAGACAAAACTAGACAAAGAAGTTGACGGTTGATATTGCACTTTTTGAGAATCTTCATTTAAGTAATTTTAACTTTTTTGAAAAGTTTTGAAGGATTATGAACTCTCACCAATCACCTATCGTCAGATTATTTTATCTACAACAAACAAGAAATTACTTCAAGCAAAAAAGAGAAGAACTTCAAATTATATTATTGAATGGATAATTTTAATAAGGTGCACGCAAGACCTATTTATAAATGAAATCTTTGAGAAGCAATAGGCTTCCTAGTAATAGTAGGACACACATTTTTCTAAAGAAAGATAAGTATCAAATTAATTTTTAAAAATATATTTCTAACTCCTAATTGACTTCTAACATGAATTTTTAAATAAAATAAATTTAAAAATTTAAATAAAAAAGAAAAAAAGTAATCCTTTCCATCATGGAACATGGAATGATAATTAATAATTTTTGAAAAGTTCAATAGCACTAATATATCTTCTCTAATTAGCTTATAACCTTTTTGTGTTTGACTTTTATTTTTAAGTGTTATAAAATATATTGGAAGTTAACTTAGCGATAGACATTTTGAAAGTAAATTTAATTGAAAAACTTAACTATATTCATACTGGTGAAGCTTATTTTTAGACTATACATTGATTTGCCTCTTTTGATGTGGTTGTAAATAAATTTTAAAGATTTAAGCTCAATAGGTACTTATAGATTAAGAAACACATCTTATTCTTCTATGAATTAATATATCGATTTGGTAAACTTAAAGAGTATGTTCTATCCTATCATTTTAGCTTAGCATGAATTTTATAGAATTACCCTTCAAGCTTATTTAGATATAACTTCTAATATAACTATACTTTCTATTTGATGTTTCATAATATATCACAGAAGTCCTCTTTTGGGGCAGTAGTTTCTCTTATTTGAATAATTGATAGGTGTGAGGACTTTAAGGAGTATCACTAAATCAATCTTACTTTGGGCTTGCCCAATTCAAATTTGGCAACGGTATTTAAATATAATTTCTTAACTTTCACCTAATGAAATATTAGTTGGTCTTTCTAAAGGTCCATCGTTACTTTAAACTCTTCCATTCTTTTATAAATCGCATATGAACTTGAATATAATTTTTTTAATCTTTTATTATATTCAATTGTACACCTACAAAGATGCTAGGTTAGGAATAATTCTAATTTCTAGTCAATGTAGATCAAGCAACTTGAAAGGAAAATGAAAAATATATGCACAAATAGTATGGTAAGAGGCATTCACTCAGTTGACCAACTATTCCTTGATTTTAGACATTATTGATTGGGTGAATTGATTTGAAATAGTATTCAACTATTTGTCGATGCTATACTGTAAAACCATTTGCCTATATAGTTCCTTTCACAAGGCACTAGGACCTCTATACCATCCTTGCTCTAGTTAAAGGATAGAAAATCACACTTGATTCATAAGTGTTAAAAGGAGTTGAAGTTTTGAAGGTCAAATTAATTCGGAACTTTAGTGGCAGTAGAGTATACATCAATCTAAAAGATTACAGTAACACAGTTAACATTAAATGGTATCTTTGCATGAATCTACTTCATCATATCTAATATAGAATAAGTTTTTAAAAACATCATGAATTGCATCAATTAGACATTAGATGACAAAGGTATGACTAGAACACTATATATATATATCAATGCAATCTAAAGGTGTAGGCTGATACAACTAGAATTTCCCATCAAAAGGCAACTAATGGTAACAAAACCATCATAAATATAGTTTCTATAGTGGATCTCATGCTATTAATTAGTTTGTCTCTAAGTCAATTGATGAGTCATTAGACAATAACCAGTATATTGTCCAACCATGACCAATGGTACATAGGTAGCATGTTTGATCCTCTTATTTTTTGAACCAAGAGATCCATGAATAGGGATCTCAATGCATGTTGATACAATTGTTCTAGTGGGACCAAGAATTTTCAAGAATAGTATGTTGCCTTCTAGCATCGAAAGGGATGAGATTTTTTAATTTAAGTATCATTTTGCTAGCTTTTGCAATCCTAACCAAGTTCTAAGGGATTCCATGAATTTCTATCAATGAAAGGACCCTAGACCATTGTCCCTTACTCCTCTCATTTCAATCATGGTGAATAGTGAATTGGCACAAAAATTTTAGAATTTTCATTGTGATGAATTTGATTATTGTATAGTTAACTTATTCTTTTATTATTTCGCTCTAAAACTAATATTTACATTTTTACATTGCAATCTGTAGATTTTACTATTATAACTCAATCTCTCCAACTTTTATTGTTAATATTGTTTTCTCTTTTAGCCCTTTGATTGCTTATGATAAATGAAACCTAGTTGTTTTTTTTTGTTTAAATTTTATTTGATTTAGAATTTTATTTAGATAAAAACTCATTTGCAAACTTTGATATGCTTTCAAATCTCTAGTTGATATAGTAGTTTTAGCACGCCCAATTCTTAAAGCATTCTCAGTTTGCTTTAAGATTAGTGCAACGGTTGCTTCGTTCCCCGATATCCGGCATTCCTCGCCTTTTTCTACGATCGACCCTCTCCGGCTCAAGGCTTCCTTTGTCCCCTATTCTCCTATGACTACTGATGGAGCTATGGATGGCCATGATCCCAGGAGGAGGGCTATGAATAAAGGCTTCAAGTGGGTTTCTCCTTCACCTTTGCCGGAAGAGGTGGCGAAGCTGGAGGCTCGCTTTTCTGACATCGTCCAAGTTCCGATGGTAGCTCTAAAAGATAAAGTTGATTGCTGAAAGCAAAGGGCCATTCTTGCTAGGACCTTCCACCGGTGGGTTCTAGCTGAGGCGATCATCAGGGAATTTCGGCGTGCTGATCCTGCAGCTCGAGACATGGTGCTAGAAAGACTATGGGTGGCCAACAGCCAACCCATTGCTACTGAAGGCTGGAGGCCGGAGTTCATTCCGAGCGGATTCCGTTTCTTTAGCTCTTCTGTGGATGAGGTTGCCTAATCTTTCGCTTGAATTCTGGAATGAGGACATCCTCAGAAAAATCCTATCTAGCGGGACAGTTCCTCTTCTCTGATACTGCTACCCAGGTCAAGAACAGGGGAGGGTTTGCTCGGGTGTGTGCCCGTATTGATCTGAGGAACCCTCTTCGGCAGGGGACTCGAGTTCGGGGGATTCATTCTCCATTTTGGCAACAGTCCGCATATGAACACATGGAAGGAATATGTCCTGGGTCTGGCTCACTGTATCTTGCCGGCCCTTGTTCGCCATCGCCATCAACCAGGTCCGATCCTGAGCCATCTACACATGGCTCTTTCTATGGTCCATGGATGGCAGTTGTTCGTTAGAGGAAGGCTTCCAATGGCCCCCAACCGGATCCGACGAGGAAGCCATAGGCAGATTCGTCCCCTGCTGCCTCTGGTCCTCATTTAGATCTAGCTACTTTGAACTCTGATCTACGTCTGGATCTGTCGGCTGAGGGATGGCTAGTTCCAGCGAAGTTGGCTCGCCGGCGGCTTCTCAAGTCCCCTAAGGTGCTGGTCTTTTCTGCTGGTGCTCTAGGCCATGTTGAGGTGTTTTGGAGCAGGGGACTTCAGCTATTGATGTTGTGCCAGGGAAGGGGCTGCATGCCGGTTTGAGAGTTTCAGACAGAAGCTTAAGTGGGTTACAAGTTTCAGACAGGGCAGCTGGCCCTGAGGTTAACCTGACCCAGTCACTGATCACTAAGAATCCCTTCGCCACTCTTGGATTGGATAATGGGGTTGGAAGCCCCTCGGAGAGTAGGGATGTCTTTCTGGGTCCCATAAAGCAGGTCCGGCCTGTGGAGATTCAGTCTACCCGGTCAGTCTCCAAAATAGAAAAAGGGAAAGGGAAAGCAACAGCTTCTACTTCTAAAAATAGACTAGAGAAAATTTCTTCTTTAGTGTCTTCAATTACAGCTCGGGGTCCTGCTATCTCGAATGGCAGGTTGGGTCAGCCCTCCTGCAGCCAAGATATAGTTTAGGCGGGGAAGCTAGTCCAGCCTTTATTGGTGGAGGGCCATAGTCATGAGTCATCTGTCGCCTGCCTTAAAGTGGCAATCCAGGGGTAGGGCAATGTTACCTTGTTCTTTGCTGAGTCTCCCCGGTCTGCTGAGACTGGAGATGAGCCAGAAGTTCAGATGGTCTGCTCTTCACAGATCACTGAGTGTGGCACCTTGCCTAGTGGATGCCTTTCTGATAGTGATATGGTGGAGGACCAGACGGAATCCCAGCTTCCTCCAGTTGGTAAATGAAGATCTTACTCTGGAATGTAAAAGGAGCTCGAAAGCCATTGTTTCGATCATCTTTTGGTAGATTATTGCAGTTATATAATTTTAACATATGTATCATATTAGAAACCCGATTGTCGGGAGACTGTCTGGTCCAATTTAGGAGACAGATTATAAGATCTTGATCCTCTTATGCGATGGAGTCATGGATATATCTAATGGTATTTTGTCCATTTGGCGTGCTGACGCTGTTAGAGTTGATGCTTTCCATCGATGCAATCAGCAGATAGCCTTTGTCGTCTCTGAGAGGACTATAGACCCCTGGCTTCTCTCGGCTGTCTATGCTAGTACTGATTTCCGGGAGAGACGTGTTCTATGGACCGAGTTACTTTCTCTCCTAGCTCAGGGCCTTCCTTTCATCATTGCTGGTGACTTCAACTGTATCACTAAGGCTAATGAAAAGAGAGGGTGCAGATGGATCATTGGCTCAGCAAACATTACTAAATTTAGGTCCTTCATCGATTCTACTGGATTGCTGGATTTGGGGTTTTCGGATCCTCAATTCACTTAGTGCAATAACCGTCAGGGTTCTGCTCGTGTTTAGGAGAGACTAGACTGAGTCACAGCTATGGCTCAGTGGCTCTAAAAGTATCCTTCTGTTGCTGTTACTCACCTCCTTAGGATTGCCTCCGATCACTGTCCCATTCTGATTTCCACGAAGGTTGATTCTCATCAGCGAAGATAGTTTAGATTCGAGCAATTTTAGACTTCCTATTCCTCAGCTTGGTCTATCATCTCCTAGGTTTGGCATCTACCTGTGAGAGGTAATGCTATTTATCAATTATCTCAACGTTGATTTAGCAAGACGTAGACTTTTCAAATGAAACAGACTGGAGGTTGGGGATCTAATCAGGCAAGTTGAGCAGGTCGAAGCTGATATAAGTTCCCTTCAGGCTAAGGAGGATCAGGATGGTTATCTTCTAGACTCTGACCTTTCTTCTCTTCGCGAGAAGCTTGCTCTTCATCACTCTCTTCTTCTGCAGTAGGAGACCTATTGAAGGCAGAGGTTGAGGATTTAGTGGATTCAAGATGGGGATCGTAATACTAGATTTTTTCATTAGGCCACTCTGAATCGGCACGCATCCAATAGGATTCGGCGGTTAGCTGATGAGGAGGGGCACTATCAAAAGGATATCCAACTTATTTGGGACCAGTTACTACACTTTTTTCAGTCCAGATGGACTGAGCCTACTAGCGATGGGGCTTCGGTATTCTAGGTTTATGATCCCAAGAAGGTCTCTTCTTTAGAGAATGACGTGCTAGTCAGGCCGATCACTACGAAGGAGATTCACTTGGCTCTTTGGGAACTCCAGCCGGATAAGGCCCCAGGACCTGATGGGTTTTTGCCTTTCTTCTTTCGTCACTATTGGGACATTATTGGTCAGAAGATGGTTCAGGCCATTCATACTGCCTTCCAATCTAAATCCATTTTTGCTGACTAAAATTGGACTCTTATTACTCTTGTGCCTAAGCGCACTGATGCCTCTATCCCCCAGCATTTTTGGCCCATCAATCTGTGCACTACTTTGTATAAGGTATGTGCACGTCTTTTAGCTGTCCGCCTTCGTATGGTGATTCTCCGACTTATTTCTGCTGGACAGAAAGCTTTTATTAGAGGGCGCAGTATTTTGGACAATGTCCTTATTGCACAGGAGTTTATGCATGATCTCCAGAGAGCCCGTGCCAAGCGATGTCGTATGGCTGTTAAGCTTCATATGAAGAGAGCTTATGACAGATTGAGTTGGGCCTTTCTGCACCAAAGTCTTCATTAATTTGGGTTTGATGGTCTGTTTATTGAGTAGATTATGGCATGTATTCAGAAGCCTTCTTTCTCTCTAATCATTAATAATAGTCAGACCGATTTTTTTCACTCTGCTGTGGGGCTGCAGGGGTGCCTATTATCCTCTTTATTGTTTATTATGACTGCGGATGATCTTTCTAGAGCTTTCTATCAGGCTCAGCAAGATCGACGCATTGCCCCTTTCATGGCTAGTCCCCTGGGCCCTTCGGTCTCTCATCTTCTATTTGTCGATGACTACATTCTTCTGGGTCAGGCTTCCATTCGTAATGCAACTTCCTATGCATATATTATTCAGCGTTATTATCAGGCTTCGGGTCAGAGGGTCAATGACTCAATTTTCTTAAGTCTGCTATTTGTTTTAGCCTGAAGACCACCAGAACTACCAAGGAAGCCATTTTCATTCGTTGGGTATCTTTAGTCAAGCTGATCGGTTATCATACCTAGGGATCCCCATGACAGAAAGACGACCCCGCTGCTCTGACTATACTGATCTCAAGAGGTGGGTCCATTAGCATATTGAGGGATGGCAGGTCACAGACTTATTTATGATGACGAGGATCACTCTTATTTGCTCAGTCCTTTTTTCTCTTCCTCTGCATCTCCTTTCAAATGTTGTCATCCCAATTACTTGTCTGAGGAGGATCGAGAGATGTTTCAGGAACTTTCTATGAGCCTCTATGCAGGATGGCCATGGTATTCATTTTTTGTTATGGGACATGGTATGCATGCCAATCCATGAAGATAGTCTTGGAATCCAGTCTCTAATTGTTAGGATAGAGGCTTTGATGGCCAAGCATGCTTCGCGGTTTCTTTTTGATCCACAATGCCTATGGAACTCTTTATGCGAGCAATATATGGTGGCTAGACTTCCTCGTTGGACATTCAACCTTCTCGCGAGTATTCCTCCTTTTGAAAGAGGTTTGTTGGTATGACCCGTCTATTCTGAATAACATCTCGTGGATGATTGAAGATGGCTCTTCGATTGATGTTATTCGGGACACTTGGATTTCTGAACTTCCCTTCTCTCGGTGGCCCACTTTTATTAGTATTGATACTCATATCAGACTGAGGGTTAAGGATTTGATCTCTCAGAATCCTTCCTCCTGGCATACCCCCACAGTGATCTATTTCTTTGGAGAGGAGCTATCTCATATGATTCTTTCTATTCTGCTTATCCCTAGCCACTCAGCCGACTCCATGCTATGGCGAAGATCGTGTCTTTCTAGAGCCCCCACTAGGGACCCTATGAAGATTTACAAGCCTCAGTCTCAGTGTACGGTGGATGCTGCATGGATTTGAAGCTTTCCATCCATCCCAGGGTTCAGCTCTTTATATGAAAGCTTGTGTGAGATTACCTTCCAACCTGTTCGCCTATCCAATCGACCTGACCTTTGTGCGGCCAGGAGGAGACTATCGACCATGCCATTTTTATTTGCCCTAGAGCGAGACGGATCTGGCAAATGATGGATTACTTCTACAGAATGGATGACACGGGTTCTCCGCGTTCCCCCTTCTTAGATGATCTCCGGAGGGCCACTCAACAGAAGGGTGGTCTTTGGGCTACGATAGCCTATCAGATATGGATGATGAGGAATCTGCTTATTTTCATTGATGATATTATATCTTTTTATAGGATTGTGTAGAAAGTCATATCTCTAACGACAGATTGTACTAGTGATCATTATGCTGTTAGTTCTGATACCTCTGCAAATCAAGATGGGAGTGTCCGAGAAAGATCGCCAGGTTAAGCTTTCATTGAGACTGATAGAGCTCTGCTGGTGATGGGAGTGTCCGAGAAAGATCGACAGGTTCAGCTTTCATTATTCATGAGACTAATAGAGCTCTGCTGGCGACAAAAGGTTTTGGTATTCTTGATTCCTCAGTCCCTATGACTGAGTTTTGAGCTGACATTTTCTATACCACTCAAATTCTTCATGCTCATAACCTTTTTATCGAGAAAAATTCTATGATTGTCACCCGATGACTTTGGAAGAAAAATTGCCCTCAAGTCCCCACAAATCTATAGAGCTCAAATGCGTCATATCTACCACGAAGCCAATTCGACAATCGATTGGATGGCGACATCAATGGCTCATTATACTAGATTTTGAATTTGATGGCAAAGAGACACCTATTCTTCAGCAAATTTTGTATTCTAATCTATATAGATTGACTTACACTAGATTAGTGTGATTACCCATCTGCATCAAAAAAAAAAAAAAAATTAGTTGTTTCTGAACTCTAAGTCCCCTTTAAAGTTCTTTTCATAATTTCAATTTATTTTTAACTAGAATAATTTGTACTACTTGAAGTTGGACTCTAGTTGATCTAGTTTACTAGTTGATTAGGTCTCAAATGGTCAATTGAGTTCCACATTCTAATAGAAGTCTACTTTCATCAAGATTAGCTTATATTTGTCACTATTAGATTAAATTTACAAGAAAAACTTCCCATCATGAATAAAGTACCGATAATTCCTCCTATGATTGTTGCTTTTTGCTTGAGTAGTGTAATGATAAGTAGCACCCTCTGCGCTTCTGCATTAATTAGCTGGTCTCGCTGCTCTACTGCTCGTTTGATGCTTCACAATTAGCTAATGCATTGCTTGCTCGGTATTGCATAATTATAATTAGCATCGAGAAAACATTTCTTTCTATGACAAGTGACTCTTAGGATTAGTGCTAGCGGTCCTTTGATTGCAGAAAAAATTAGATGAGCAGTAGATTAAGAATGAGAGCGTAAATAAGAAACAGAGGAAGTGGGATTAATTTGCAATCATGCATCTAAACACCACAGATTTTTTATAATTATTGAAGAGCTGCTCCAATTAATCAATGTCCCGAAGATCCTGGCACTGGGTGAAGACAGTAAGACAGTAACGAGAAGTTGCTCGTATTGGTGGCTATTTACTACATCACAAGTTCTTGACATATTACTTTATAACCACAAAGCCCGATACTACTTGTTCTTTAACCCTCCCAAACCCAGAGCTTTCGAGAGGATCTGGCGGCTCCCATTTATTCAATGTTTGCTTTCCCATGTGTCTGCTTCTGGCTCTGCTTTGGCACTGGCTCTGCTTTGGCAAAGGGGGGAAGATGAAGAAGGACAAGCACAGCTTCGAGCAAGCCATTGAGCCACAGCTGCAGAACCTAATAGCCTTGGAGCAGTCAAAGCCACAACTTGAACAAATCATTTTCAGCTATATGCTTAGCTTATGGATAAGCTAGCTCATCAACATGGAAGACTCGCCATCATATAGATGGCAACCACCTCGTTGTGGCCCATATTGGTTTGTCTCGTCTTATAGGATGCCAACGTCTCCATCGTGTTGAAGTTATCCATGAGCCAAGCATAGCTGAAAATGATTTGTTCAAGTTGTGGCTTCGACTGCTCCAAGGCTATGAGGCTCGGTGGCTTACTCGACCCAAATCTGTGGGATCTCCAACGTGCCATTCTGAAATGTCACTTCGATGAAGGTGTGATTTCTTAGATCTTTCGCACAGGGTATGTTTCTATTGGACGATGCAGGCGCTGTAACCTTTCCCCTGCCAAAGCAGAGCAAGCAAAGAATAGACACATGGGAAAGCAAATAGACACATGGGAAAGCAAACATTGAATAAATGGGACATTGAATAAATGGGAGCCGCTCGAAAGCTCTGGGTTTGGAAGGGTTAAGGAACAAGTAGTACAGATAACGGTAGTTATATTAAGTAATATGTCAAGGTCCCACCAATAAACACCAATCAGTCCCAAAAAGATGGTATTTTTCTAATTTGCTATCTTCACTCGCCATAGTTCTAGGACCCAAAAAGAAGAGAGGAAAAATTTTTTTAAAAAAAAAAAACGGGTTCACCAATGAGAGCACCATAACACAAGATCCATCATGCTAATGGAAAATATGCTGCAAGTCCATTGGCATTCAAGTGTTCAACTAATGATAAAACACTGTCAACAAGATATCAGCATTCTTTGATGGAAACAGATTAAACAGAAAAAATAATCTCAACTTCATCTTGTTGCAAGTCGTACAAATCCAAGAAGAAGTTCAAACAAAATCATATTCCTGAAATAATTGACCTAATCAGGATAACTGTGTTAAACATACTTTTTGGCAAAATTACTTTTGAATGACAACTCTACGGGATGGCATTATGGGCAGAAAAACATATGCCTCAGAATTGCAGACTAACATCATGGCTACAAATGCCAATCAGTCCCGAAAGATGGTGTATTTGAGTCTCAAGTATCTTCATAGGCAAAAGGAATAAAAATCAATAAGTGCAAGAAAATAGAAACATTAAGGTTTAAATAGGGCAAAATACAACAAAATAGAAAACACATGCCTCTGAATTGCATAATTCCAGCATGGATAAAGCACCAATCAGTCCTGAAAACGCCAAATTGGTATAGATATTTTAAAAGATTTTGAGCAGAAGAACTATTTCAAAATACAAAGGCAATAAAACGCAAGAATGGAAAGATGGAAATAAAGTATGCCTCAGAATTGCAGAATATCATCCTGGTTACAAACACCAATCAGTCCCGAAAGATGGTGTACTGATATAAGGTATCATCATTGGCAACAGATTACAAATATTCTTCTTCATCACAGAGTGGGTTATCCAAAAATTTAAAAAAATGTTGCAAAACAAAAATACATTATTGAAATACTCAAGTGTACCTATAGCTCCAAGGCAATCTGTAGGTCTCAAGAATTTTGGAGAAACAAAAGATAAATTGTTAAATAAGACATTTACCTACTTGTTAGTGCATAGGATTACAGTTACTGCTTGCACAAGAATGAATTAAAAGACAAGTGTAGTCAGAACATAAAGTAGACAATGAGTGGATGAAAATGGTTGAAATACAAATGCTAATAAATGGCATGCTCTCAGAAATATGGATGAAAATAGTTGAAATACAAGAATATATGCCTAGCGGTCAGTCATGCTAATTAAAATGGCATGCTGTGAAAAATACTGGTAAAAGTAACAGGATAGGTGAAGATGAAGTGTGGTTCATGGGAAGAAGCTCACTCACTTCTTCTGGTTCCTTTCTCCCACTTAATATTGACAGATTTAACAATAAAAAGAAAAATATATGGTGATCTAATTGGTGGAAACAACTTTAACGAAAAATATTAAATTTGACGCGAATTTGAAATAAAAAGATGGGAGAGATCCTTCCGGGTCTCGACGTTGTACGACCTAAACCCCACGCCATCCATCTTGACGCGGAGGAATCTAAGATCCAGACGGGAGAATGGCCTCGGCATCGGCCCTAACCACGGGGGCCGCCGGAAGGGGACGAGGCGGTGGAGATGGACCTAGACTCGAGCTCCTTGAGGAGGAGCACGATGAATCTCTTGATGGAGGCAATGTGGTCCTCGAGGTCCCTCCATTGGAGAGTGACCGAGGCGAGGGATTGAAGAGCATCGAAGGCCTTCCAGAGGTCGTCCTCCTTCGACGGGATGGCTTCGATGGCCGCCGCGATCTCCACCGTGGCCATCTCGGTGGTGAGAGAGGGCCCTAAGATGGAGAAGAAACCCTAACACTGGAAAAGAGTCAAAGCAGTCGGCGGCGAGGCAAGGGATAACGCGGAGAGGGCGACGGTCTTTATAAGACGGAGCGAACTGTTAGCTTCTGCCTTTTGATTTTCATCGTACGGTTCAGATCTTCAGACGGTTTGCGAGCAGCTGAGGCGGCGGAATGAGATGTGTTAGCCCTTGGAGATTCAAGACCCAAGAAGCGTAGGACCTAACTCATTCTATTCAAAATCATCTAGGTATCAAAATCTCTAATCTTAATTTTTTTTACATATAAATTTATCTCAAGATCAACGTAGAAGAAAATAATTGTTACTTAAATAGCATATGCTCAAGATATATAACAAGTGACAAATCAAAATATGCAAGTGTTATACTAAGAGACCGAGTATGTGACCTTTAGAGAGAATAGTAAAGAAAAAAATATTGGTAGTAGTAACATCAATAACAACTCTTTCCGTATTATTGGCAATGTACTTTTTATTAAAAATTTAAAGCATGGTCTTCTTAGCATTAATCAATTATGTATTAAAAGTAACAGAGTTATTTTTGAACTTACCCATTGTTTGGTAAAAGGCATTCATGATAAGAAAACTTGTTTGTTGGTCCTAAATATGAAAATATTTACATGCTTAATTTAGATGAGTTATCTACTTCCTTATTTTCATATTTATCTACTTTGCATGATGATAGTTGGGTGTGACATAGAAAACATTGCTTAATAAAAATGATATGCTTAAATATTTTTGAACAAAAGATTCCATATGAGTTATGGAATAGCAAAACCCAACATGAGTTATTTTTTATGCTTTTGGTTACAAAAAACTCAATAAAGATAAATTAGGTAAATTTGATTCATCCGATAAAGAAATCTTTCTTGAATATTTTTTTGACTAATAGAGCATATAGAGTTTTCAACAAAAGAACTTTAGTAGTTGAAGAACCTATTTATGTTGCCTTTGATGAGACTATTCCTTTATCTAGAAGATCTAAGTCTTATAATAATATCGATGATATGAATAAGGGGCTTGAGGATCTTTCCCTCCATAAGGACTCAAAAGGTGCTAGAAAAATCTCAAGAGGAACCTTTAGTTGAGCAAATGTTGAAGCTACTCAAGAATTTCCTAAAGAATGGAGCTATTACTTGATTTAATATAAGATTGATTGTTATTGATAAAGGATTTAAAAGGAGAAGTAAGATTGACGGTAAGAATGAATATTAGTGATTGATATAAAATTAATTATTATTGGTTGATATTATCCAATTTGATATGACTGCTGTTATATTAACGAAAATGATGGATTTTTATCAAAAGGGAGAGAAAGGAAATTAGTTATTAATTGCATAATGTTAGGTCCTAATCAATCCAAGAGAGAGGATGAAATGAGTTTTTAAAAACCAATGCTAAAAAATTATGTACTTGAAAGACAACTATAACAAATTTAAATAGGCACAAGAGCCAAATACTAGATGAAAGGGATTTAATATTAAAGCATATGAAACTAATTGCAAGAATATAAATAAATATAATAAATAAATAAGGTGCAAAAATTTGTATAGTGGTTCGGCACCTCTTGTTTGCATTCACTGCTAAAGATTTTTCTTTAAGGTAAAAAGTCCACAAATCTTTAATTTATGAAAATTAAGAAACTAGTTGTTAGGAACCCAAGCCACCTTTTCAATGGCTTTTAGAACTAGCCATTATGGTTGCTAAACTAACCTACGCCCTCGACCAGCCAACTTTTGGTTTCAGCTGGTCGACTACCATAGCCTATAATCATTCAAAGGCCAAAGAATTAGTTTTTAAGCACTATTTTTAGTACACTGTAGTAGTCAACTGCACCTTTATTCTAATTGACCATTCATGTTATATTTTAAATTTTTTTGATTACTCCAAGTTATCCTCAATCCAAAACCTATTTTAATTAATTTTAGTGATCTTTGAGCCTTGTACAATTATCCTTCTACGAAGTTCTACAATAAAAATCCTTAGAAAAATAAAATTACAAATAAAATCTTTACTTTCATATTTCTAGTATTGATTACATATTGATTTGATTTCTTCTCCATCGACTAGCATTTTTCGTATGCCACTTGAGTTCAAATACTTACTGGATAATCTTTTCCTCATGCTTTCATTTGTCTCAATCATGGTAGTCATCTGATAATCATAAACTCAAACATTGCATTAATATTTTTATTATTATCAAAGCATAAATGACTGAACCTTTAGGTTCAACACATGCACTCATAAGAAATAGGGAGAGTATGCTTTAACTTGCATATATTTTTGAAAATAAATATCAAGGTAATTTTTTTATATTTCTTATATCAGCTCATAATCATAGTTTATCATTATCAAAAACGAAGAAATTATTAAACCTAAGGATTTAATTATATATGTTTTGATCATAACAAAAACATTGATTGAATGACTAATGCAATGGTTCAGTTTGTGATGATAAGATAGGCTCACAAATCACTAAAATTCAATTAGAATAGTTTTGGATTTAAAATAGCTTGAAAATAAACTTAAAATCAAAAATATAACATGAGCAACCGATCAAGGTGTAGTCGACTACGATAACATGCCAAAAAATAGTATCCAAAATAGGCTCTTTGGCCTTGGAATAGTGACCCCTATAGGCTAGGATGGTCAATCAGTTAAGACCAATAGTAGTTATTATAGAATAAGTTAAAGTTGTATAGCTAAGAGATAGAGTTGATGAAAGCAAACTATCTTTATAATTTGGTTGACCTTTTACATTGGTGTTAGGCAATTGAAGACAAATGGGTTCTTAAAATCAAATACAAGGCAGATCTATTGATATGTATTAAAACTCACCTAGTGACTAAAAGTTATACCCAAAAAAGAAAAATAATTATAAAAAAACCTTCTTTACAATTATTGTATTTTTCTTTATTCACTTAATTCTAACTATTACCATCTATATGGATTTAGCTCCTTATCAAATATATGTTAAAATTGCAATCCTTAATGGAGATTGAATGAGAAGATTTATATGGATTAATTAGTTGGTTTTATGACAAAAAACAATGCGCACAAAGTGTACAAGCTCAAACAACCTATCTATGGCCTAAAATAAATATCCAAATAATGAAACCTCATTTTTCATCAACCATGTTAGCATATGGGTTTATAATGCTAGAGGACCATTGATATTAAATGGTTTAAGGGTGTCTTTATAATTCTATTATGGTATGTAGATGATATGTTGTTGGCTAGAAATAACAAGGAGTTGTTTGATGCCATCAAGAAGTAGTTGTTCTCCGACTTTGAGATAAGGAATATTAGTCAAGCTAGTTATAGGCTTAGTATCATGATCCTAAGGAATCAATTCAAGAAACTTCTTAGTTTATCTACAAAACTTACATCAAGAAGATGATAATATATGCATAGCTCTAAAATAAAAAGTCAGTAGAATATAGATTCTATGATGTGGTCATCTTTCAAAATCCTATCTAATTAATATGACCCTCTCAAAAAAGAGCAATGGTATTATATCTGGTACTACATGATCTTTCTTTAAATCAACTCATTGCATTCCTTCTAAATGGTATTTCATCATATGCAGATTTTTGGTATGTGTCAATACTAAAAAAATTACTAATATTTACGCATACCCTATTAGCTCAGCATAAGAGACTAGTCTCATTTGATATTTTAAAATTTTAGGAAAAGTAAATTGTAATCCCTTTAGCCTTTCTCAAGAAATACCTTGCTCTTATAAATTTAAAAAAATTCAATTAGCCCATTGAATGTATTTTCCTATGTTAATATGATTTAATCATCCATCTCCATTAGAAAGTGTTGCAGACAGATCACTTTTGAGGAGCGTCAGGCGACGGAAATGCTTTGCTGGCCTTCAAAGGGATGACAGGGATTGCCTTCTTCAGTCGGAAACCTGTAAGAAAAGTTTCGGACCGGTGGTTCCGATGGGGACCCTTCGACGCCCAAGTCAGCGATCTAGAGAATAGGAATGAATAACATTGTGATGATTGGATAGAGCTTGAGCCCCCTACCTCAAGGGCTGGAGGCCTTTTATACCTGTTCGAGAATCCCTCTTACCATTCGTCCATCGTGGTCCAGCCTCCTTCACACGGTTATTAATTTCTAGTCTTCAACGTGCCACAAAGTATGGGTCATGGGACTGATCGTAGGGCCACGCCCGTTGTTAGCGGCGCCAGGAGGGAGCACGTCCATCGCGCGCGTAGCCGGGCTTGCTCATGGTGACGTGGTCTGCCATTCTCGATGGAAGTGGACCACGTAGCTTGAACGTGGGTAATTATCGCCGGGGGCTGATGCCGACTGACTGACACCGAAGCCGATGCCGAGACCGACGTTGGGGCTGACACCGAAGCCAACGCCGACACCGTAACCAATGCTTAGACTGGCTGCGGCCGACGAGGAGGCCGAGGTGGGTCGTGACCGACATGGAGGTCAGGGTGGGCCGTGGCTGACACGGATGTCAAGATGGGCCGTGGCCGATGCTGAGGTCGGGATGGGCCGTGGCCAACACGGATGTTGAGATGGGCCGTGGCCGACGCCGAGGTCGGGATGGGCCGTGGCCGACGCCGACACCGTGACCAAGGCTTAGACTAGCTGTGGCCGATGAGGAGGTCGGGGTGGTCCGTGGCCGACGCGAAGGTCGAGATGGGCAGCGACCGACACGGAAGTCGGGGTAAGCCATGTTAAGCCCAATCGCCAAAGAATTGGCTCGCGTATTCTTTGACCCGATCGGCCATATCAGATGCCCCCCCGTCCCTGAGCTGGTGTCACGATCCAAGTGAAAGGGGCGTCTTCATCTGCGCATCCTAACTGTCGGATTCGCCTTGAGGTCAGGGAGCAGTTTGAGATCCCCAAGATATCGACGATCATCATTAAGCCATCACATCACTGGCATCGATACATTCTGATTGGTCGGGGGGTTCCATCTATCGCGCGCCCGGAGCATCGTTGCAGAGTCCTCCTCAATGGATAGCATCCGCGTGGCAGGTGCATCGGGCGGGACGATTTTGAAGATGCCAAAAAAAATTTATAAGCAAGGACGTGCCCTAGCTTCGATTTCACCTACCGTGCAGAGCCCTTTCCCCTTCCAGCTCAAGAGCTCCTCCAACTTCTTCTTCTTCCTCTGTCCAGGTTAGTTCCCCATGCCTTCACAGTCGTCTTCTTCTTATTCATCCTCTCAGTCCTCCACAAACCATATCTCTCTGACCCCTAGGGCCATAGCCAGGGAAATGGCGGTTAGGAGTCCGTCAGCAGCTGTAACCCCACCTCCTAGGGCAGCTTCGTCTTTCAGGGCAAGGAGCGGTTCCCCTGAGGGGACTGCCTCCACTGTCACTTCCGTCAACCTTGCAACCTTTAGGGCAGCCTATAACATACCTAAAGAGGTGCGACTGATCGCACCGGGCCCCAACGACAGGGTAACCTCTCCACCACGGGGATAGCCCTTTATGAGGAGTTTTTTTAAGGCCGGTCTTCGTCTTCCTCTTCACCCTTTCATCATCAATCTCCTTGATAGGTACAAGTTGGTCCCAGCTCAACTAGTCCCCAATTCCATTAGGGCCATCTGTGCCTTCTTGGTGCTGACCCGCCTCCAACGTCTCCCGAGTAACATTTCCCTCTTCCGCAGCCTGTATACCATTCGGGCTCAATCCGGCTGGTGGCTATTTGCCCCTCGGCCGGGTAGGGCCCTCAGGTTAGGTCTCCCTTCATCCATAAAAGGGTGAAAATACCGTTTCTTCTTCGCCGAAGTGGAGGGGATAAGGAGGGAATGGGGTACACCCAATACTGAGGCTAACAAGAACATCTCGGTAGTTTCGAGAGATCAAGAAGCCTTCAATCTTCTCCTGGCAACCAAACTCCCATCATACCGAGAGATATTGTCGGAGGACAACCTCCGACACGCCGGCATCGCCTCTGATGATGGTGAGGGTCTCTTTAAAGATGACATTTTCCTTTCGATCCCTTCTCTCTTTTCTTTCTTTCTCTTTCTTTTTTTTTTTTAACACATTCGATCTCGTGCAGCTATGAAGATCAACATCCCGGCTAGGGCCTTTCACAAAGCCGCTCTTAAGAAGAGAAAAGGGCAAAATGATGGAGCTGAGGGGTCAAGAAAAAGGCCTCGATCCCAATCGCCGCATGTCCCCCGGGACGTCCCCATGCTTCCAACTCCATCGCCCCCTCCTTGTCGATCTCCTATGCAACCGTCGCCACGGCCTCCACGACGGTCGCCTACTCCGCTGCCGCCGGACGTCACCAGGCTTCCTACTCCATCGCCCCCTCCTTGTCGATCTCCTACACAATCATCGCCACGGCCCCTACAATGGTTGCCTACTCCGATGCCGCTGCGACGATCTCCTGCACCGCTGCCCCCATCGGAGTCTGCTGACCAAGCTCCGGGTACGCTGCTAGAGGAGTCAAGGGCTCATGTCAGCCAGGCCTGAGGTCCATCAGGCCGGCCCCAAGGGATGATCCTCAGGCTAGTAGAGAGGCTCCGGTTGATAAGAGGCAGAAGGCCATCGTCGGCTACGAGGCCCGCAGCGCCGCATCCGAACCAATAGGGGACAGGATGGGACCGGTCTCCTCGCGCCGTCTCTTATGAACCACTCCCACCTCGCCGAGAAGCTGCTGTCAGTGGCATCTACCCCTGCGATTCGGGAGGTAATAATCCGGACCAACTCCCGGATCCTATTCAAAGATGGTCAGACGGCCATGCTCCGGGTAAGCAGCCGTTTACCTTCTAATCCTGTTCGTTTTCCATGTACCCACTTTAGGTAACTGACATTGGCCTGGATGTGTAGATGGTAAATATCTTCAATCATGCCCAAGCCCTGGTCGCCAGTGGGGAGCGTCGACTCGATCGCTACCGACGAGAAGCCTTTGAGTGCCGCGATCGAGCTACGAAAGCTGAAGACGCTCTCAAATTGGCTCAGGCTAGAGAAGCGGAGAGGCTCAAAATAGTCCGGTCCCAAGCGGAGGCCAAAATGATAGCAGCATAGCAATAGATACGCAAAGCCCTCGAGCGCGCTTTCACCGCTGAGGGGAAGTTGATGGCCGCCGAGACGGAATTGACCGACGTCAAGGCCCAGTTCGAAGTGGCCAAATCCGAGCTGAGATCCTCCGAGGAGAAAACGGAAATCGCCAAAGAGGTGGCCCGCCTGGCTGACATCAAAACTGTTGAGGCCGCGGAGGCAGTGAAGGCCGCCGATAAGAGGGCAGCCGAGGCCGAAATGGTGGCTCGGGCCGCCATGGAAAACATGGCTGAGGCGGCGAGGAAAGCCATGGAAGATTACAGGAACTCTCCAGTCTTTGCCAATGAGGTGGCCAAGGCGGGGAGGAAAGCCATGGAGAACTACCGGAACTCTCCAGCCTTTGCCAATGAGGTGGCCGAGGCGGGGAAGAGAGCCGTGGAGAACTACAAGAATTCCCCGATCTTTATTGAGGAGGTGGCTGAAGCGGGTGCCGATGCCTATCTTCAGGGTTTTCAATGCTGCCGAGATAAGACAGTAAAGGTCTTCGGTATCGAAGGCCTTAAGGATTTAGAACCTGAAGAAGGGGACCTCGAGGGTGAAGATGTCCACCAGGGTTCCACTCCGGCCAATGGTACCGCCCGCCTAACCGGCACCGTTCCAACGAAGGATTGAAGCCTCGATTGTGATTTTGGATGTCTCTTTTTTTTTTTTTGCAATGTATCCAAGTCCGACTATGGTCGGCATTTTGTAAACATTTAACTGATCTATGAAAAGAGAACACATTTTGACTCTTGTGTTGGAACCGTCAACCCCCTACTCTTCTTTTATGCTGTCGACGTCTAGCTCGCCAAGCCACTAGCTCATCGTAATCTATTCGCGTTCTTAGGATTTGCAAGGAATCACATCAGCCCGTCCAGGGCAGGGACCTCTTATAGTCTAAGTAGGGACGCTCTGGGATCAGTATGCGTTGATTCTTGACCATCGATGTCAAGCTGCTGACGAGCCAAACGTCCTTGTGATCCCGATCTTTTGGCGATGTTTTGTTGAGAGACCCGTGATGTGGCCTCGCCAGCATGTTTCATGCTCCGTCCCATCGATAAGCATTTGGGGTAATACCATGGGAGTGATCCGATTTCGTGTCAGGGACCCTCCTGACCCCAAAGAGTGTCAACGCGGGAGTTGGGCTTTGGTACCGGCACAAAAGTCGGGCTTTGGTGCCGGTGTGAGAGTCGGGCTTTGGTGCCAACGCGGGAGTCGAGCTTTGGTGCCGATGCGGGAGTCGGGCTTTGTGCCGATGTGGGAGTCGGGCTTTGGCGCCGACGCGGGAGTCGGGCTTTGGGCCGACACGGGAGTCGGGCTTTACGCCGATGCGGGAGTCGGGCTTTGTTGCCGATGTGGGAGTCGAGCTTTGTGCCGACACGGGAGTCGGGCTTTGTGCCGACGTGAGAGCCGGGCTTTGTGCCGATGCGGGAGTTGGGCTTTGGTGCCGATGCGGGAGTCGGGCTTTGGTGGCGTGATCGTGGGGCAAAGAGGTAATGCGAAATGATGTGTGAGAAGTGCATTTTTTATTTAAATAATTTGGAAGTGTGGAGTATCCGAACCTACAACCATTCAGTTGAGCATGTCACTGGTAGTACCAGCGAAGGTTATCAGAATTCCAAGTTTGTGGGAGCGGCCTTCCGTTGAGTTCCTCGAGTCGGTAAGCTCCTCGGAGAAGGGCCTCTGCAACCTGGTAGGGCCCCTCCCAGTTAGGTGATAACTTCCCTACCTCCGTTGGCCTTGAAATCTCAGCCCTCTGGAGGACCAGATCTCCGGGACGGAACGTCCAGGGTCTAACCCGAGCGTTGTAAAACTTTGCCGCCCTTTGTCGATAAGCGGCCATCTTGATCTGTGCTTGGTTGTGTGCCTCCTCGATGAGATCTAAATTGGCCCTCAGTTGGGCCGAGTTGTCTTCTTCATTGTAGGCTTCTACTCGAGGACTGGGAACCCCGATTTCTACAGGAATGATGGCCTCGGATCCGAAAACTAGACTGAATGGGGTTTCGCCGGTGGGATTTCTCGGGGTCGTATGATAGGCCCACAGGACCTGGGGAAGCTCCTCCACCCACCTTCCTTTAAAGTCGTCAAGCCGTGTCCGAAGACCTTGTAGAATTGTACGATTAATTGCTTCAGCCGCTCCGTTGGTCTGTGGGTGTCCGATAGAGGTGAATCTCTGAGTGATTCCTAATTCGTTACAAAATTTCCTGAAGGGGGCGTTATCAAACTGTCGGCCGTTATCTGTGATGAGAGTGCTGGGAAGTCCAAAACGGCAGATTATGGACTTCCAAAAGAAGGCTCTCACTCTAGCTTCGGTTATTTTGCTAGAGCTTCGGCCTCCACCCATTTGGTGAAGTGGTCGATAGCAACTAGCAAAAATCTTCATTGATCGGAGGCTGAAGGAAACGGTCCCAAAATGTCCATCCCCCATTTTGTATCTTGGCAGCACCAAGTAAAATATAATCTTTTTAAATTCTTGGCAGGGCCGAGCGATCTCCGTACCTTAGCAGCGCCAAGTAAAATATAATCTTTGAAGCCTTAGCCGAGCCGAGTGATATCTCCGTACCTTGGCAGTGTCAAGTAAAATATAATCTTTTAAATCCTCGGCAAGGTCGAGCGATCTCCGTACCTTGGCCATGCCAAGTAAATATATTTGATAAACCTCGACTGGACCGAGAGACCTTCGTACCTTGACAACACCAAGTAAAATATAATCTTTTTAAATCCTCGATAGGGCTGAGCGATCTCCGTACCTTGGCCGTGCCAAGTAAAATATATTTGACAAACCTCGGCTGGACGAAGAGACCTTTGTACCTTGGTAGTGCTAAGTAAAATATAATCTTTTTAAATCCTCGGTAGGGCCGAGCGATCTCCATACCTTGGCCGTGCCAAGTAAAATATATTTGACAAACCTCGGTTGGGCTGAGAGACCTTCGTACCTTGGCAGCGCCAAGTAAAATATAATCTTTTTAAATCCTTAGTAGGGCCGAGCGATCTCCGTACCTTGGCAGCGCCAAGTAAAATATAATCTTTGAAGCCTCGGCCGAGCCGAGTGATATCTCTGTACCTTAACAGCGCCAAGTGAAATATAATCTTTGAAGCCTCAGCTGAGCCAAGTGATATCTCCGTACCTTGGCAGCACCAAGTAAAATATAATCTTTGAAGCCTCGGCCGAGCTGAGTGATATCTCTTCGTACCTTGGCAGTGCTAAGTAAAATATAATCTTTGAAGCCTAGGCCGAGCTGAGTGATATCTTCGTACCTTGGTAGTGCCAAGTAAAATATAATATTTGAAGCCTCGGCTGAGCCAAGTGATATCTCTGTACCTTGGCAGCGCCAAGTAAAATATAATCTTTGAAGCCTCGACCGAACCGAGTGATATGTCTCTGAATAATGTCTGAAGCCTTGGCCGAACCGAGTGATATGTCTCTGAATAATATCTGAAGCCTCAGCTAAACCGAGTGATATCTCTAAATAGTATTTGAAGCCTCGATCGAACTGAGTGATATGTCTCTGAATAATATCTGAAGCCTCAGTCGAACCGAGTGATATCTCTGAATAATATCTGAAGCCTCGGCCAAACCGAGTGATATCTTTGAATAATATATGAAGCCTCAGTCAAACCGAATGATATCTTCAAACAATATATCAAATTCTGATGTGAACGGATGACTCCTTTATGACGGCAGCAAAGCCGGGTGATTTCTCAGACGCTCTAGCATGACTGAAATGGCCTATCATACTTCGGTGAAGGTAAAAAACTTTTCTCTGCACACCAGTAAGATTATGCGAGTTATTTCTCTTCAAAGAAAAACCTACTCCGTCCCTTGAGTAGGATTATGTGTACATTGCAAATTAGCAAGGCCGCTCAGGCCTCCTCTGACCTAAACAGAGACAAATACCTCCTCTGCAGAGGAATAAGTATCACCAAACTGCCTGACAAAGACAAAGAAACAAAGCGCTGCCAGAAATTTGTAAACTATGCTACGATTCGAAAAGCGCGACATGAATAAAACGGCCTTCATTGCTGAGCAACACAACCACATTGGAAAGGAAATAAGTACTTGAAGAAGAAAGAGTAAAAAATCTCTTTATTAATAAAAATTATAACCTCCTGAGAGGCATTACAAGTACATCATGGCACTGGAAATAAAGATGATAAAATAAGAGCTCGGACAAGCAGCTTTAGTCGATAACACTGTTTCTGCATCCGACCCAAGAAATCAGAGAAACCAGACAGCTCTGTTGAATCACTAGTTAATGTTAAAGAATAAAGCCGGCCATCCACGGATCCCCTGGATGGATGAACTTAGGGATCCAAACTGGGCTAAAGACCTATGGATGCCGATGCTAAGGATGCCTCCTCCCCAAGTAGTGTGTTGGGCTGCTGGCCTCCGCTCAAGAACATAGACAGTAGACCAGCAGACCAACACTACTTGCCTCCCTCCTCACTTGGGAAAAGACCCCTCAGGCAGATGAACTGAGGGATCCAAATTGAGGAAGGAGGTGAAGTTCATGTTAACCATGGGGGCTGCATATGCTTTGCATTTCCTGTGGTCCCCATAGCAATTGACAAAGGTAATACATAGAGCGCATACGTGCACTCCCCATATGACCTCTGTGTGCGTTCCGTGCACTCTCCGTATGACCCCCGGGACTCTGTCCTTGAGGACTACTTGCTCTTCAGCAGCTCCTCCATCACCCCAGCTATCTAGGATGAACCAGCTTTCAAAAGGGAAGCTCGATCTCTCCACTCTTGACCTCAATGAAACAGGCGCCATGAAAACCTCTATAACTCACAAAAAGAGAAGGTTTCGGGAGATGCTCAAGCATAGTCCGCTCTCCCCTTTTTATAGGCAAACAAACCGGGAACAACCATTAAAGAAGAGAGCCCCAAAATTTGAAACGCCATGATCACGCTGCCACGTGGTAAGCCAAGAAAAAAGGGCGATTCCAAAGCACACCGAGCATGCCTCCCAGGCCGTGACAAAAGATGAAAGATCTCCTTCTGATCTCGAATCAAGAGCCTTAAATGCAGAAAACCGTCTGCGGGTCCTTGAGATATGAATAGACCTGGGAGATTCCCTTCGAAAATGACGCCGTCCAATGACGATCGAATACTTAACACATACGCTAAAGTGACTTACGTTGGAAAAGGCCAACAGGATAAATGCCCTAAGGAAAAATGAGATGTCCTTCAGCAAACCACAAGTCGTCTCATCTACCTCGGCAGAAAGTGAAACAACTTCTTGTTTTGGATAGACTGAACTATCTGCCTAACCTCGGCCCCAACCGAGGTATTTCCATAGGTTTTGGCCATTTTGAGCTGAGCTATCCTATGCCTTGACAAACTGAGTTAACTTACGCATTTTGAACTGTTTGTCTTACTTCGGGCAAAGCCAGAATAATATTCCACGGCAAAATCGAACAGTTTCATACATCAGCAGAACTAATTAATATGGCTTCGATTAAGCAGAATATTCAATTCAGAACTCTTAAGAGCAATCCGACCTTAAAGCATGATTCGTTTACGATTCATTTGCCATTGGGAAGAACTTCTGACAAAAAGATCTTTCGAAAAACGATGACCAAAGTAATAAGACAAGCAGAAGGAGACAAAAGATTCATTCATTGAGTTTTGATCAAATTACAAGTCAAAAAGGCAAAAGATACATGAACAACCCTTAAGAATCAGGGTTCGAATCAGTTCTGAGGGCCCCCTCGGTAACATCCAGAGGAATTTGACTGGGTTCACCCGCTTCGAATATAGTTGGAGGAGGAACCTCAGGATCCTCGGCAGCAGGCTGAGGACACCCTTCTGGAGCCATGGCTTCATCGGTGCCTAGGATAGTCTCAAGGTAAATGTCTGAGATATCCTCATACTCAGCTTCTTCGGCCCCTGGGGTACGAGTATCGTAAAGCTCGATCTCTAAAAAAGATAGATCTAACTCGGGGTATACTTGGGAGATCTTTGATCGAGACTCCTCTTTGCCAAACTGAAATGCATTGGCACAAGCTACCTTGTGCTCCTTAGAAAATTGAGCAGAACTTTTATACTCGTCTACGGCCGAAGAGATTTGTTTGTTAGCTTAGGCCAACTGACTCCCAAGTTTGGAATTCATCTGGCGGCTCGAGGCCAACTCCACTCTCAAAGCCTTGAATTGGTCCTGAACCTCGAGTCTGATTCTGCCTATCTGCAAACACCAGATCATGTGAGATCATAGCCGAAAGAAAAGATACTAGAAATAAGCAAATAAGAAGACGCAATACCTCTTCCTCTCGCCGAGTCATTTTATTGTTCAGCTCATGAACCTTTTCAAGGGCCTTCAATTTGGCCGCTTTATTCTGCTGAAGACCCTCCTTGAGGTCATTAATCCAAGACTGTTTATCCTCAATCTTCTGCCGAGATTGGTCAAGATTAGCAGTGAGTTTGGCAATTTGATCATGCTGCCATTTCAGCCGATCTTCCCTATCGGTGAGCTTCCTATTTAGGCTGGCGAGCTGATCTTGCTGTTGCCGGTGCCTGCGCTCCTCTTCGTCGAGCCTTTTGCTCCAGCGATCTTTTTCTTCGGTGTAGCTATTCTTTAGCTCGCCCCATCTCTCTTCAAAATGCAGCCGCATAGTATTAACTTCATCGGCATGCTTAGACTTGATTTGTGATAACTCCAAACAGGCCTTGTCCGATTGCTCGCGAAAGCCCTGGAGCTCCTTAACTTGAATCTCGAGCTAGGAGGCTCTCTCGGTGGTGGCTTGATAGGACTTTCTCACCTTCTCAAAATCCCCCTGGACAGATGACAAGGCCCTGGAGAGTCTATTGGTCAAATCCACCCTCGCTCGAAGATCGGCGGCCTCCCTCCTGGCCTGAGCATAGGCCCCTATAGCCAAATTTAAGTGCCAACTCAGTGCCCTCGTAATTAAGGCATTCTGCATAAAAAGCACAAGTAAGAAAGTACGACCGAGCTAGCCGATTATGAATTACTACCCGGGTACAATGACTCACTCGAGAGGCATAGTTTGTGGCGATCTTCATAAGAGCGGGGCTGCTGATCTCGGGGAGAAGGTAGACATCCTTTGGCGTCCCAAACTGTCCGAAAGCCGCCTCAATGATATCCTCTACGGTGGGCTCATCCGTCGAGGAACCCTCTCCTGTACGCAATACAGATCGCATTAAAGCAGAAACATGTCTTCCATCTCTGGGCTATGAATAAGAGAACTCACGTCCGAAGAATCGGCCTGAGAAACTTCGACCTGAGGAACCGCCATCCGTTTGGCCTCCTCCACTAGAGTTCTAGCCTGCAGGGCCTCAGATGCCTCGGTCCCGGCTGAAGGAACCTTGGTCCGAGCATCCCCCCACTCAGTGATTCTTCTTCTTCCTCCTCCTCCTCTCCAAGCATTGCTTCATCCCCAACGGACTCCACCCAAACCTTGGTTTCCTCCATGGCACCCCCTGATGCCATGGGAGAAAGCCCTCTGGCAGGAGGTCCCTCGGCCTCCACCAACCCTTCATCAGGCGGCTCCATGCGAACTTCGGCAGTCGCAACTGCCTCTTCGGACCCCTCAACCAAAGCAGGGGCCTCTTCCCCGTCAGCACGCAGCGTTATGGGGCTGCCAACCTCTAGCGAATGAGGCTGATTAGCCTCGGGCGAGAGGATTGCCGGACAAACTGGTGACATCTCCTCGGCATCATCAGATATGACCACTAATTGAAGGGGGAAAACTTTAATAGCTCCCTCCGAGCTCCCCCCAACGGCTCTCTCCTTCTCCACTACCATGCCCCCCTCCGGTGGGAAGGGCTCATCGACCGCGGCCGACGCTCCCACTTCCCTCCTCTTTGGGGTGGAGGAATGGCGGCCAATGCTATCTTTCTTTGACTCCTTCAAGCGAGACCCAGAAGCACAAGATCTCTTTTTGGACCTATGCTTGTCCCCAGAGCTGGAGCCCCTGTGGCGCTTGCCCAGCTCCATCTTTATTTGGCCCACGAATGCCGACCTCTCAGCTGAAAACACAGCAGACATTCAGTCGAATGGTAATAGAGTTGCCTGAGCAAATCGACCATCAGAGCAAAGGGGAAAAAAGACTCACCTTGAGGGTCAATGGAACTAAGCCCGGCGGCAAAAAGAGCATCCTCTGATAATAGGGTGCTGGCTGATAGCACCTGACCACTGCGAAGGATTACCAAATCCCTCTTCTCCTGCTCGGACAACTCCGGGCGCGCCTTCAAATTTTTCATGTAACTCGCTCATGTTGATGTGGGACAACCGACGTGTGATGTATTTTTAATAGAATTAATAAAGATTAAATGAATGATTAAGTGAAATAACACATGCATTCGCTCATTGTTTAAGAACTAGAAATTTTATGGAGGGGACTTAGAAGACTAAACAAAGTTTGAATTTAGAATTTAAACAAAGTAATAAAGAAGTAGATCGTTGTGGTTAAGAAACCACTCAGATTAGGGCTAAGTAAATCTAATAATTACAGATCTAAAAGGATTTTAAAGAGGGTTCTCCCAACAATTAATAAACATAAGTAAAATCAATGCACTCAGGAAAGGAACTTAAGGATGACAAGGGATTCCACTATATTGTAAGCTTCCGTACCTCGATTCATGGTGGGAACAACTTGCAACTTTGGAACCATAGAAGCCGGGGATCCTTGATCGGTTGAAAATGGGCTTGAAGCAAAGTGAGGAAAGGAGGATAAAACGTGGATGATATAAATAGACACCAGGCCTCACGCCTACCCTCTCACAGGGGACCCATCTAACAAGCAGGGGATTTTCTCAAGAAAACTTCATTAATCATCTTTCCCTTACAAAAAGCCAGGAGCCCTTTTTATGGACTGCCAAGCACTTACACCATATTATCATTGGAGGAAGAAGATCTTGGCCAGTGAAAAGAAGAATGTAGGGTGTCCCATGATTTGTGGATGTGGTTTCCAACGTGGGCGTCAATATGGGTGTCCCATGATTTGTAGAGGCAATTTCCAATATGGACGTCAATATGAGCGTCCCATGATTTATGGAGGCAGTTTCCAATATGGACGTCAATGTGGGCATCCCATGATTTGTGGAGATAGTTTCCAATATGGATGTCCCTTGATTTGTGGAGGTGGTTTCCAAGAGGAGACGTGCGAAGAGGAGAATGTGGGGCGTCCTATGATAAGAGGAGGTGGTTGTAAAGACTTTGACTTGATTCAAAATCTTTCTATTCATTGGGCGACATTCCTTGTTGATGTGGCGTGATGATATGGCTTCAATATTGGTGACTTCATGATTATGCACCCATTCTTCTTGTGCTGAACTAGATCAAGTTTTTGGGTTGGACTCCTATTGACTCAATTGCAATAAAGAACTTAAACATGACTCAATCAAACAATACAGTCAATTGAAATAAAATTGCTCAAATGGAAAATAAATACATGACTAAAACTTAATTTAATCTTCCATCCATAAAAAATCCAACTGAAGTTGTTGAAGCCTCTTCTTGAGCCTGGTGTCCGCACCAATTCTCTCCGGATGGGAGGAACTCGACCCTGTTGAGTAAGGATCAATCTGTCCATGATATTTCTCTTGTAAGTCTGGTGCAATTTATTGAAGATCCTCTCGGGTGATCCAGGAGTCTTCAGATTCAGGTCGGCCTTGCCAATAAACCAGGTAACGTTGATAGCCTTTATTTATGGTGGTAATCGCCTGGTCATCCAAAATACGTTCAACTCTGTCTCTCCGGTCTGGTGGAATTGCTAGTGGACACTCAGGTAGGGTTTTACTCTCAAAGCAGGATAAGGCCCAAAAGGCTCACTAGGAATTAATGTCGATTCTTTGTATTCTTTCATATCTGAAATATTAAATGTGGAACTAATGCCATAATTTTGTGGTAACTCTAAAACATATGCATTAGGTCCCACTTTCTTTATTACTTTGAAAGGTCCAGCTCTCCGGGCGTGTATTTCTTTATAGTTCCCGATGGGAACCTTTCAAGTCTAAGTTTAATCATTACAGAGTCCGCTTCATTAAATTCCTTCATTCTTTTACGTGAGTTAGCCATATGTTTATATACTTTATTACTCATTTGAATCTTTTTACTAATTTCTTTATGCAACTCCTTAATATGCTGTGCATATGACTCGGCGGACTCAAATACTCGTGCATGTGATGGTAATGGAATGAGGGCGATAGGTCTTCTAGGTTTATAACCATGGACAATCTCAAAGGGGCTTTTCCCAATAGACCTATTGACTGAACTATTGTATGCAAACTCAGCACGAGGTAATAATAAATCCCAGTTTCCTAGATGTTCTCCTATAAGATACCTCAGTAGGTTGCCTAGACTCCTATTTATGACTTCAGTCTGGCCATCAGTCTGGGGGTGGTAGGTAGTGGAGAATTTCAATTTGGTACCTAACAAATGACATATGGTTTTCCAAAAGTAGCTGGTGAATTTGACATCCCTATCAGACACTATGATTTTAGGCAGACCATATAGCTTTACCACTCCATCTAGAAAAAGTTTGGCAACTCTAGAGGCACCAACGATTTGGGAACAAGGGATGAAGTGAGCTATTTTTGAGAACCTATCGATCACAACAAATATTGAATCATGTTTCCGCTGGGTCTTAGGTAGGCCTAATACGAAATCCATGCTAAGGTCCTGCCAGAAACAATCGGGTACAGGTAAGGGTGTATAGAGTCCAGTATTTTGCTTCTGCTGCTTGCCAACAGCACAAGTTCGACACCTGGCCACTATCTGGGCAACTTGTATCTTAAGTCCTGGCAAAAAAAATTGGTCCTCAACAGCTAAAATGGTCTAATTTCTACTAAAGTGACCAGCTAAACCTCCCACATGGGTCTCCCAAACTAGAAAGTCTCTCAATGAAGTTTTGATAATACAGAGCTTGTTCTCTTTAAACAGATGACCATCTAGAAGGATATAATCACTTTAGTCACTAGATGGTTCTTGACTCAAGGCCTGGTAAATTTACTAAAGTATGGACATGTTGCATACTCATCTTTAAGTCTCTCAAATCCAACAACTTCAGTGCTAACTGAATGTAAAAGTAAGGTTCTATGACTCAAAGCATCGACTACCTTATTCTCAGCTCCGGCATGGTGTTTCAGGATAAAAGTGTAGGCTTGGATGTATTCTACCCATTTGGCATGCCTAGGATTCAACTTTTTCTGAAAACTAAGAAATCTAAGGGCCTCGTGATAAGAGAATAGGACAAATTCTTGCAGTAGAAGATAGTGTCTCCAATACTTTAAAGCTTGCACTACCGCATAGAGTTCTTTATCATAGGTGGAATATTTAAGCTTAGCATCATTTAATTTTTTACTAAAAAAAGCTATAGGGTGGTTCTCCTGGCTTAAAACTCTGCCTATTCCAACTCCGGATGCATCACAAGCTACCTCAAATACTTTAGTAAAGTCTGGTAACTTCAAAATAGGTGCTTGTGTCATTCTATCTTTTATCTCTAGGAAGGCTCTATTAACTGCTTTGATCCAATTAAAACTACCCTTCCTAAGACAATCAGTTATTGGGGCAATAATGGAGCTAAAACCTCGTATGAATCTCCTATAGAAGGTGGCTAGACCATAAAAACTACAAATATTATGAACAGTTTTGGGAACATGCCACTCAACTATGGCTTTTTATCTTTTCAGGATCAGCTGAAACTCCATCAGGGATGACAATGAAACCTAGGAAAGTGGCTCTATGGGTTAAGAACTCACACTTCTTCAAATTAGCATAGAGATTCTCTTTCCTAAGGGTTGTACATACTTGCCTAAGGTGGTCTAAGTGGCTTTCCTTAGTCCTACTGTAAATCAAAATATCATCAAAGTATACTACTACAAATTTTCCCATGAAGGCACGTAGGACTTGGGACATGATCCTCATAAATGTACTAGGTGCATTGGACAACCCAAATGGCATCACTACCCATTCAAATAAACCATCCTTAGTCTTAAATGCAGTCTTCCACTCATCCCCTGGTCTAATCCTAACCTGGTGATAGCCGCTCTTCAAATCAATCTTAAAAATATAGTTGCACCGGCCATCATATCTAGCATATCGTTCAAGCAGGGAATGAAAAACCTATATTTTATTGTAATTTTATTTATGATACGACTATCGACACACATCCTTCACGTGCCATCCTTTTTAGGTGTTAACAGGGCTAGAACTGCACAAGGACTCAAACTTTCCCTAACAAATCCTTTCCTAATGAGGTCCCCTAGTTGTCTTTGCAACTCTAGGTGTTTTATAGGATTCATCCTATAATGTGGGAGGTTTGGTAAGGTTGCTCCTAAGACTAAATCAATGGCGTGTTGGATGTCCCTAAGTGGTGGAAGGTGGTCAGGCAGGTCATTTGGAAATACATCCTTAAAGTCCTCTAATAATTCAACTACTTCCTGAGGGTGCTCTTTCTGGGCAGGCTCTTGTATTTCTCTAGCGGTTAAGATCCAAACAGGTGTACCCTTAGTGAGTTCTTTCTCAATTTCCTTTGCAGTTATCAAATTGACTCTAGTGTTTGTTTCCTTTAGGTGGCTCGATCCTCTCTTAACCGTGTCCTTAGGTGGTGAAGGGTTGATTGCAAACTTCTTTCTAAGGTGCATGAATGAGCAAGAATTAGATCGGCCAAAAAGGGTTGCGTCATGGTCAAATAACCAGGGTCGACCTAAGATGATACTACTCACTCCCATTGGTAGAACATCACACCACACTTTCTCCTGATAGGACTGTAATTGGATTTGGACTAGACACCTACTTTTGATAGGAATTGATGTGGAGTCTATCCAAGAAACCTTATAGGGGTTTGGATGGATAGCTGTGGATAAGCCTAAAGTTTTGACAGCACTAGTAGATATAGCATTCATACAACTTCCACTATCTATGATTATCTTACACACCTTATCCCCTAACTTGATAAAGGTTTGTAGGATGTTAGTCCTACGCCAATCATCCTGGGTCTTAGTCTGAGTAAGGATGCATCTAACTACTCCCAAAAGGTCAGGGTCTACAAGATCCTCATCACCTTCATACTCATCTATCAGATTATCCTCAGCCTGATATACTTCCTCGACATAATCATCTAAGGGTGCTTTGGATTCAAACTCATTTTCCTCTAACCCTTCCATGTACAAAGCTCTATTTGGGCAATTGCTCACATAATGGCCTATCTGATGACATTTGAAGCAAGCATTCCAGTTTGGGTTTCTCTGAACTTCTGGTGCTTTGCCCTTATCATCTCTACGAGTCAAAGGTGTACCAAGGTTAGGCCGGTTGGGTCGCATCTGACTTGGTCCTGGTTGCTGACTTGGTGCACTAGTTCTAGGGGTTTCTGGTCTGCGATAAACTGGTCCCCTATGAAATCTCTCAGCATCGCGTGCTATCTGATAGGCTAGCTCTAAATCTTGAACTTCTCTCATGAACAACTCTTTCTGGATCTCCTCCCTTAATCCAGCTCTGAATCTAGATAAGGTAACTGATTCAGACTCATCGACATTGCATCTCATCACAAATTCATCAAACTTTGCAATGTACTCAGCTACACTCTTTGTTCCTTGGGTCAATCTCTGCCACTAATCTAGAAGTCTTTGATAGTAGGACATGGAAAGGTACTTCTCTCTAAGTCTACACTTCATTGCTCTCCAGGTTACTATGAGAACATCACCTCTCTGTCTAATGAATCTCTCAACATTTCCCAGTATAACCGAGCCTGACGAACTTACCTAAGCTTTGCAAATTTGTACTTCCTTTCCTCAGTCATTTCGTACCACTCAAAATACTGATCCATCTTGCCCTCCCAATCTACATAAACCTTAGGATCTAGACTTCCATCAAAAGTGGGTGCTTCTAATCTAATATTCCTAAGAGTTAGGTCATACTGGTCCATTTGGTCCTAATTGGGTCTCCTAGGATTTGGCTCATAAGCTGGGTCATGGAGTGCTCTCTTAGGATTCGGGTCATGGACTCGATTAAAATTGAGTCTTCTAGGATTTGGCTCAAAGAAAGGTTCTTGATTAGGCCTTCTAGGATTAGGTTCAGGAAAAAGGTCTTGGTGTAGAGCTCTTCTAGGGTTGATGAGCGTACTTAAACTATGGTTCAGGCTCTAATTCCATTTGGGCCTCCTGGGCTCTTGTAGGAGTACCTGCCTCTAATTGGTCAAGCCTAAAAGTGATATGGGTCATTTGATCAGTTATGCTTTGGGTGGTCTAGGTAAATTGATCAGTCATATTCTGGTTTAGTCGGGCCATTTGATCATTCAGGGTTTTCATCAAGGTCCCAAAATTTTGGTCCATGGTTGTACTTGATTGAGCTTGGATTTGATAGGGTGTACCTGACCTAGTTATCATGCAGTGCAATTAGGCACACAAGCCCTTAACTTGATTTATCATGAGATGTATGCAACATTCATATGAATCCTAAAATCATGTGCAGAATTGTGTGTGTGTGTTGCAACTCCAAAGTGATGCAGGGGAGTGTTATGTAACATATTCAGAAAATTCAGAAAAATGTACAGAACACTCTTAACTCAATAATGATACTCCAGGTGAAAGGAAATTAAATTTAAAATTCGTTGCTTTACTGGGTAGTTCCTGAAACCCAGTCAAGTCAGAAAATAGAATAGAACATGTTCTCAGACCTTATTTTGGCTGGCAGAAAATTCACATTCCGAAATAATGCCTTAGAAAATTCTGAAAAATACTTTGAATTATAAAGAATCTAGCAAAATAAAAATAATAAAATTTCAAAATTTCTACACGCTGCAACAATTAAAACATCAGACTATACTGCAATATTCAGATAATCCAGCGAGCAAGCAAAACTAGAAATTTCGCCCTAACCAACCATGCTCTGATACCATGATGATGTGGGACAACCGACGTGGGATGTATTTCTAATATAATTAATAAAGATTAAATGAATGATTAAGTGAAATAACACATGCATTCACTCATTGTTTAAGAACTAGAAATTTTATGGAGGGGATATAGAAGACTAAACAAAGTTTGAATTTAGAATTTAAACAAAGTAATAAAGAAGCGGATCATTGTGGTTAAGAAACCACTCAGATTAGGGCTAAGTAAATCTAATAATTACACATTTGAAAGGATTTTAAAGAGGGTTCTCCCAGCAATTAATAAACTTAAGTAAAATTGATTCTACCATATTGTAAGCTTTCGTACCTTGATTCATGGTGGGAACAACCTGCAACTTTGGAACCATAGAAGCCGGGGATCCTTGATCGGTTGAAAATGGGCTTGAAGCAAAGTGGAAAAAGGAGGATAAAATGTGGACGATATAAATAGACACCAGGCCTCACGCCTACCCTCTCACAGGAGACCCATCTAACAAGCAGGGAATTTTCTCAAGAAAACTTAATTAATCATCTTTCCCTTACAAAAAGCCAGGAGCCCTTTTTATAGACTACCAAGTACTTACACCATATTATCATTGGAGGAAGAAAATCTCGGCCAGCGAAAAGAAGAATGTGGGGCGTCCCATGATTTGTGGAGGCAGTTTCCAATATGGACGTCAACGTGGGCGTTCCATGATTTATGGAGGCAATTTTTAATATGGACGTCCCTTAATTTGTGGAGGTGGTTTTCAAGAGGAGACGTGCGAAGAGGAGAATGTGGGGCGTCCCATGATAAGAGGAGGTGGTTGTGGAGACTTTAACTTGATTCAAAATCATTCTATTCATTGGGCGACATTCCTTGTTGATATGGCGTGATGATATGGTTTCAATGTTGGTGACTTCATGACCATGCACCTATTCTTCTTGCGAACTTGATCGGGTTTTTGGGCTGGACTCCTTTTGACTCAATTGCAATAAAGAATTTAAACAGGACTCAATCAAACAAATACAGTCAATTGAAATAAAATTGCTCAAATGGAAAATAAATACAGGACTAAAACTTAATTTAATCTTCCATCCATAAAGAATCCAGCTGAAATTGTTGAGGCCTCTTCTTGAGCCTAGTGTCCCACCACATGTCCCTAGAAAATCCGAACCAATGTTCCCTCGACAATAAAAAATCGAGACTTCACTCCTTTATTGAAGACGGATTATCTGAAATCATTTTGAATGACTTCCGGGGACCAATATAAGGCCACTCAAAGCTCCTCCCGGAAACCAGGTTGTAGCAGACTCGGAATATAGGGAGGGTTGAAGTTACCCCAACACGGCTATACATCGAGATGAACCCAATGAGATTGCGCCAGCTATTCGAGACCACCATTGTTGGGCATATGTTGTAAAACCTCATTACCTCCTACACTAGCGGGTGAAGAGGGAACCAGAGACCTGCCCTTAGGCTCTCCTCATAGAAGAAAACCCCATGGCTTAACTCCGTCGAAACCCTATGCTCGGCTTTCGGAACCCATAGGGACACATCTCGAGGAACCCTGTAACAGCGGTGGATTCTGTCCAGGTCCTCAAGGGTTATTTATGAGGCAACATCACTCGGACCCTTTATGTTGACAGATTGAGAGGCGAAACACGAATAAGCTAGCAAGGGTTTGGGGAGGAATGAAAAATCTCTATGGTGGGGATGAGAAGGCGTTGGAGAAGGGACGCTGCCCTAGCCCTCTTTAAATAGCGCTCCAGAAGGAAAGCCCGAGATGCTAAAACTTCCGATATGGGCGCCAAAAATGCAGGAGCCCCGCCATGTGGGACTCTCGCAATCACGGCCTGCTGAAAAAGAGGTGTTCCCTCCTCGTGTTGTGGCAAAAAATGATGACAAAACAGCGGCCTGTAATTTACGAGATATCATTGCCTGACCCTTCGGATCCCCCTGAATGAGATTATTCCAGAACTCTACTCCCTACATCCGAATTTACACTTCGGATAGGGAGTGGGGGGCATGTGATGAGGGGTAAAATTATCATGGCATTAATGCCCGTGCACATCGACAATTGGGTCGAGTCCAATCCCAACATCCTGTCGGCCAGCTGTCACATCCACAAGGCGGCGAAGCCGAATCGCCCTCAGTAGAGTCGGGTCGCCCCGACGAACCGAGCCATCTTCATACCTCGGCAACCCGAGCTATCCTCATACCTTGGCAGCCCGAGCCATCTTCATACCTCGGCAACTCGAGCTATCCTTATACCTCGACAAGCCGAGCCATCATGTACCTCGAAAAACTAAGTTATCCCTCGCCTCGGTCGGACCAAGGCACTCGAATACCTCCGCATAATCCGGCACGAGAGAGTTCAAATTCACGATAATTGAATAAGATTTCAAACGGAGAATCATGCCAGAAGTGGCCTAAGGGCCATAGGAGTGGCCTAGAACCTACATAATCGCTGAATCTCAAGGCATCAACCAGCTCTCTTGGCCGTCGATCCTCTAACTGACAAGATACGGATTTTGCTGGCCTCGTAATAAACTTGATTCGAATCCGTTTCGAATCTCAACAGCTTTTAGACCCCTATAACGTGTCCAAGGAATCAGGTGATCACCTATAAATATCTCAATCCCAAATCTCTCAGGTATGCATATGAAAAACTACATTGAAGCTCCATCAGAGTTCGGAGCTCTTGAGAGAAACCCATCTAGGGAAACTCTTCTGCAAGAGTCTTCTCTTCATATCTGCTTGCTGTGAATCTCCACTGACTTGGGTATCGGAGGGTCCTCTGTAAAGGGTAACCCCAAAACTCCCTCTTCGTGCAGACTGTCTTGCAGGTTTCATCTCGGACGATAAGATCGATGTCCGAACCTAGAGCCAGAGCACACCCGAATCAAAGAACGGATTTCCACAGCAACATTCCTCATTTCCATAATCTGGAGAAAGAGTCAGATTATCCGAAGCAGAAAAGATTAGGGTTAGGGGTTAGGGTTTGAGATAAGTTTTCCCTTTTTTATAAGAAATCGAAGGGTTGGGAAGGAACTCGCGGTCTTTTGAAAGAAGGGAGGCCCCATATGATTTTAGAGATGAAATTTTATTTTCATAGCATGGCTTTCGATTCTATTCCGAGTTCAAATAAACTCAAAACTCTATGGGCGTGAAGTGAACCCTGCCATCCGGGTACCTTGTCACTGCTTTTTCATACGCTAATTATATATAAAACGAATATCCATATTATATCTTTAAAAAAAATAAATTTATTTTCATATCTGTACTTGATTAATTTTTGAATTAAGTATTTAAATTTATATCTGTCCGATTAAATCGTAAAATAAATATCTAAATATAATATAACTCAAATACAAATACGGTCGAATTTTATCCGACCCGTTTTCAGCCTGCCTTATATAAGATCGTCACCCTCTCCCATTCGGCATTCACCCTCGGCCAGCAGCCCTCTTTTCTAATTAGGGTTTCGACCCCCTCCTTCCTCCGGGAAGGAGGACGAAGAGGACCTCTGGAAGGCCTTCGATGCCCTTCGATCACTCGTCTCGGTCACTACCCGACCTCGAGGCACCGTAGTCGGGGCCGATTCCGAGGCCGTTCTCCCGTCCAGATCCCAGATCCCTCCGCCTCAAGATGGTTGGCTTGGGGTTGGGGTTGAGGTCATACATCGTTGAGAATCGAAAGGATCTCTCCCATATTTTTGTCTTAAATTCGCATCAAATCTAAAATTTTTGCTTAAACTTGTTTCCACCAACTAGATCTTCATGAACCACACCTCATCTTCACCTTCACTGTTATTTTTGACACTTTGCTTAGTCTGCCTCTGGACCCTGTTTATGATTTTGAGAAGGGACATGAAGCAACAATATATTTTCGTGTTTCTGATCGACATTTGTCATCACTTTTAATTTATTTATATATATATATATATTTTTTCACTCTCAGCTTACACTTTCCCTTTTTTTATGCTAGATTTTGGTTATTACATGTTACCAATATTTTTCAAAACATGTCATTTTATTAGCATGACTGACCACTAAGCATACATTCTTGTGCTTCAATTATTTCCTCTGGACAAACACATATATGACTTGCTTGTCCTTTGATGATGCATTTCTGTGCAGCTAGTAACAGTTAAATTCAGTGCACTAACAAGTAGGTAAATGTCTTATTTAACAATTTACCTTTTGTTTCTTCAAAATTTTTAAGACCGACAGATCGCCTTGGACCTATAGGTCCACCCGAATATTTTAATAATGTATTTTTGTTTTGCAACATTTTTTTTAAAAACTTTTGGATAACCCACTCTGTGATAAGGAAAATTGCTGCAGTTTCTACCTGCTGTAGTTACCGGAATAAAAGTGAACAAAAAATATATTTGATTATGAATTCGGTGTTGCTATGCTTTTATTTTCAGTAAATTTTGTTAACAATCATGTCCATCTTTTCTTTTCTTTTTGTAATCTGTTGCCCATGATGATACCTTCTATCAGTGCACCATCTTTCGGGACTGATTGGTGTATGTAACCAGGATGATATTCTGCAATTCTGAGGCATATTTTAGTTCCATATTTTGATTCTTACGTTTCATTGCCATTACATTTTGAAACGCGTTTTGCTGGTCAAAATCTTCTCTCTCTTTTTGATGTTTATTCTTAATTCTTGTCTCTCTATTGTTTATTGTTATTAATATTTTGTTGACCAAGATACCTATACCAATACGCCGTCTTTCAGGACTGATTGGTGCTTTATCCATCCTGGAATTCTGTAATTCATAGGCAAATGGGTATTCTATCATGTTTTCTGTTTATTGTATTTTGCCCTATTTAAACCTTATGTTTATGTTTTCTTGCACTCGTTTACTTCTAGTCTTTTTGCTTGTGAAGATACTTGATTCAAACACACCATCTTTTGAAACTGATTGGCATTTGTAGCCGTGATGTTATTCTGCAATTCTGAGGCATATGCTTTTCTGCCCTTGATGCAATGGCATTCAAGAGTAATTTTGCCAAGAGAAAATTTAATTCATTTATCCTGTTTATAGGGGTCTCTTTGGATTATCCATTGGCCAACAGCCGCTTAAATGTATGCTAACGGCCCATCCAAACAGGGCCTAGGTTAATCACTCAAAGTTATAATTTTGTTTGAACGTCTTCTTGGATTTTTAGGACTTGCAGCATCATGAAGTTTAGATTATTTCTTATTGAGAGTGTTCTATCATTAGTTCAACACTTGAATGCCAATGGACTTGCAGCACATTTTCCATTAGCATGGTGAATCTTATGGGTTATGGTGCTCTCATTGGCGAAGCCACTTTTTTCCTTTTTGAGTTTTTCCTCTCTTCTTTTTGGGACCTAGGTCCATGGCCAATGAAGATAGCAAATTGGAAAAATATCATCTTTCGGGACTGATTGGTGTTTTTAGCCATGTTGTTGTCCTACAATTAGGAGGCCTGATATTGTTTGTTAGTCAGTTACTCTTCTTCTTCTTTGAGTAAAGGGTTAAAGTGTTCATCTTCTTCCACTTTTCCCTTTTGATAGAAGGGTTAAAGGTTTGTTGTTCAAGAGTGGTCAAGCTGGTGCTTTGATGTGGTTTGGTATTTGCTGTAAGTTATTCGTTGAAAGCCATCCCTTCAAAGGAAGAGGACCTCTAGAAGGTCTTTGATGCCCTTCAATCTGGGGCCTCGTTCACACTCTAGTAGAGGGACCTTGAGGACCACATTACCTCCATTGAGAGATTAATTGAGCTCTGCCTCAATGAGCTCAAGTCTAGGTATCTCCACCTTCCTGCCCCCTCCAGCAGCTACCGCTGTCAGAGACGATGCCGAGGTCGTTCTCCCATCCAGATCTCAAATCCCTCCAAGTCTACATGGATGACATGGAGCTGTAGCCATGGATCATTGAGAACCAGAAGGATTTCTCCTGTCTTTTATTTTCAAATTCGCATCAAATTTAATATTTTTCAGTAAAGTCGTTTCCAACAACTAGATCACCATAAAATTTATTTTAATCCGTCAATATTAAGTTGGAGAAAGGAGCCAGAAGAAGGAAGTAAGATTCTTACCATGAACCACACTTCATCTTCACCTATGCCGTTACTCTTGCCACTTTGCTTATCCTGCCTCTGACCAGGTGTTTGTGATCTTTGAGAAACTTGGAGGAGTGATATTTTCATGTTTCTGGCTGACATTTGTCATCACTTTGTATTTATTTATATATTTTTTATTATTTTTCACTTTCATTTTGCACTCCCCCCCCTTGGGTGCTAGTTTATGGTTATTGCATGTTACCAGTATTTTTAACAGCATGTCATTTTATTAGCATGACCGACCGCTAATCCAACATTCTTGTATTTTAATTATTTTCATCCATATTTCAGCCTCTGGAGCAACACATATACGCTTGATTGTCTGACTTGCTTTATGTTCTGACCAAACCTCTCCTTTGATGATGCATTTCTGTGCAACTAGTAATAGTTAAATTCAGTGCACTAACAAGCAGGTAAATGTCTCATTTAACAATTTACCTTTTGTCTCTTCAAAATTCTTAATACCTATAGAACGCCATGGACCTATAGGTGCACCCGAGTATTTTAATAATGTATTTTTGTTTTGCAACATTTTTTAAAATTTCTGGATAATCCACTCTGCGATAAGGAATATTGCTGCAGTTTCTACCTGCTGTAGTACCCAAATAAAAGTGAACAACAAATATATTTGATTATGATTTTGGTGTTTCTGTACTTTTATTTTCAATGTATTTTGTTAACAATCATGTCCATCTTTTCTTTTCTTTTTGTAATCTGTTGCCCATGATGATACCTTATATCAGTGCACCATCTTTCGGGGCTGATTGGTGTATGTAACCAGGATGATATTCTGCAATTCTGAGGCATATTTTATTTCCATATTTTGATTCTTGCGTTTCATTGCCATTACATTTTGAAATGTGATTTCTGGTCAAAATCTTCTCTCTCTTTTGATATTAATTCTTGTCTGTCTATTGTTTATTGTTGTTAATATTTTGTTGGCCAAGATACCTATACCATACTCAGTCTTTCAGGACTCATTGGTGCTTTATCCATTCTGGAATTCTGCAATTCAGAGGCAAATGTGTTTTCTATCATGTGTTCTGTTTATCGTATTTTGCCCTATTTAAACCTTATGTTTCTGTTTTCTTGCACTCATTTACTTTTAGTCTTTTTACTTGTGAAGATACTTAATTCAAACACACCATCTTTTGAGACTGATTGGCATTTGTAGCCATGATGTTATTCTGCAATTCTGAGACATATGCTTTTCTGCCCTTTTGATGCAATGGCATTCAAGAGCAATTTTGTCAAGAGTAAATTTAATACATTCATCCCGTTTAGGGGTCTGTTTGGATTATCTGTTAGCTAACAACCACTTAAAGGTTGTTGCCAAGAGTAATTTTGCCAACAGCTATCTCACATAGCTGTTGGCCAATAACCACTAAAGGTACCTAACAGTCAGTCCATCCAAACAGGGCATAGGTTAATTACTCTAAGTTATAATTTTGTTTGAACGTCTTCTTGGATTTCTAGGACTTGCAGCATCATGAAGTTGAGATTATTTGTTTCTTTTTTTTTTTTTTTGAACCCTTTTAGGCCTTTGACTTGTTACTTAATCTGTATTTGTGAAAGAATGCTGATATCTTATTGAGAGCGTTGTATCGGTAGTTCAACACTTGAATGCCAATGGATTTGCAGCTCATTTTCCTTGACTATGGCGGATCTTGTATGTTATGGCGCTCTCATACCCACAATTTCTTTATTAGTTTTTTGCTCTCTTCTTTTAAATGCTACTTATAAAAAATATGATCCAAAACAAAGCTGAATAGAAAAAAAAAAAAGGATTTAACTAGTTTGGGATTAAGGCTTTGTTGTTATTGTTGTTTATTTTGGGTGCTAGGCTTATGGCCAATGAAGACAGAAAATTGGAAAAATACCATCTTTGGGGACTGATTGTTTATTTTTTTTGTTAATCGGCTGCTCTTCTTCTTCTTCTTTTGAGTAAAAGGTTAAAAGGGTTCATCTTCTTCAACTCTTCCCTTTTGATCAACGGGTTAAAAGTTTGTTGTTCAAGAGTAGTCAAGCTGGTTTTTTGCTGTGGTATGATATTTGGTATAACTTGTCCATTGAAAGCACCTGTAAGAATTTTTGTTTCTGGCATATTCGAGTAGGGACTTGAACAGCAATGAAAAGCAATACGAAGAAGCTATCCAATTTACACTCCTTGTTTTAGGATGTGCAACCATGAACTTGAAGTCCCTCTGTCTGCTATCTTCTACACAGTGGGACCTTTTTTCTTTTTTTCTTTGAGGCCATTTTAGAAGTACTTGCTGCTCTCAAGGTGGTGGGCAAGAATCAAATTGCAACAACTGCAACAGTTGCTAGTGCTGCTGCTGACACGAATTGCAGCAGATAACTCCAGGAAGAAGCCTTTGTTAACAAATTGAAGAACAATTTAAACATCTTGTTACACTTTTCAAAACTAGTCCCCTTGGTTTGAAGCCCCACTCGTGTGTTCTTTATGTCTTTTCTACGTCTCTACATTTGTTACCTCTACTCAGGCCTAATTATATCTGGACTTCGGCTAAGTGGAAACCATATGTCAGCACCGTATCTATACCTACCGGAGTCTCTTGCTGGCCAGCTACCTATGATGGTCGCTCCCTTTCTGGCTTTGAAGTCCTTGTAGTTCCTCTCCTTAACCGTAGGACGTCAGGAAGAATGTGAATTTTTTTTTTAAAACTGCAATTATCTGGTAGAGGCTAGGATACCAGAAAAAGTTTTGAGAGGCTAATTCTGTTAAAGAATTTTGATTTGTTCTATTTTGCTTTTCAATTTCCATATGTTGCAATTGTTGTAAGCTATTTTAAGTATGTTTTTCCTTGGTTGAAAAACTAGCTTGCTCATTTCCATTGACAATCTGAGCTTAGTTGGTCATGTTTGTAACCAAAATATTTCAATTAAGGGTCAAGGACTGATGTATCTTTTGACCTGAAATCTGTTTAATGTAGTCGACCATCTTTTTGGATCCAGGTCCCCACAATTCACAATTCATTCTATTATTTATTCAGCTGAATTTGAGTGAGAATGCATCTTTGCATATATAATTTTTAATGCGTTTTTGTATGATTTTCACAATAAATTTTGTCTTATTATCTGTTTCTCAGAAAAGTGAAGAGTTCAAGTGTTTATCCACTCATATATAATTGTTGCAATGTTTTGATAAGATAAACATTAAGAAATAATGCCTTCCCACACCAAAGATAATGATTCACTCAAGTCAATGGTAATCTAATAGTGAGTAGATAAGAAACTGTAATGAAGTGGTATGTGACGCCAACTCTTTAAACAAAAGAACCAACAAAAACAGTAATCATAGCAACCAATTGTTTAAAAGGGAATAACAGTGTAATCACCTTACCAACAAGTAAGAAATATTTTTGCAACCAAGAAAGAGAAAATGTGTAACAATGTAGGCATGGTGCCTTCGATGGAGATCCTATTGAGCATGTCTTAGTACATTCATTGCTTATGGATAGTTTTTCAGATATCTGAGACTCCTCTTTTCAATGTGGAAAAAAAAAAAAAAATAGAAGCCAATGCTGGACTAACATGGACCCATCACTAATTCACATAATTTTAATAACAAGATAAAATTTAAAGACTGGGATCTATTCTGGAATGTCACTATCTCACCTCTTTGACCTTTAGTGGTGTTTGCAGGGCAAATTTTAAAGGATGTGTTGAGATCTTTTCTAACGCTTCTTCAGAGTTACCATTTGTTATTTTAAGTATTGACAATTCTGCAAAATGTTTTGCAACTTTAGTGCAGGTCATTTTGCTAAAATCTGAGTCTGAGGCTAAGAATAGACTGGATTATATGGTTACTAAAAAGGGCTAAATAATCAATTAGCATAATTCATTATATAATATTTCTTTATTTGTTGCAATGCAAAATTCATGTATAAAGAAATCATCAAGGGGGAGTAGCAGTGACCAATATTTTTCAAGTCCAATGGTGTTCTTTACCAACTTTAACCCTTTCTTTTCTCTATTCTGTATTCCCAAAACAGTTTGAAATTTTCTTGGCCTAAGGGGTTTCTCCCAATCTGTCTTGAAAGTGTTTGGGCCTAAAGTGTTTCTCCCATATCTTTTTAAAGTCTTTCTGGGATATACTTAACAAGAATATCTTGAAGGAAAAGTCTTGCAACAGTTCTCCGCCTTAGCTATGCCAGCCACATGGAAGGTCACGTTTGTGACCCTCTCCCAAGGAAAATGGATCCTATAGGATTCAAGGACTTTTGTCCTCTAAAACCTTATAATAAATACTCTCTATTAGATGATTGCAAAATCAATGGCGACTAACATGAGGGTGTACATGCCTATTCTTGTATTAGAGGAGCAGGGAGCATTTATTCAGAGCTGAAATATTACTGCTAATATTTTGTTGACATCAGAAATTCTGCATACCATAAAGGTTATCTTTTTCAGTGAGTCTTCAGCAAGGTAGCCTTCTTTCTCCCTTCCTGTTAATGTTACGCTCCAATACAGCAGTGTCAAGGAGATCTCTCCAACTAGTTTTTTAGCTGGTGGAGGGTGGTCTCCCCATCTCTTGCTTACTTTTTAGCAGATGACGTCCTGTTGATGGCCAAAGTTACCAAGTAGAATGCTTGGCTGTTGGATAAAGCTGTTGCTCCATATTGCAGCCAATCTGGTTTACACGTTCGAAGGTCCATAGCTGAGGAGCTCCATATATATCAGAATCAGGACTAGAACCAAGTCATATCTCGGTATTCCTCTTGCTGGTAAGGCTCTAAATGTATCAGACTTCCAACTTCTTTTATGACAAGATTAATGCTAGACTTGAGGAGTGGAAGTGGAGGTGATGGAGCCAGTTGATCCCATAAAAATTAAAAAAAATTTTTGACATCTCCAAGACCGTCGGTCTCAAAGGCCGACACCCGATGGCCCCGAAGGCCGACGGGTGGCCGACACCCGAAGACCGACGGCTCCAAGGACCGACGGCCCCAAAGGCCGACACCCGAAGGCCGACATCTCCAAGGATCGACGGCCCCAAAGGCCGACACCCGAAGACCGGCGGCTCCAAAGGCCGACATTTCTAAGACCGTCGGTCCCAAAGGCCGACACCCGACGGCTCCGAGGGCCGACACCCGACGGCCCCGAGGGCCGACACCTGTCGACCCCAAAGGCCAATACCCGAAGGCCGACATCTTCGAAGACCGTTGGCCCCAAAGGCCGACACCCGTCGGCCCCAAAGGCCAACACCCGAAGACCGACGGCTCCAAGGACCGACGGCCCCAAAGGCCGACACCCGAAGGCCGACATCTCTAAGGATCGATGGCCCCAAAGGCCGACACCCGAAGGCCGACAACCGACGGCCCCAAAGGCCGACATCTCCAAGATCGATGGTCCCAAAGGCCGATACCCGACGGCCCCGAGGGTCGACATCCGTCGGCCCCAAAGGCCGACACCCGAAGACCGATGGCTCCAAGGACCGACGGCCCCAAAGGCCGACACTCGAAGGCCGACATCTCTAAGGACCGACGGCCCCAAAGGCCAACACCCGAAGGCCGACATCCGAAGACCGACGGTCCCAAAGGCCGACACCCGACGGCCCCAAAGGCTGACATCTTCAAGACCGTCGGCCCCAAAGGCTGACACCCATCCGACGGCCCTGAGGACCGACACCTGTTGGCCCCAAAGGCCGACACCCGAAGGCCGACATCTCAGAAGACCGTCGGCTCCAAAGGCCGACACCCGAAGATCGACGGCTTCAAGGACCGACGGCCCCGAAGGCCGACACCCGAAGGCCGACATTTTCAAGGACCGACGGTCCCAAAGGCCGACACCCGAAGGCCGACAACCGACGGCTCCAAAGGTCCAAGACCGACGGCCCCAAAGGCCGACACCCGACGGCCCCGAGGGCCGACACCCGTCGGCCCCAAAGGCCGACACCCGAAGACCGACGGCTCCAAGGACCGACGGTCCCAAAGGCCGACACCCGAAGGCCGACATCTCCAAGGACCGACGGCCCCAAAGGCCAACACCCGAAGGCCGACATCCGAAGACCGACGGCCCCAAAGGCCGTCACCCGACGGCCCCAAAGGCTGACATCTCTAAGACCGTCGGCCCCAAAGGCCGACACCCACCCGATGGCCCCGAGGGCCGACACCTGTCGGCCCCAAAGGCCGACACCCGAAGGCCGACATCTTCGAAGATCGTCGGCTCCAAAGGCCGACACCCGAAGACCGACGGCTTCAAGGACCGACGGCCCCAAAGGCCGACACCCGAAGGCCGACATCTTCAAGGACCGACGGTCCCAAAGGCCGACACCCGAAGGCCGACAACCGACGGCCACAAAGGTTCAAGACCGACGGCCCCAAAGGCCGACACCCGAGGGCTGACACCCGAAGACCGACGGCTCCAAGGACCGACGGTCCCAAAGGCCGACACTCGAAGGCCGACATCTCCAAGGACCGACGGCCCCAAAGGCCAACATCCGAAGGCCGACACCGAAGATCGACGGCCCTAAAGGCCGACACCTGACGACCCCAAAGGCTGACATCTCCAAGACCGTCGGCCCCAAAGGCCGACACCCGACGGCCCCGAGGGCCGACACCTGAAGGCCGACATCTCCAAGGACCGTCGGCCCCAAAGGCCGACACCCGACGGCCCCGAGGGCCGACACCTGAAGGCCGACATCTCCAAGGCTCGTCGGCCCCAAAGGCCGACACCCGACGGCCCCAAAGGCCGACATCTCCAAGACCGTCGGCCCAAAAGGCCGACACCCGAAGACCGACGGCTCCAAGACCGATGGCCCCAAAGGCCGACACCCGAAGGCCGACATCTCCAAGACCGATGGCCCCAAAGGCCGACACCCGACGGCCCCAAAGGCCGACACCTCCAAGATAGTTGGCCCCAAAGGCCGACACCACCAAGACCGGCACCTTCAAGGCCGGCATCTCCAAGACAGGTGGCCCTCGGCATCCTCCTGGCCGGCCCCCTACGTCTCCAAGCCAGGCGGCCCCAGTTCCCAGCCGGCCACGGCGTCTCCAAGCCAAGCGGCCCCGGCACTTCTCAGCTGGCCCCGGCATCTCCAAGACAGGCGGCCCTCGGCATCCTCCTAGCTGGCACCCCGGTGTCTCCAAGCCAGGCGGCCCCGGTTCCCATCCGGCCATGGCGTCTGCAAGCCAGGCGGCCCCAGCACTTCTCAGCCGGCCCCGGCATCTCCAAGACAGGCGGCCTCCGGCATCCTTCTAGCCGGCCCCCTACGTCTCCAAGCCAAATGGCCCCGGTTCCCAGCCGGCCATGGCGTCTCCAAGCCAGGTGGCCCCGACACTTCTCAACCGGCCCCGGCGCTTTCATCCCAGGCGGCCCCAGCATCCTTCTCGGCCGCCCCTGACGTCCCCAAGCAAGTCGGCCCCGACATCTTCCCAGCCGGCCTCGGCACCTCTCAGCCGGCCCTGACGCTTCCATCCTAGGCGGCCCCAGCATCCTTCTCGGCCGCCCCTGGCGTCCCCAAGCAAGTTGGCCCCGACATCTTCCCAGCCGGCCCCGGCGCTTCCATCCCAGGTGGCCCTGGCGTCTCCAAATCTGTCGAGTCGGCCAAGGCCATCCCAGGCCGGCCCGACTCGGCCCCGACATCTCCTGTTCTGCCGAGTCGGCCAGGGCCATCCCAGGCCGGCCCGACTCGGCCCCGGCGTCTCCTGTTCCGCTGAGTCGGTCAAGGCCATCCCAGGCCGGCCCGACTCGGCCCCGGCGTCTCTAGTTCTGCCGAGTCGGCCAAGGCCATCCCAGGCCGGCCCGACTCGGCCTCGATGTCTCCAGTTCCGCCGAGTCGGCCAAGGCCATCCTAGGCCGGCCCGACTCGGCCCCGGCATCTCCAGTTCCCGCCAGATCAGCCCCAGCGGTTCAATAATCCGCTTCTCTGACGCGCGCCGCCCGACAGCGCCCGACGCGCGCCGCCCGACAGCACCGATGCGCGCTGCCTGACAGCGCCAGATCCGATAATCCAACGGCCCCGCCGGCTGATGGACGCAGACCCACGTGATCGTGCCAGCGTTATCCCCTATAAAAGGGTAAATTACGTCGAGAACCAGGTAACACGTATTTTACGCACTTGATGCCCTAATTCTCAAGGGAACACATTGATCCTTCGGAGACCTCTCCCTCCTCAAGAGATCTCTCGAGCTCCTTCTCTACTGTGACCTCTGTCACTAACTTGGGCGTCGGAGGGTCCCACCGGAGAACCCTCTTCGGTCTTGGGACTTCTTTGCAGGCAACCCGGTGAAGAAGAAGAGCCCCCGTTCCCGACGTCCAGGAGGGGTGATCGAGCGTCATCAGATTGGCGCGCCAGGTAGGGGGCATAAGAAAAAGTAGCGAACGTCTTCCCTGAGCTACATCTTCCATCCCCTCTCTTCTCCTAGAAGCCATGGTGGTGACACAAGCCTAGGACGCCTCCGTCAGCTGCCCGACGGGGCTCCCCCCGCCAACTAGACAGCAGGAGGCCAATCCCCCTGCTACCAGCCCTCCGGTTGCCGGCCCGCCACCGAACGCCGCCCTCCAAACAGTGGAGCAGCTGGCAACCCTCTCCCAGCAAGTTCAAAATCTCACTGCCATGATCCATGGACTCCAGCAGCAGCAGTCCGTGGCCACCCAGCACCAGACTGCTCCCCCGCCAGCCAGCAGTCGGCGAGGGAGGTTCTCCTCGGCGAGCCGCCGGCCGACGTCAGTTTTCCCCAAGGAAGCCTCGACGCGAGCCCTCCAAGCGGCCGCGGTCCCCTGACCACGGCCCCAGCGAGTTTCCTCCCAAGCCACATCGCGAGGAACCCAGGCGGAAGTCCCGGCTTCCATCTTCATCTCCTTCTGTTTCCTCTTCTTCTTCTTCCTCCGAGCCATCTCGGAGGGCCCCGACGATCAACCGCCAGGCGGAGGAACGCCTGGAGGAGTACAACCGGCGCCTCGACGAGCTCGCCAAGAGGATCAACCATCAGCCGGAGGAAGAGTTTGACACTTGTCCTCCCTACACTCGCCGTATCCTGGAGGAACCGGTTCCCTCCAGGTTCCGCTTCCCCTAGGTGGACCCGTACGACAGTACGATCGACCCCCTCGACCACCTCAAGAGCTACAAGGCCATGATGCAAGTCCAGGGTACCTCAGACGCCCTTCTCTGCAAGGCCTTCCCTGCAACTCTGTGGAAGGCCGCCCGTGCATGGCACTCACGCCTGCCCCCCCACAGTATAGACTCCTTCCGGCAACTAGAGAGGGCATTTTTGGCCCACTTTGACGCCTGCCGCCGGATCCCAAGGGTGGCAGACAGCCTCTTCTCCGTCCGCCAGAAGGAAGGAGAGTCACTGCGGGACTACGTGTTTCGATTCAAAACTGCCGCCCTCGAGGTCTACCATCTCGATGATGCGGTGGCCACCCTGGCGCTGAAGCGGTGACTCCTTCCGTCCTGCTTCACCTTCTCCTTGGACAAGAAGCCCCCGAGCTCCTACTCTGACCTCCTTATCCGGGCCCAGAAGTACATCCGGGCAGATGAAGCCGACCTCACTCACCGGGAGTCTTTGAAGGGCTCCAGCCACAAATCCGCTCGCCCTGAGCCGAGAGGACCTCCTCGACATCACCGATCTGACCCACCTCGCCGGTCCGACAACAGGCGCCGAAGCCCTATCCCCGACGAGGGTAAGCTCACTCCTCTCCTTGCCCCTCGATCCCACATCCTGATGGAGATCGAGGCCGAGTCCTACCTTCAACGTCCTCCCCCCATGAAGAAGGGTGTACCCCACGACAGAAGCCGCTACTGTCGATTCCACTGGGACTACGGCCACGACACCGACAGCTGCTACAGCTTGAAACGGGCCATCGAGGAGCTCATCCAACGGGGCTACCTCGGCAAGTACGTCCAAAAGACACCACAGCCGCTGTCGGCCATCATGAGGCCTCCGCCAGCTCAAGCTACCGTCGATAACACTCCCATGGAGCGGACTGTTGGGATGGTGTCCTGGGGGTCAGCCTCTACGTCCAAGTGGCCGAGGGGGGAGGATGCTCCAAATAATGTAATGCCCCAGGAGGAGATTGCTGTAATGGAAATTGTAAACAATGAAGGCGTAGTCGTTGCTATGACGATCGCCAAACACCCTGTAAAAAGGATATTAGTTGATAGTGGCAGCTCAGCTGACATCCTTACTTACGACGCCTTTGTTCGGATGGGTTTATCTGTTGACTCCCTTCAGCCCGTGGTGACCCCGCTAGTCGGATTCACTGGAGATTCTGTAAGGGTCGAAGGTGAAATATCCTTGCCTGTGACGGCCGAAACCCCGCCATGCCAAAGCACCGTGATCATGAAATTCCTAGTCGTGAGAGTCCCTTTGGCATACAATGCCATTCTTGGGCATCTCGGCCTGAATCTTTTGGACGCGGTTATCTCCACCCGACATCTACTGGTGCAGTTCCCCACCAGCAAAGGAGTTGGAGAAATGTGCGGGGAGATAAGCCCGGTCTTACCTTGCTATCATGCGGCGTCAAGCCCTTTGGAGGCCGACCCGGCCTTGGAGGCGTCCGATCCTAGAGATACCGCCAAAGGAGGGGAGCCCGCCGAGCACCTCCTGACTTTCCCCCTCAATGATGACCCAACAAGGACCGTCCGTGTGGGCAGACTCCTTCCCCTGGAAGACTGGGAGCGCCTCTTAGCTTTCCTGCGGGCTAACTCGAACGTCTTCGCCTGGTCAGCGTCTGACATGCCCGGCATCCCTCCGAAGGTCATCACCCACAAGCTCAACATCGACTCGCGCCACCGTCCAATCCGTCAAAAGAAAAGGAGCTTTGCCCCCGACCGACAAAGGGCGATTGATGAAGAGGTCAACAAGCTGATCAGCGCCGGCCACATCCGGGAGGCTCACTACCCAAGCTGGCTGGCCAACGTAGTCATGGTGCGCAAGGCAAACGGGAGCTGGAGGATATGTATAGACTTCACCGACCTCAACAAGGCGTGCCCAAAAGATAGCTTTCCCTTGCCAAGAATTGACCAGCTGGTCGATTCCACCTCTGGTCACGAGCTTCTTAGCTTCATGGACGCCTTCTCCGGATATAATCAGATAAGGATGGACCCCGGCGACGAGGAGCACACCTCCTTCGTGACAGAGAAAGGCATTTACTGTTACAAGGAGATGCCTTTCGGCCTAAAGAATGCGAGAGCGACTTATCAATGGCTGATGAACAAGGTGTTCCAGGACCAGCTCGGCCGGAACATGGAAGTCTACGTGGACGACATGCTGACGAAGAGCACCCATGCCGCCGACCACATCTCCGACCTGGAAGAAACTTTTAACAACCTCCGTCGCTTCCAAGTCAAGCTGAACCCTAAGAAGTGCGCTTTTGGGGTCACGGCAGGTAAATTTCTGGGCTTTATAGTGACCCAGCGCGGAATCGAGGCGAACCCAGAGAAGATCAGTGCCATACTTGACATGAGGCCTCCGTCCAACAAGAAGGAAGTGCAACGGCTAACGGGAAGGATAGCGGCTCTGAGTCGTTTCCTCTCCAGATCGGCAGAGAGGTGCTTGCCTTTCTTCAAGGCCCTGCGGAAGGTGAACGGTCGAGGCATTGGCCAAAATCACCGAGAGCAAAGTTAAGGCCTTCTTTTGGAAGTCGATCATATGCCGCTTTGGCTTGCCTCACACCCTCGTCACGGACAACGGCCGCCAATTCAACGAGGCGTTCAAAGCCTTCTGCGAGGAGCTAGGCATTCACCACCGATTTACCTCTGTCGGCCACCCCCAGACCAACGGGGAGGCTGAGGTCATGAACTGCACCATCCTCAGAGGGCTCAGGACTCGCCTAGATGGCTCCAAAGGACGCTGGGTAGAAGAGCTCCCCAGTGTGATATGGGCTTACCACACAACGCCCAGAGCCCCGACGGGCGAAACTCCTTTCAGCCTCTCCTTCGGATCCGAGGCCGTCATCCCCGTCGAGATCGGGTTGCCCAACCCACGTGTGGAGTCCTTCAGTGAGGAAGGCAACTCCGCACTAATTTGGGCTAACCTAGACTTCATCGACGAGGCGCATGATAGAGCGAGACTACGCATGGCGACCTTTCGCCAGCGAGCAGTTGAGTACTACAACGCCCGGGTTCATCCCAAGGTTTTTCGCCGCGGAGACTTGGTGCTACGAAAGGCTGAGGTATCAAAGCCTACCGAGCGGGGCAAGCTATCCCCCAACTGGGAAGGTCCCTACCGTGTCGCCGAGGCATTCCACCGGGGGCATACAAACTAGAAGAGCTTGACGGAAAGCCCATTCCACGTACCTGGAATGCGGACAACCTTCGCCGATATTATCAATAATGTACTCCCAGAAGCATGAGTAATAAAAAAGGTCCTTTCTGACGACACAGTTTGTCCTCCCTTGCGCCAAGTCTTTCAAAAGGAGCTCACTGGCATCGCGGCCCACGGGACACCACTCGGCCCCGGCACGACGGTGCCCCCAAGTTGGTTAAGTCCCTAAAGGCTTCGTACCCGGCTGAGTCACCACTTGGGTGGAACACAAACCCCTTGGCTGGTTCAAAAGAAGCTCACTGGGATCGCGGCCCACGGGACACCACTCGGCCCCGGCACGGCGGTGCCCCCCGAGTTGGTTAAGTCCCTAAAGGCTCCGTACCCGGCTGAGTCGCAACTTGGCCGGAACACAAACCCCAGGCTGGTTCAAAAGGAGCTCACTGGCATCGCGGCCCACGGGACACCACTCGGCCCCGGCACGACGGTGCCCCCGAGTTGGTTAAGTCCCTAAAGGCTCCGTACCCGGCTGAGTCACCACCTGGGCGGCACACAAACCCCCAGGCTGGTTCAAAAGGAGCTCACTGGCATCGCAGCCCACGGGATACCACTCGGCCCCGGCACGGCAGTGCTCCCGAGTTGGTTAAGTCCCTAAAGGCTCCGTACCCAGCTGGGTCGCCACCTGGGCGGCATACAAACCCCCAGGGTGGTTCAAAAGGAGCTCACGGCATCGTGGCCCATGGGACATCACTCGGCCCTGACACGGTGGTTCAAAAGGAACCTGACGACTCTCAGCTCTCAGGTCACCCTCCAGGGTTCAAAAGACTCCCAGACTCCGCGTTGGGAGAGCATTACTAGCCACCCTCAGCAAGCCAAAGAAGGCGCGCAGACGTCCATCCAAGGCAGCGTAAGATGAAAGAGCAGATGCCAAGGTAAAAGTTCTACACTCCTTTCGCTTAGCCGGTGCAGAGCACGCAAGCTCAAGGAGTGTGGGGGGCATTTGATGGAGCCAGTTGACCCCATAAAGATTAAAAAAAAAATTTCGACATCTTCAAGACCGTCGGCCCCAAAGGCCGACACCCGAAGACCGTCGGCCCCGAAGGCCGACACTCGTCGGCCCCAAAGGCCGACACTCGACGGCCCCGAGGGCCGACACTCGTCGGCCCCAAAGGCCGACACCCGAAGGCCGACGGCTCCAAGGATCGACGGCCCCAAAGGCCGACACCCGAAGGCCGACATCTCCAAGGACCGACGGCCCCAAAGGCCGACACCCGAAGACCGATGGCCCCAATGGCCGACACCCGACGGCCCCAAAGGCCGACACCCGAAGGCCGACATCTCCAAAGACCGTCGGCCCCAAAGGCCGACACCCGACGGCCCTGAGGGCCGACACCCATCGGCCCCAAAGCCCGACACCCGAAGACCAACGGCTCCAAGGACCGACGGCCCCAAAGGCCGACACCCGAAGGCCGACATCTCCAAAGACCGACGGCCCCAAAGGCCGACACCCGAGGGCCGACACCCGACAGCCCCAAAGGCCAACATCTCCAAGACCGACGGCCCCAAAGGCCGACACCCGATGGCCCCGAGGGCCGACACCCATCGGCCCCAAAGGCCAACACCCAAAGACCGACGGCCGACATCTCCAAGGACCGACGGCCCCAAAGGCCAACATCTCCAAGGACCGACGGTCCAAAGACCGACACCCGAAGGCCGACACCCGAAGACCGACGGCCCCAAAGGCCGACACCCGACGGCCCCAAAGGCCGACATCTCCAAGACCGTCGGCCCTAAAGGCCGACACCCGATGGCCCCGAGGGCTGACACCCGTCGGCCCCAAAGGCCGACACCTGAAGGCCGACATCTCCAAGGACCGTCGGCCCCAAAGGCCGACACCCGACGGCCCCAAAGGCCGACATCTCTAAGACCGTCGGCCCCAAAGGTCGACACCCGTTGGCCCCAAAGGCCGACACCCGAAAACCGACGGCTCCAAGACCGACGACCCCAAAGGCCGACACCTGAAGGCCGACATCTCCAAGACCGACGGCCCCAAAGGCCGACACCTCCAAGACAGTCGGCCCAAAAGCCGACACCACCAAGACCGGCACCTTCAAGGCCGGCATCTCCAAGACAGGCAGCCCCCGACATCCTCCTGGCCGACCCCTACGTCTCCAAGCCAGGCAGCCCCAGTTCCTAGCCGGCCACGGCGTCTCCAAGCCAGGCGGCCCCGACACTTCTCAGCCGGCCCCGACATCTCCAAGATAGGCAGCCCCAGGCATCCTCCTAGCCGGCCCCCGGCGTCTCCAAGCCAGGCGGCCCCGGTTCCCAGCCGGCCATGGCGTCTCCAAGCTAGGCGGCCCCGGCACTTCTCAGCCGGCCCCGGCATCTCCAAGACAGGCGGCCTCCGGCATCCTCCTAGCCGGCCCCTACGTCTCCAAGCCAAATGGCCCCGGTTCCCAGCCGGCCATGGCGTCTCCAAGCCAGGCAGCCCCGGCACTTCTCAGCCGGCCCCGATGCTTCCATCCCAGGCTGCCCCAACATCCTTCTCGGCCGCCCCCGGTGTCCCCAAGCAAGTCGGCCCCGGCATCTTCCCAGCCGGCCCCGGCACCTCTCAGCCGGCCCCGGCGCTTCCATCCCAGGCGGCCCCAGCATCCTTCTCGGCCGCCCCCGGCGTCCCTAAGCAAGTCGGCCCCGGCATCTTCCCAGTCGGCCCCGGCACCTCTCAGCCGGCCCCGACGCTTCCATCCCAGGCGGCCCCGGCATCTCCAGATCCGCCGAGTCGGCCAAGGCCATCCTAGGCTGGTCCGACTTGGCCCCGGCGTCTCCAGTTCCGCCGAGTCGGCCAAGGCCATCCTAGGCCGGCCCGGCTCGGCCCCGACGTCTCCTGTTCCGCCGAGTTGGCCAAGGCCATCCCAGGCCGGCCCGACTCGGCCCCGGCATCTCCTGTTCCGCCGAGTCGGCCAGGGCCATCCCAGGCCGGCCCGACTCGGCCCTGGCATCTCCTGTTCCGCCGAGTCAGCCAGGGCCATCCCAGGCCGGCCCAACTCGGCCTCGGCGTCTCCAGTTCCGCCGAGTCGGCCAAGGCCATCCTAGGCCGGCCCGACTTGGCCCCGGCGTCTCCAGTTCCCGCCAGATCAGCCCCAGTGGTTCAAGAATCCGCTTCTCTGACGCGCGCCGCCCGACAGCGCCCGCGCGCGCCGCCCGAAAGCGCCGATGCGCGCCGCCCGACAGCGCCAGATCCGACAATCCAATGGCCCCGCCGGTTGATGGATGCAGACCCATATGATCGTGCCAATGTCATCCCCTATAAAAGGGTAAATTACGTCGAGAACCAGGTAACACATATTTTACACACTTGATGCCCTAATTCTCAAGGGAACACACTGATCCTTCGGAGACCTCTCCCTCCTCAAGAGCTCTCTCGAGCTCCTTCTCTACTGAGACCTCTGTCACTAACTTGGGATCGGAGGGTCCCACCGGAGAACCCTCTCCGGTCTTGGGACTTCTTTGCAGGCAACCCGGTGAAGAAGAAGAGCCTCCGTTTCCGACGTCAAGGAGGGGCGATCGAGCGTCATCAGGAGGTATATATCTTTCTCAAGTAGGCAGGTTGACCCTTATCCAATCATCAGTCCTAGCTTCTACTCCTATTATCATATAACTGATGTTATTGTTCCTACAAAAGTTATATATAGGTGTTGGAATCTTTGTTTAGAGCTTTTCTATGGTAGGAAGAGGATTGCTTCTAATCTTTGGGAAGCCATATGCTAGTTTAGGTCTCAGGGTGGCCTTGGGTGCGGTGTATGGCTCTCTTGGCCTAAGCTGCCGGCCAGCTCTCTTTGGGCTCAGGCCATGTAGGCTAAATGCAAGGTTTTTTTTGGAACCTGGAATGCTTATTCTTAATATTGTTAAGAAATCCTCTAAAATAAGGAAGGTCACATGCGCTTCCACTGGAAATATCAATGGTTCGGGCATGCCAACACCGTTCATGTAACGATCGGCCTAATCGATCATCATGCCATGCCAGTTTGGCATGACTTATATTATGGGTCATGCCAACATAGCTCGTGACACGGAGACCCAACATTGCCACTAGGCTTGCAACCCAACCAAACCGAGCTGTGCTGTGCCGGCTTGGCCAACCGGCTAGGCAATTTTTTGATTTTTTTAAATCAATTTAATAGAAATTAATTTAAATAAAATTAATATATGTATTTTATTTGTGGCTTATCATCATGGTTGCACCGGCGTTGGTTGCTTAATTCTTTTCGTTCTATTCTTTATAGGCCTGGAATAGGCCTTTATTCCCATTTTCCCCCCCAAACAGAAGAAAAAAGGTGTGTGGGCCCTACTAAATTAGTTATTTCAGTCAACCCTTCTTATTCCAATTTCTTATTCATGGTACTGGATGGAATAGCTCATATTCCTACTGTAGCTACTCCAGGGGCACCGATGGCATTAAATTAATATATTAAATAAATTTATTTATAATGTCATTTAAATAAATTAAATAAATTTATTTATAATAATTTAAAATAAATAAATTTATTTATAATATAATTTAAAATGAAATAAATTTATTAAGTATGTTCTTATTATTTTATTAAATAATTAATTATTACCTTATTTATTAATAATAATAATTATTCAATTAAATTAATTAAATAAATTTATTTATAATAATTTAAAATTAAAAAATTTATTAATATAAAATAATAATTAAGTATGTTATTTTTTTCTTTATTAATATAAAATAATTTTAAGTATGTTCTTATATTATGCTATAATAATAATTAATTATTACCTTATTTCTTAATAAATAATAATTTATTCAATTAAATTAAATAAAATTTATATATAATTTAAAATTAAATAAATTTATTAATAGAAAATAATAAATAAGTATGTTATTTTTTTTCTTTATAATAAAATAATTTATTAAGTAGTTCTTATATTATTTTATTAAAAATAATTTATACCTTATTATTAATAAATAATAATTTATTATGTCATTTAAAAAATAAAAATGATAAACCATTTTATTGGAAGGGGTATCTTTGGAATTTCAGAAAAATTCTTCTATTCCTACTGGAATACATGCTATTCCCATATCATCCAAACATCATTTGGAATAACACTGCTAACATGGAATACCAATTTTCATCCAAACAGAAATCTAGAATAATAAAAGGAATAAGCTATTCCTACGGAATTCGTATCCCTATTCTTAGAATAACTTTTGACTTCCAAACGCAGCCTATAGTCATTCTCTCTCTCTTTTTTTTTTTGTCACCGATGTTCTAATCGTTTGAAGTGGAATCCTAACCTTTGTGTTCATCTAATACAGTCCAAACTTAGCAGGTCAAATAATTTTTTATTTTTATCTCTCTATTTCTTAAAAATAATTTTATAAAATTATATATATATATATATATATATATAATTTGGTGATATCATTTCAATCGTTTGCTCGATTTTTTCTTCTTTATTGTCACTCTTTTTTTTCTATCTCAGGTCCATTTTCATTTCAGGTTTTTTAATTGTCTTCAAATTGCTTGGAGAGGAGTTTTCATTTTTATCATTTATCTAGCCTTATATTTGTTCTCTATATTGTACTAGTCCTTTAACCAAATTAAGATCTTCCCTTCAGTTGACTTCTTTCATTTTATTATCAAATACTCAGCCTTCTATATTAAAAGTAAATTTGCTGGTATCATAAATAATAATAAATAAATAAATTTTTTAAGTAATAATTAATAATGCATTATTTTTATTATTAAAAAGAATAATTTTTTTTATTTTTAATAAAGAGGCGAGCTAGAATGTCCTTAAGTTAACTGCTAATGAAAGTTACAGATAGGGTAAAAATATTAAAATATATAAATGAATCACAGATAGCATATCGCATGCTGGGTTATAGGAAAAATTTTACTGCATGATATGTGGTACAATTTCTACTGCATGGCTTGATAGGCGTATGTGTGCCATACCAAAAGTAAAAAGATATTTTTTGCTCTTAGTACATGTGCATGCGCTAATTACTGGGCACGATGCGTATCATCTATACCGTACTTGATGTATAAAGACTTTTTTTTTTTTTTTGTTGAATCGTATCATATCCTACACCTATGCCAACCTGGTGGAGCTTATGTGCCGTATCAATAAGCCGCAGGCCATTGGCCTAGCCTATGCTGGCTCAAACTAGGCTGACCAAGCCATGGGTCTTAACGAACAAGAAAAGTTTTGCTGCACTGAGTATGGTGCAGCAGGAGTTCTATGTCCGATACTTTTCATGCCTATAATGTATACACCAATCATCAGGTGCGGTGTGTGCGACCTATAACACACTCATCCACAAAAACTGTTTCTATGGAATATAGAGAATGGATTAGATAATACCGTGTGGCCAATTTCATATCCAATCAACAAGAATTTTGGATACTAGATCATTGCTGGAATCTTTTTCCTCTTAAACTGGTGGTTGTTATCGTGCCATCCCTAAGCATGGTACTGAGGACCAATTGACTTGATACGGGGCCGGTTCCATCCTATTCTAAGGCTGAAGATATATATATATATATATATATATATATATATATATATATATATATATATATATATATATATAAGATTGCAGGGGACGGATGGAACCTCGTCTTTCCATCAATATGGAAGAGATGAGTCAAAATATTGTAGGTGCAAGACGGACTGGAATAGAATTCCAAGCAGTATTAGAAATCTTTTGGCTAACTAACAATCTGGTTGCGACGCTTGCGATTAGAGGTGGGCACTGGGCCGTGCCGCCCATGGCACGGCCCAGGCCCTGATGGGCCATGCCAGGCACGGCCCGGCACTGCTACAGTACCGGGCCATGCCGGCACGGCCCAGTTTACCGGGCCATACCGGGCTCAGAAATTTTTTCTGTTGACCCAGCACGGCACGGCCCATGACGGGCCTGGACCGGCCCGTCGTGCCGTGCCGGCACGGCCCAGGTGGGCCTGAGCCGTGCCGGCCCAGGTGGGCCATGCCAGGCACGGCCCACCTGGGGCCTGGCCCATGAACAGCTCAAATAAAAAATTTATAAAAAAATATTTTTTTAATAAATTAAAAAATTATTAGGAATAAAGAAATTTTATTAATATAAGCCACCATAATGGTGGGGGGTTTGGCACAGACCCCTACCAGTTTATTAATTTAAAATTAAAATGGTACAGAAGGGAGGGGGGCTAGGCCTGACCTCTAGAACATAATATAATAAGTAAGAAGAAAAAAATAGAAAGATCGCAACCATCGGATCATCTCCGATCGGATGGATCGCAACCGTCGGATCGATCATCGCCGATCGGGATCATGGCTTGGATCGATCGCAACTATCGGATCGTCTTCGATGGGATAGATCGCAATCGTTGGATTGATCATCTCCGATCGGGATCATGGCTTAAATCGATCGCAACCGTCGGATCGTCTCCGATAGGATCGATCACAACGGTTCGATCGATCATCACCAATCGGGATCATGGCTTGGATTGATCGCAACCGTCGGATTGATCATCGCCGATCGGGATCATGGCTTGGATCGATCGAAGACATCGGATCGTCTCCGATCAGATTGATCACAATGGTCCGATCGATCATCGCTGATCGGGATCATAGCTTGGATCGATCGCAATCGTCGGATCGTCTCCGATTGGATAGATCACAACCGTTCGATCGATAATAGCAGATCAGGATCATGGCATGGATCGATCGCAACCGTCGGATCGTCTCTGATCAGATCGATCATCGCCGATCGGGATCATGGCTTGGATCAATCGCAACCGTCGGATCGTCACCGATCGAATGGATCGCAACCATCGGATCGATCATCGCCGATCAGGATCATGGCATGGATCGATCGCAACCGTCATATCATCTCCAATCGGATCGATCGCAACCGTTGGATCGATCATCCCTGATTGGGATCATGGTTTGGTCGATCGCAGACATCGGATCATCTCCGATCAGATGGATCGCAATAGTCCGATCGATCATTGTCGATCAGGATCATGGCATGGATCGATCGCAACCGTCGGATCGTCTCTGATCAGATCGATCATCGCCAATCGGGATCATGGCTTGGATCAATCGCAACCGTCGGATCGTCACCGATCGAATGGATCGCATTCGTCGGATCGATCATCGCCGATCAGGATCATGGCATGGATCGATCGCAATCGTCAGATCGTCTCCAATCGGATCGATCGCAACCGTCGGATCGATTATCCCTGATTGGGATCATGGCTTGGTCGATCGCAGACATCGGATCATCTTCGATCAGATGGATCGCAATAGTCCGATCGATCATTGTCGATCAGGATCATGGCTTGGATCGGTCGCAACCATCGGATCGTCTCCGATCGGATGGATCACAACTGTTGGATTGATCATCACCGATCGAGATCATGGCTTGGATCGATCGCAACCATCGTATTGTCTCCGATCAGATTGATCGCAACCGTCGGATTGATCATCGCCGACCGAAATCATGGCTTGGATCGATCCAGACGTCGAATCATCTTCGATCGGATGGATCGCAACCGTCGGATTGATCATCGCCGATCGGGATCATGGCTTGGATCGATCGCAGACGTCGGATCATCTCCGATCAGATGGATCGCAACCGTCGGATTGATCATCGCCGATCATGATCATGGCTTGGATTAATCGCAGACAACGGATCGTCTCCGATCGGATTGATCGCAACAGTCCGATCGATCATTGTCGATCGGGATCATGGCTTGTATCGATCGTAACTATCAGATCGTCTTCGATCAGATGGATCGCAACTGTTGGATTGATCATCGCCGATCGGGATCATGGCTTGGATCGATCGCAACCGTCGGATCGTCTCCGATTGGATGGATTGCAACCATCGGATCGATCATCCTGATCGGGATCATGGCTTGGATCAATCGCAACCGTCGGATTGTCTCCGATCGGATTGATCGCAACGATCTAATCGATCATCATCGATCGGGATCATGGCTTGGATCGGTCGCAATCGTCGGATCCATCATCGCCGATCAGGATCATGGCTTCGATCAGCTGGCTGGTGCCTAGGTGCACAGTATGCTCCTGGCACCAGCCGTGCTATGGCACGGCCCTTGGCATGGCCTATAAAATGGCCCAGCAAGGCCGTTCTGGCATGGCCCAGCAGGGCCGTTGCTGGGCCGTGCCATGGCACGGCCCACAAAACGGCCCTTCTGGCACGGCCCAGCAGGGCCGTGCCATGCACGGCCCATTTGTTAATGAACCGTGCCAGGCACGGCACGGTAATTTTTCTGGCACGACAGGCCTGGGCCGTGCCAGGCATGGCCCATTTGTTAATGAACCGTGCCAAGCATGGCACGATAATTTTTCTAGCACGACGGGCCTGGGCCGTGCCTGGCATGGCACGGCCCAGTGCCCATGCCTACTTGCGATAGGGAAGAAGATATTGAGCGCATTTCAGTCGGATACAGTAGAAGTTGCAAATAGTTCGGGCGAAGCGTGACCCAACCTAATTCAATTTCATTTTTAGTTATTAATTTTGGATCCAAACCCATCCAATTTGATAATTAAGTCAGATTACTCAAAATGGGTCAATAAAAAAATCTAATAAATTATTTAGAGATCATGTACAACCCCGATCCAATATAAAATATTCGAGTTTGAGTTAAGATTAGATTGGATTTACATTTTAGTGAAGCACTTAGCTATTATTTTGTAACTAAAAATCTAATAATTAATAGTTAAATATAAACAATTTAAAAAAAATATTAATTTAATTTTTAACCAAAAACTTCTAATTCCACCTAATTAATTAATTAATTATTCTTTAATTTATAAATATAATTTTAATATATATATATTAATATAGTTAAAACATTATAAATAAATAAAATCATCAAAATAAGAAATGGCATGTAAATAATTTAATATAATTAAATAAAAATAGAGTTTATTGAATAAAATGAAAAAATAATTAGAATGAAAAAAAAAAGATTTATAATCAAGTCAAATTGGATTCAAGCTTGATATATGGGTTGGGTTGGATTGAGAGATACACCCGTCCTAATTCAAAATATAGATACTAGCTAGATCAGGCCCGTTCCCTAAAGCGCGCACATGGTCACTAACACTAACGCCAACCCAGATGATCAAAAGTATAAGGGAACAATGTAATGTCACTTGAGAACAAAATATCAAGTCCTGCAAACTATGGCTTTAAACACGTTTCCGGCAGAAAAGAATAAATTATTATCATCCAAAGATGCTATCTGAGAAAGCAATATGATCGTGTCACTTGAGAAATAATTATCCACACTGAACATCACATGAAACTCCAGTCCAGGAATGGTCAAGCCTACCAGATGAACAAAGACGACGACAACTAAGTAAAACCAACATATGTTTTTTTATTTCATAGCCCAGCAAGAATGTTTTGAGTTTGACATCCTAACCTATATATTGATCACTTCCAAGATAATCATTTTTCACAGTACCAGCCAGGATGCACTACATAGCTAGCTGCTAGCTAGCTAGATACGCAACTAGGTTCGTTCATCTAACCCAGCTCGTTCATACATCACCAGCCCTCCTTCCACATCCGAGCTTTCTCCAGGATGTATTTCCCTTCTTTGTACTTCTGACTTTCGTTATATGCTTTCTCCTGCAGTATATATGTTAAAAAAAGAAGAAATAAGTGCGTGAACAACCAATCAAACATAATAAAGTGATTAGAACCCGGAAAATTTGTCATCGTATATATGACAAGGAAATTAAAAACAATGTCTTGTGACATCAACTAGGTTAAACAAAAACAATATACATAAAATTTTGCCATTAGAGCATTTGATGCTCAGTCTAATATCCAATTTTACATGAAACAAAATGTTTGATATTTCATGGACTTTGTGACGTGAAAATATTTAATGAAAGAGTCAAAGCAGGATTTCAGTACTTGAAAAGCAGCTAGAAGCATGTTGACAAGAAACACTTCTTATCATAGTTCCAGTTTTACAAAAGGATCTTGACGACCTGGCTAAAGCCCACAAAACCCAAACTAATTAACAGTGGGCAACTACTGCTTGCTAACAAGTATGGTGGCATTATAGTAAGTACAAGACGCCTCGTAAAAAGAAGAACTACTTGTTTAAATTACTTGAACCATAAGCTTTTATGCTCTGATCAGACTATAATGGCAATATTGAATATACTGCAAATAATATACACCACATTGCAGAAAATGTGTTAACACAACCACTTCAAAGCTCCATGCCCTTTATCACCCAGCATCATAGAGGCATCTAAAATTTCTGTTGTCCTGTAGCTATATACACTAAAAAGAGCTTGATTTGGATCACATTTTTCAGACAGTTATTCACAGGCTAATTTATTTCTGACATAGAAACATAACCTATAGTGTAATTCTAGTTGCATATAAAACGAATTGTGTTTAGTGATTAATAAATAAGCATTAATAAAGCCAATCCCAACCTGTTGGAATAAGGTTTGATGGTTATTTATGGCTATGCTGCAAATCATGCATGCTAGCTTGTTCTCTGTTCCTAAGCAAAACCTCTAAGTCCTCAGGCTGGAATCTGCCAGTGTTGCAGAATGGCATCTGGCTGTGGTGTGACTGCAATATATTTCTGAGTCATAAGGGCAATTCTTCATACATTTACATGCCTATTAAGAACCTTAAAACTTCTCATACGTGGTGGTTAAGCACATTGAACCCAGAACTGCTTCAACACAGGAAAGAGGTTCACAATGGGAAAGGTGGATACCAGAACTAAACGGAGCAAGGGTCATTCATAAGCCAGACATAAGGCACATGACAACTATCATTTTTAGGTGGACGCTTCAAATATAGAACCAGTAACAGAAGATTTGATCAAGATCTCACTTATGACTTATTTCTGCAGTGAAGGTGTAGGTCATTCTAAAGAAATGCTGGCTTTATGGAGAAGAAAGCTACAACAGAGCCTGACACACACAGGCTTTATGGAGAAGAAAGCTACAACAGACCCTGACACACACACACACACACACACAGAGAGAGAGAGAGAGAGAGAGAGAGAGAGGAGCCAACAAACCTTTGAAATAGAGATTAGAGTACATAAAACATTTTAGGAAGTGTTGGGTTTGTAATCAAACTCGTTGTATTGACAACCTAACTGCTTGAACTAACAAGTTGACAACCCATAGTAGGGAGGTGCCCATGGTGGACCATGGTGATGGCTTCACTTGGGTTGAGCAAAAATGCAAAAGGTAGCATGGGATATGACAAGAATGAAGAAAGAATTCTAATGCCACCAATAATTTGACAACTAAAAGGGCTAGAGAGAATAAAAGAATCAAAAACAAAACTAATAGCAGCAACACAAGAGAGTGCCTATGAAGAACCAAACAACGAGATAGAGGTGAAAACCATTTAAATGCAAAAGCAAGGTCACAAAGCCCAGGACCAACAAAGAGGACCTTCAAGCAGCAAAATATTCATATAGGTGCATCAAAACAAATCCAATCAAGCCCAGGAATTGAAGGGGTCAGTTGACAGCCCAACAATCTGCTCTACATAAATTCTTAAACCAAGTAAAGATAAAAGGAGAAAAAACCAAGAATCATTAATAAGGTTTTGCCAAAGGTAACAAAAAAACAATCTAATAGTTTCAGCATCTCAAGCAATAGACTTAAGCTGACCAAACCAATAGAATTGCTAAAACTGGGGCCTCAAAAGATGCTAGCCAATGTCAAAATCAAATATCATCAAAGACCCATGAAAGAAAGTTTGAAGGGAGTAGAAAGTTACCAAGGTAAATGCAAACTTCCACATTCCAATATTCAACCATATGATGCTTGAAAGAAAGAAGATAAAATTAAGAGTGATTCCATGAACTTCAAAAAGCAAGCTCCATATCTCCAATTAACTAATGGAGACGATCAAAACCCCTTAAAAGAGTTTTAGAGGACATACTTTTTGTTAGGCAACTAAAATTCAGGTCAACTCAAACTTGACCTGGTCATAAGTAAGCTTACATACCAAGTTGAGTTAGCAAGAATGAAGAGCAATATGAATTGAGGGTAGACATGGTACATAGGATGTATTTTTTATCGTTGATTTTATTTTATTTTTCAAATATTTAAACCTAGATAAATTGAGCTAGTAAGTCCGAAATCTAAACAAGTCTACTACTTAGTCAATTAAGGTCAGCTTTGAGTCAAGCATTTCTTTTGCTTCGACCAAACTTAACCAGACTAAACAACCACCAGGCCTACTCAAATACAACTTCTTTGAAGGATCACAAATCTATAGAGAAATATGTCATATGCTCAAAATACATGTTGCCTCCTAACAAATCACAACATCATTTCTGCAATCAGCCACTCTTATGCAAACACAATAAGCCATTACATATGACAACAATATAATTTTGCATTGATGTGAGTATTCTAACATAAAATATGGTTCCCTGGTTTTTAAGCTGTACAACCTTAAAATACCAACGAGGTGCATATTATGAAAATAACTAATAAAATCTTAGTTGCCAGAATCAAGAATGGGTCTAGGTGTGTGATGAAATGGATATTCTGGTAACACTCAATCCAAGTAAGCAACGAGGAAGTGGGCACGGATACAATTTTTCAAGGAGATTCCAAAGCAGCTAAAGTACATTACACTAGATAGAAGTTTCCTGCATTTCACCTTCATTTTTTCTTCAACACTTGTTTCAGCACCAAATCATGAAGAAGTTTATTGTCCAGAAAGCAGAAAATATATTTTAGAATAAAAGGCAGGAGCATAACTAAAGGAGCAACCAAATCATTGTAGAACTGAAATGATATACCGAGAGATCAAACTCCAACATTCTATCTCCTAAAGACCAATTTCAGGGGTCACAAGTAGATGTGAGCATTAATGTCAACACTAAAAAAAATTCTGAATATCTAAAAGAAATGCCAATTTAAATCAAAGAGAAAATATTCTTTTTTTTTTGTTTTTTTTATACAGACAGGCAGTCACACAAATCTGGCAAAAGGACAGCCCAAAAGATCAAGAAAAAGGTACATATGAAGAGAGGGTGGAATCCTATCTCCCTGAGACCAAGTCCAATCAGTGGAGTGCTGAGCTGCATAAGAGGCAACCCAGTCGGCCGCACAGTTTGCCTCCCGATAAACATGACAGGCTATAGTAACCGCCAGGTCCTGTAAAAGCTGCCAAATATCACAAAGAAGCAGGTGGGCATCGTCGTGATCCGCTCTATCTTGAATCCATCCAATGACGATAGAAAAGTCTCCCTCAATGAGGATCTTCTGAGCCCATAGCTGTCGAATCGCTTTGATGATGCCTGCCCATACTACTCTGAGCTCAGCTTTCGAGACAGAAGAGTCTTGAAGGAAGGTCCCGTCGGCCACTACAAGTCTTCCATCATCGGTGCGAATAACGTACCCTACTCTACCAGCAGTACCGCGTACGTTGCCATCAAAGTTCACCTTAACAAACCCCGGGGGGCTTCCAGGAGATAGAAATTGCCCTATGGGCCGCTGCCGGAGCAGCATAAGAGACCCAGAAACCTGGGATAGTCAGATGAGTGGCAGCATCAAATCGCAGGTACTATGACGCCAAGCATCTGGCTCGCAGAATAATCTGGTGGATCGGGATAACCTATGCCTCGAAGATCATATTCCTAGCCAATTAGACCTGATAGGCAATATAAGCAGCGGAGCAGGTCTCATGTGTCGATCTCAGGTGGATGAACCGGAGAAAGGATTGCAGGTAAGCACTACCGTCATCTTCCCAAGGCCATCTTCCTGAAGTCCTCCAAATCTGCCTCGCCTTAGGACAGCTCAGGATAGCATGCTCTATCGTCTCTTCTTGAGCCCCACAAAACGGGCAAAACCCCGCGATGTCCATGCCTCTCCGACTAAGGAGAGCCTTTGTAGGGAGGCGGTCGCAGATCATCCTCTACAGAAAAAGCTGCACTCTCGAATGGATCGGGAGTCTCCAAATCCGCACTGCCGTAAATGTGGTATCAGATAGTCCCATACATAGGTTATAAAGAGAGCTCGATGGAGCCTTGGGATAGCAAGAAGGGCCCCAAACCCTAAGGTCGCACTCTCGGTGAAGTGGAATCAAAACAGCGAGGATCCGAGAAATTAGCTGGGACCCAAATAGCCTAAAGAGATCCTGGGTTCTCCAGGTTCGACCATCTTCCATTATCAGATCACTGACTCGAAGGTTGTCAGCAGCTTCCACATTAACAAAGGCCGACCACTTAGACAAAGGTATTAGAGAGATCCATGCATCCTGAGAAACATCAATTATGGTTCCGTCTCCAACTAAGCATCTGACATGGGCCATTGCGATAGGAGCATAGGCGCAGATCTCCTTTCAGATGAAAGAGCAACCTCTGATCGGCTGAATTTGAGCACTCTAACTCCAAGCACCATACTGTGACCTCATCATTCTGCTCCACAGACAACTGGGCTGGAAGAGATATCTTACAGCGTGCCTAACAATTAATGCTTTCCTCCTTGCCAAAAGGGACTGGATCTCGAGTCCTCCATCTTTGATAGGGCGACAAATGGTATCCCAATCCAGTAGGTGGACACCATGACTCTCCTGTCTGTGCCTCCATAGAAAATTACGGAATGTCTGTTCCAGCTAGCTCCCTCAAACAAGATCTAGGAACCATAGTGTTAGCCAGAAGGTAGATAGGAATGGTGCTATATACATACTTGATAAGAGTGATTCTGCCCATTATGGAGAGTGTTGTAGCCTGATATCCCTTCAGACAATCACAGACTCGTTGTACCATTGGCCTAACCTCCAGCTTCCACAAGCGTCCACCAATCATAAGGACGACAAAGTAGGTCAGGATCCATTGCTCCGGAATCCCTAGGGTGGTCAAGATTTTCAACTTTATTCTGGGTTTCATTTTGGAACTGAGAATGACAGAAGATTTGTGCAAGTTAACAAGCTGGCCTGACTTCCGACAGTAGGATTCCACAGCATGACCAAATGATCTAGCATTCTGAAGGGTGGCCCGATCGATGAGAAGACAATCATCTGCAAAGAAAAGATGGGAGAGAGACTGAGCTCCAGAGGTGACCCAGTATGGCTCCAGACGTGATTGCTAGACCACATCTCCCAGAGTCCAAGAAAGAGCATCAGCGCATAGTATAAACAGGTAGGGAGACAGAGGGCACCCTTGACGTAGACCAATCATCGAAGAAAAGTAGTCTGTCGTGGTACCGTTCACCAGGATAGCAAAGGAAGGCCCCTCCACATAGTCCATGGTCCACCTGATCCAAATATCGGAAAACCCGAACTCGTGAAGGTTCTGCCTAACGAAGTGCCAGCTCATCCGATCGTAAGCATGCTCCATGTCAAACTTAATAGCCATGAGGCTCCTTCGAGATGAGGCTCGCTTGAGATCATGCATAAATTCCTGAGCAAGAAGGACATTATCTGTGATACCGTGTCCTCTGACAAATGCTCCTTGCTCAAGGCTAATAAGATGAGGTATCGTCTTATGTAGTCGCCCAACCAACACTTTCGCACAAACTTTGTAAATGGTGGTGCAAAGGCTGATTGGCCTGAAGTGGCAAGGAGAAGATGCTTCAGTTCTTTTGGGGATAAGAGTGATTAAGGTTTTCTTCCAATCTGTAGGGATGCCATAGTGGAACGCTACCTGAACAGCCTCCATCACCTTGCTTCCAACAATGGCCTAATACCTCCTAAAGAAAAAAAAAGGGGGAAAGCCATCCGGGTCCGACGCTTTATCATCCCCTAATGACCACAGTGCATCCCGCACTTCCAGGTAGGTAACAAAGTGGGTAAGGATCGAGTTCTTCTGTTCAGTAACTCGGATAGCAGGCCTCCAAGTCTATCATCACGCTAGCTCGCAGAAGTTTATTTTTCTAAAAAAAAAAAGGTTAAATGCATTACCATTTACCACTCATTAGAAGGCTTAAATAATGTATTTACAATCATGCTAGTAGATTATCAGAATTTTTTAGTTCCATCGGGAACAGATGATATACAATTATATGGTTTGAGATTAATGAAGACGAGAAAAAGATCTCACAATCTCTTATGTATTCAAAAATACTTCAGGAAAGTTACTAAAAGTAATCATGGTGATGATATAGAAAGAAATACCATACAAAAGAAAATTAACTGGGATTTGCAGATGTTTTATATTTTCTGCATTTTCAAAGTTTCCCAGCTGGAGGCAAACCACTTGAAAGCAAGATAGAATCAAGAGAGGAAGCCCCATAACAAAAATTCCAATATGACCTAAAATTGTGAGTAGTTTTTTATGGCATATATTCAAATGCATGGACAAAAAAACTTTTAGACTTGTAGTCTTTATATTAACATTTTAAAAATCTAATTTATATAAAAATTATTGAAAGAATGAAATTAGGGATGACAATTTTTTTCGTTTGGCCGTTTACCTGGCCGGTACCATTTCTAATGGGTCGGGGAATTCTTGATCTAAACGGCTAAACGACTAGGAACTGTATCCTCCACCTCATCCCCATTTATCCGTCCCCATTAGCTTTAATATAATATATTTAAATTTTAAATATATATATATATATTAAATATTAAAAATTAAAAATAAATAAAACATATATACTAAAAAATTCTAGTAAAACACGTTTGAATATCCCTGTCTCTTCTCTTCTTTCACATAGCCGCCCTAAACATCAAAGCCAGAACCCTAGCAAACCGATTTCTCTCCCGTTACTATTTTTTTAAGCTTTCAGTAAATTATAAGTTTAATGAAATAATTTTATTTTTTTATGTAAACGGCCAAACGAATGCCCACTGGGAACTCATTTACCTGGCTAGATATCCCATCCCTGTTCCGTTAACTATAACGGCTTAACGAGGCAAAAAACGAAGAAATTTTTCCTAACGGAGACAAGGACCGATAGAGGCCATCCCGAGCCATCCCCAGGCCTTTGCCATCCCTAAATGAAATTCATGAAAAGAGCATAGCTATGTACTACTAAGATATGTAAACTTGAAAAATGAGAAGGATAGAGTTACCTTCAACATAATTATTTAAATACTACTATATTCATCAATCCACATAACAACAACTAAGCCTTAATCTCAAACAAGTTGAGATCGGCTACACGAATCCTTTTTTATCATTTCACTCGATTTAGGGTCATACTTTTTGTAAAATAGAAAGATATAGTGTTATTACTTTTTTCATGCAATTTTCAACCTACCTCTATATTTTTTTTTTCTATGCATATCAAATCACTCCTTCATACTAGTGCATCCCTAAACTTATGTTGTATATATCTAAATTATCTAAATCATCTTACTCTTAATTTGTCCTCAGTTGAAGATACCTTCCACTTTTACAAATGACTATTATTTATTTTATCTTTTTCTGCATTAGTATACATCCATCTCAATATTCTTTTCTAAACCATATTTACCCTATGTACAAATTATTTTTTAACTATCCAATATTCTGTATTACAAAGAATACAAAGAATAGTTAAACTTATAGCCATCCTGTAAAATTTTTCCTTCAACTTAGGAAATATCCTTTGATCACGTAATATTTCTATTGCACTTTTCATTCGGGACGATTACACCAAAAGTACATGAACTTATTTAGGATTTTCAATTTAGTCTTTATACTTTTTTTTTTTCAATTGCCGACCCCATGTAGTTGGGAAAAAGGCTTAGATGAGTTAAGTTGAGCAGACTTTTTTTTTCAATTCAGTATCCCAACTTTGTAAGTTTTTCAATTAAATACATTTTTGATAGTTATTAATGAACACTTGATAGTTTTTCAACTGAATACAATGACTCATAAATATTTTTTAATTAAGTATAAAAATTATAGACAGAAGAATTACAGAAGCTATCCATTGACACCTTTTTAACATCTACCTCTATATGGGAGAGCTAGATGGCCTTTGTAGAGTCATATGACCTTTGGGAGAGGGCAAAATTTTTTTATAGTAACACATCACAAGTCTATAACATAAAAAAATGCATATACTTATTGTAATTTTTTCATTAATGTATTAATAACACATCAAAAGTCTATGATGTAAAAAAAAATGCATATACTTGAATTGTAATTTTTTTATTAATTCATTTCCTATTAGTTGAGCAATTAGAAAATCACTATTTTGTTGTTTAACCTTTCATGCATATGGTTTTTTTATGTACAAATAGATAATAATATTTTCTCCTTTAGGTTACTGTGTATAGAATTGTATAGATAATTTTTGATTGATTGGTTTATCATGTATTTACGAGAAATGCTAGTTGAACTTAAGTAAGTATACTTAATTGAAAACTTTTATGAGTTAGTATACTCAATTAAAAAAAATTTATGAGTTGGTATATTTAATTAAAAAAAAGGATCATCAAATTATTGTTGATGACCATCGTGTGGTTCATCAAGTCATCGTTTACGGTCATTAAAAATGTACTTAATTGAAGAACTTATATGAGTTGGTGTACTCAATTGAGGAAAAAATAGTATAAGGACTTAATTAAAAACTCTAAATAAGTTCATATATTCTAATGTAATTATCCCCTTTCTATTTTATCTAATCTTCTTTAATCATATGGAATAACATATTTTTTTCTTTTTTATAAATAATCAATCCTAAATATTAAAAATAACCACTTCACCAATTGCACGATGTCATACTTTCACTCTACCATCATCTTTATTTTTAATTTTATTAAAATTATATTTCATATATTTTATCTTCATCCAACTTAGCCTAAGGTCTTTAGATTTTAATGCATTTCTCCATAATTCCAACTTATGATTAGTCTTAAAATACTAAGATCATATTATCTATGAATGGTAGGCATCAAAGTATATTATCCTGAATGTGCCTAGCAAGCCCGTCTATAACTAGCAAAAAAGAAAAACAAAAGAATCTAAACAAATTCTTGATGTCAACATATTGTACTTAGGAACTTTGCATATTACCACCAATAGTTCTTACAATAGTAACTACTACATCATAGATTTCTTTAATTACATTAATATATCTAATAAAAACTTCTTTTTTTCTAACACCCACTATTCGATTTTTCTACAAACTATCACATATTTCTAAGTAACAAACATATAAAAAAATTAATCTCTTTTCTTTATACTTTTCTCTAAAGTAACAAACATATATAAAAAATTTAATCTCTTTTCTTTATACTTCTTTACTAACTTTCTAAGAAGAAAAATGGCTACATTCATAAATCTATAGAAGGCCAAAAGAAAAATTAAAACATAATTTTGCTCTATTCATATGAACTTTTAAGAATGGTGTATTTTACATACATAAAGTGTGAATAAAGCTCAATAAACATGAAATATAACAATCTTCCTAAAAACAGTCACCAAATCAAGTTTGTAAGTCTTGGAAATAAAGAAAAACGTCAGTGGCCATAATTAAAATACTCAGGCATCAAAAACTCCACATTACTAGCATAATTCGTTTAAATAGTGATTTAACATCATCCACAAGTGTACTGATAGGGGAAAAAAAGGAGAACTGATAAAAATGTCTAAAATAGTGCTTCATACACAAAAGAGCACATGAATATGTCAATAAGTATTCAGAAGAGATACAGTAAGAGATTAATTTATCTTCTCACTCACATATCTCCAACCCAGAATCTGTTGGCAGCAACTACAGTAGATGTCATTCACAGTGTGTAATCCAGTCGATAGATGGCGATCCTCATTAGGCCCCAAGCAAATGTTCACCCTGAAATTTCATAATAAACGTTCAAGGTAGGAATTTGAAACAAGAAGATCCACTAGATAAGTTTTATTAGTTGCAATACAAAAATAAACTACATACTTTTTAGTATTATTTAGGATCCACCATATATGTCTTCCAAATTACAGTACCAAAAGAAACCAAATATTATTTGATTTCCAACATGCTCCCCTTGGTGCATCAGCTTGCAAAGACAATCTTTACATAAACGAATATAAAGAGCAGTTATCTCCAGAACTCCTGTCTTTGAAGATCTTTTTGCTTGCAACAAAAAACTAAAGTTTTCTCGAATATGTCTAAATTTTAAATGCGGAAATCATGTAGCAACCTTTGTAGTCTTATGCCTAATGAGCCAAAACATCAAAAAAATGGCATTCCCAACATAATCACTGAAATGATAGATTGTATTTAAAGGCTGGTAATCCAACCAATCACAATGTTGTTAAATTCCTAGTCATTTTGGAGATAAGTAAAAGGATACAAGAGAGACTTATGATGTGAGCAAAGGCACATGATCTTTATTTTGCTTCTTTTTCTTTCTAAGGAGCTGAAGTGGGATCACAAAAAAAAATGTTCACCCAGCTATTAAGGTATATTGTACTAAATGGGACCACAAATAACAACCTAACAAATTGCCATTAGCCAGAGCTGAAGTGCATGGTCCCCCAGATTTTAGTCTGTTCTATACTAAATGGGTCCATGAACACCAATCTAACCAATTGCACAATAGCTGGGCCTGATTCCCTCATGTGGCAAACTTACTGACCTTCCAGAAAACCTAGGTAGTTTCAAACAAAAACCACCTCTTGCAAGGTGTTGCATTTTGATTTGGCATTTTGGCTTCTACATTACATCAATGTGATTAAATTCTGCAACTATATTGAACTGAAGGAAAAATCAATTTAGCAAGGATTTTTATATACATATCTGCGTGCTACATACAAAAAAATTGCCTGCACTTACGAAGATATAAGGGAATCCAGTCCCCCAGAGAGAAATCTCGCAGAAAACAGAAATGCAAGATTTGGACAATTCAAATGCTCCCTTCATCCTCCAATTATTAAGCTCACGATATGTATTCCCTAAATATGCCATATCAATAAAGGAAGCTGGCTTATCTTTTCTTTTACAGATTAATTCACAATATAGTTCGAACAACCTTTCCCAAAGTCAGAATCTCATATCTGCATAGGTCTCAAAGCAAAATCCTGGCAATATGATCTGATAACTGATGTACAGTATAGCAGAGACAAACACGTAGTATCTAGGACAGGCATAATGCAAGCTTCCTTCAGGCCATTTTAGGATGGAAACAATTGTATCATGTGACAAAAAGTGAGCACAACTTGCTCGATCTGGACTTCAACCATACAATGCCAGTTAAGTTCCCCATCTAGGTTAACATTATGACTTTATGCTACACTAGATATCATCACTTACACATGGTGCTCATAGAAACTACAGAAACACAAGGTTGCACTAAGAGCTTTGCATCCTAGAACTCAATATTGAATTATCAAAGGGAGACAAATGATAAAAAAAGATTAATTTTTTTTAAAAATCTGGATTCTATTAACAAGCAGTGCTGAACCATTAAAATAATGTGATTACTGAATGCAATAATGCATCCTAGATAGGGATGAATATGGATTGGATATCATCAATGCATCCATCTCTTAACCATTTTTGTTTCTCAAATACAAATACAAATAGGAAGCAGGATACAGAAATTTATATCCATATTTATTTTAGGCAGATAATAGATACAAATCAGATATTAAAAATATAGATATTGAACATTGGATAGTTAAAATTTATGGCCACCAAATCAAAAATATCACTAAATGGAAGGTAAATTAAATCAATACTATACTAATATGATCACTTATTTTTCTTAAAAAATCATGAGTACTATATAAAATTAACTAGAATTACAAGTAGAGTCAGATATTTAGGTACAAATTGAATAGTTGTCCATCCATATCCATATTTATTTTCCCTCGATGGATATGGATGGATATTAATCAAACATTCAAATTCATATCAATATTCGGAAAGATTTGGATATGAAAACAGATCTGGATGGATATGTCTAACATACTTTTACCCCTGGATAAATCATAAGTTGTTGGCTTCATATTGATTTTGATGATTACAAAACAATTAAGTATGGTACTAATGATCTTGTGATTGAGTTAAATAAATTTTAGATAAATCATCAAGAAGATGGTGTTACTTCAAATCAAGGTATATTGTGATACAAAATGAAAGATAACATAGGTAATGTACAAATATACTTGTAGTGATTAAATTATCTTCAATGAATTTTAATTTTATAATCATTGGACAATTTTCATTTGTTTTATGTTTGGATGGTTCATTTGACAAAATAACTTTCAAGTTTAATTATATTTGCATTGTCTTGAACTAGATTCAATTTTATTACAAATCTCTTTTTAAACTCTATGTTGCTTTGAACATCTCCTGAAAGTTATTCTTTCTTCTTGGCATTAAACAACCAAATTTTTTTTAAGGCTCCATGACTTTCTATTGTGCGAAATAGGCTTGCTAGTTTGGTAAATCGGGCTGCCAGTTCTTTGTGACCTTTGGATTGATTGCCTGGCTCATAAATTTTGGTTTGCCGATTTTTGAATTGGCATACCAGATTTTGTTGCCTTTCAGATTGGCTCACTGGCACTTATTCTTGGCTTGCCAATTTTATTTGCCTTTCGGATTGGCTCCTTGATGCTTTTTTTTGGCTTGCCAGTTATTGGAATTAGCATGTCAATTTTGCAAAGTCTTTGGTTTGGATTTCCCTGAGATTTCTATGCTCCAAAATTGGCTTGTCGGATTTAAATTTGGGCGGCCAAATTTTTGATACTCTCGGCTAGCAACTCCCCTGTTCAAAATTGGAATGCCAACTTGGTTTGTTGGCTTGCCAGATTTTTAAAACTTTTTGGCTGGAAGTTTCAGTGTTTTAAAATTGGCTTGCCGGATTTGATTTTTGGGCTGCCGGATTTTTGAAGCTCTTGGCTGGTTGCTTCTGTGTTCAAAAATTAGAATGCCAATTAGGATTGTTGGCTTGTCGATTTTAAAATTTGGTCTACCGGATTTCAAAAGTAGGCCGCCGCTTTTGTGATTCAGCCTGCTACTTTTTCCTGGCTTGCTATTCTATGAAATTAGGATGCTTTTCTTATATGAATATCGGATTCCAGGTGTTGCTCTCTCTCTTTCTCATTCTATTTCACAACGGTCATGCAACGGCTATATTTTTCAGTGTTGGTTATATATTGAGCTGTTGATCAGTGATTCTATAGCAGAAAAAGAAAGAGAAAAGAGAAGAAAAATAGAGTGAAAAAATCTATGAAAAATCAGTGAAGAAAAGAAAGAAAAAGAGAAAGAAAAATCCTTTGAAAGAGTGATTCATTCTTTAAAGAAAGTTTGAGAGCAACATTGAAAATCTTAGAAGCCACTTGAAGAGCAATTTATTTTTCCATCCTTGACGTGGCATGAAAAGTTCCAACCACTCTTGAAGAGAATTCAAGCTTCATTAAAGGCTTCATTATTATTCCTGCGTGCTCAAAGGAAGAAGCCATCTTGAGAAGTGTTCTTCAATATTTGTAAAGTATTTGTGTTGATTATCTGCTCATTTATTAGGAGCTTATTGTATTAACTTGATATTATTATGCTTGATCTTGTAAGGCTCGCTGAGCAACATTGAAAATCTTAGAAGCCACTTGAAGAGCAATTTATTTTTCCATCCTTGACATGGCATGAAAAGTTTCAACCACTCTTGAAGAGCATTCAAGCTTCATCAAAGGCTTCATTATTATTCTTGCATGCTCAAAGGAAGAAGCCATCTTGAGAAGTGTTCTTCAATATTTGTAAAGTATTTGTGTTGATTATCTGCTCATTTATTAGGAGCTTATTGTATTAACTTGATATTATTGTGCTTGATCTTGTAAGGCTCGCTTGTGCCCGAAAATAAGTGTTGTGAAAGGTCCTTTTGTACCCGTAAACAAGAGGACTAGCTCAGAAGGCTAGTGTGTAAGGTCCTTTGTACCTGTAAACAAGAAGACTAGCTCGGAAGGCTAGTGTGTAAGGCTTGTTTGTATCCATAAACAAGTTTGCTAGCCAAATAGGCTAGTAATAATAATGGAATTCTCAAGGGATTTTTGGGAAGTGAATGTAGGTGCAGGGTTGGCACCGAACCACTATAAATCTTGTTGTGTTTATGTATGATATATTCTGTGATTGCTTGCATATTATTTTCACCGCACTACGCTTGCTTTAATTGGAAAAAATATTTAAGTGTACATACTTGCTAGTTAGTCTATTAATTTTTTAAAAAACCCAATTTACCCCCCTCTTGGGTTGCTATATCTGGGCAACATAAGTTATTAATGATAACTATGACTCTGCATTACAGAGGATTCAATTAATTATAAATTTACATTACTACATTATGTAAGATATAAAATTTCTATTACCAAGATAAAAGCAAGAAATAATTTAGTTGCAAGTCAGTTCAGGATGGTTGCAAATCCCTGAGTGCAGATGACCCTCTATATGGCCTCTTTAGAATCTCTTTAGGCACAATCAAGCAGGTCCATGACTGACATAAATGCATCTTAATCTTTTATTCGTCAGGTTGTTGAATTGACAAGTTAAAAAGGATTTGGCATGATTCTATGGAAGATACAATTAACATATTATTGTTTTTACTTGCTTCGATAACCATATTGTATTTTCTTTAGAAGTACCACATATTGAGGCATTAAATTGCTTAAGCAAAGAAAATACCCAATTTTACAAACAAAAAGGTTGGTAAAATTATTGGGTCAGAATTTCTGCCAATTGATTCTATAGACCTAATATGTCTTTCCAGTTGCTCGAGAGATAAAACATTACCCCCAATTATGTTTACTTAGCTTTATAGCAGTAAATTGATGTTTGATAGGATGAATTAAGTATTAAATGATATCAGAGAACCCCTAAGAGACTTTCTTAACGGAAATAAATAAAACTAGGTTAAGTTATATCCAATTACATAGCAATTTCATATTAGAGCTTACTGCTTGCCACCATGTCTTACAATAGGGGACACTTATAGTGGACAATGTTCAACCAACCAGGTAAAGTTAAAAACATTGACTAATCAGCTAGAAAGCTACTCTATAATTTGACATAAATGTGCATGCTTTCAACTCAACTCAACTCATCTAAGCCTTTTCCTAACTACATGGGGTCGGCTACATGAATCTGCTTCCTCTACTCTGCTCTATTCAAGACTAAATCAATATTCAAATTATAAACAGTTATATCTTTTTTAATTATTTCTGTTGATGCTAGTTTAGGTCTACCTCTACCTTTATCCTTATCAGATATTGTTAAAAATTACTCTTTCTAACTGAAGCATCTAAAGGTCTTCATTGTATATATCTAAATCACCGTAATCGATTTTCTCTCATTGTATCTTCAATTGAGACTACTCCTATCATTTCTCTTATATGTTTACTTCTAATTAAAAAAAAAAAAAACATTCCAGCAACAATTTAGAGAAACAATCCTATAACCAAACATTGAAAAAATGCATGATACAATACATGCCAAATGAATTCTTGTTGGCAAATTTTCATGACCAACTGCATTTTTAGCTATGCACTTCTTTTCATTGCCTGATTACAAACATAGCTATCACTGATCTCTTTCCATCTCCTCCTCCTAAAGGTTAGCTTTGTCTTTCAAACTCTTCAAGAATCTCTTTTTCCATGGTTTTCCTTGTTGCCCCCAGGGAAAACAAGACTTTCGTATACTTTTGGTCATGAATGTGACAAATGTTTTTGGAACTTCATCTGGCATCTAACACTACAGCAGTCATTCACTCAGAAACCTGTCTTCTCTAATCCATGCCAATGCAGAAAAATTAGTACTAGGCACGCCAAAATGATGAATGCGAACATGATTCTAGTAAAATCTTTCTCTCATGTTGTCGTCATCATCACATTATTTTGTCTCCATTCGTCGATGTTTACAAAGGAAAGATCAATTGGTCATGCATTCCAAATATACAAATTCACTTCCTACCAATCAACCTCGAGTCATGCACCATCAGCAAAAACTCTTTCAGACACAGATTTATAATCTGCCTATCCAAGATCCAGTGCAGACTAATTGGAAGCGCAAGCACTATAACACCCAGACCATTGAGTACCCTAGCATCAATGCATCAAGAAAGAGACAGCGACCTATAGCAGCAATCCATATAAACGAAACAGTAAAAGCAAACAAATTTCCAAAGAAACCCAAAGTGTCCCAAAAAAAGACGAAATTCAGAATCAAAGGAGCACATTCAATTTATAGGACAGAACGACTCACACGCTCTTGAAAAGATAAGCCTGGCCGTAGCGACCATGGAAGTCCTTGGAGATGATGGCATCGTGCGAGGCTGAATCGACCTTGCAGCGCCCGCACTTGAAGACCTTCGGCCCGGGCAGCGATTCCACGAAGACCAACCCCATGGATGGATCAATCAACCACTCACGAACACGAACACCCCAACCCTAACCCAAATTTCCAATCCTCCTCCAACTAAGGAAACAGACCGGCCCCGAAATCCCCACCAAAGAACCAACCATGCACCAAGAGAACCTCAATCGAAGGGGCGAAGTCGAAGAGGGCGTACAGTTCTCGTGGAATCGCCATTCGAGAGGAGGGATTGGCTTGGAATCGAGGAGAATTACGGGATGGAAGGGCGCTGCCAAGAAGACGGGAGAGAATTGACGTCCAGGAATCACTTTCTCAGCTTCGGGGTTTCAAAAGAAAATAGGGGACAGAAACCCGAGTATTTATAGCGGCCCGGTGGGGGTCGGATTACCGCCCGTCGTTTAGGTGGTGTGTGTTTCGCTTGGTTGATGGTGTACGGTATGGGGTAAGGTTTCATTGGTAGTATTTTGAAACCTAACGACCGTTGTGTATGTTGCTGCCAGATCACTTTTAAGGAGTGTCAGGTGATAAAAATGCTTTATTGGCCTTCAAAGAAATAATAGGGGTCATCTTCTTTAGTCGAAAACCTGCAAGAAAAGTTCCGACCGATGGTTCCGATGGGAACCCTCCAACGCTCAAGTCAGTGATCTGGAGAACAGGAATGAATAACGTTATGATGATTGGGTAGAGCTTGAGGCCCCTACCTCAAGGGCTGGAGGCCTTTTATACCTGTTTGAGAATCCCACTTACTCTTCATCCGTCGTGGCCCAGCCTCCTTCAGACGATTATTAGTTTCTAGTCTTCAACGTGCCACAAAATACGGGTCATGGGATTGATCGTGGGGCCACGTCCGTCGTTAGCAGTGCCAGGGGGGAGCACGTCCACCGCGCGCGTAGCCGGGCATGCTCGTGGTGACGTGGTCTGCCATTCTCGATGGAAGTGGACCACGTAGCTTGAACGTGGGTGATTGTCGCTGGGGGCCAACGCCGAGACCGACGCCGGGGCTGACACCGAAGCCGATGCCGACACCGTAACCAACGCTTAGACTAGCTGCGGCCGACGAGGAGGCCAAGATGGGCCATGACGACACGGATGTCGAGATGGGCCATGGCCGACGCCGAGGTCAAGATGGGCCGTGGCCGACACGGATGTCGAGATGGGCCATAGCTGATGCCGAGGTCGAATGGGCCGTGGCTGACACGGATGTCGAGATGGGTCATGGCCGACGCTGAGGTCGGGATGGGCCCTAGCCGACATGGATGTCGAGATGGGCCGTGGCCGATGCCGAGGTCGGGATGGGCCGTGGCCGATACGGATGTCGAGATAGGCCGTGACCGACGCCGACACCATGACCAAGGCTTAGACTGACTGCGGCCAACGAGGAGGTCGGGATGGGCCGTGGCCGACGCGGAGGTCGAGACGGGCCGCAACCGACACGAAGTCGGGGTAAGCCATGTTAAGCCCAATTGCCAAGGAATTGGCTCGCGTGTTCTTTGACTCGATCGGCCATATCAGATGCCCCCTATCCCTGAGCTGGTGTCACCATCCAAGCGAAAGGGGCATCTTCATCTGCGCATCCTAACCATCGGATTCGCCTCGAGGTCAGGGAGCAGTTTGGGATCCCCAAGATATCGACGATCATCATTAAGCCGTCACATCACTGGCATCGATACACTCTGATTGGTCGGGGGGTTCCATCTATCGCGCGCCCGGAGCATCGTTACAGAGTCCTCCTCAATGGATAGCATCCGCGTGGCAGGTGTATCGGGTGGGACGATTTTGAAGATGCCGAAAAAATTTTTATAAGCAAGGATGTGCCCTAGCTTCGATTTCACCTATCGTGCAGAGCCCTTTCCCCTTCCAGCTCGAGAGCTCCTCCAACTTCTTCTTCTTCCTCTGTCCAGGTTAGTTCCCCATGCCTTCACAGTCGTCTTCTTCTTGTTCATCCTCTCGGTCCTCCACAGACCATACCTCTCCGACCCCTAGGGCCATGGCCAGGGAAACGGCGGTTAGGAGTCCATCAGCAGCTATAACCCCACCTCCTAGGGCAGCTTCGTCTTCCAGGGCGAGGAGCGGTTCCCCTGAGGGGACCGCCTCCACTGTCACTTCCGTCGACCTTGCAACCTTTAGGGCAGCCTATAACATACCTAAAGAGGTGCGACTGATCGCACCGGGACCCAACGACAGGGTAACCTCTCCCCCATGGGGGATAGCCCTTTATGAGGAGTTTTTTAAGGCCGGTCTTCGTCTTCGTCTTCACCCCTTCATTATCAATCTCCTTGATAGGTATGAGTTGGTCCCAGCTCAACTAGTCCCCAATTCCATTAGGGTCATCTGTGCCTTCTTGGTGCTGACCCGCCTCCAAGGTCTCCCGAGTAACGTTTCCCTCTTTCGCAGCCTGTATACCATTCGGGCTCAATCCGGCTGGTGGCTATTTGCCCCTCGGCCAGGTAGGGCCCTCAGGTTAGGTCTCCCTTTGTCCATAAAAGGGTGGAAATCCCGTTTCTTCTTCGCCGAAGTGGAGGGGATAAGGAAGGAATGGGGTACACCCAATACTGAGGCTAACAAGAACATCTCGGTAGTTCCGAGAGATCAAGAAGCCTTCAATCTTCTCCTGGCAACCGAACTCCCATCATACCGAGAGATATTATCGGAGGACAACCTCTGACATGCCGGCATCGCCCCCGATGACGGTTAGGGTCTCTTTAAAGATAACATTTTCCTTTCGATCCCTTCTCTCTTTTCTGTCTTTCTTTTTTTTTTTAACACATTGATCTCGTGCAGCTATGAAGATCAACATCCCGGCCAGGGCCTTTCACAAAGCCGCTCTTAAGAAGAGAAAAGGGCAAAATGATAGAGCTGAGGGGTCAAGAAAAAGGCCTCGATCCCAACCGCGCCTGTCCCCCAGGACGTCCCCACGCTTCCAACTCCATCGCCCCCTCCTTGTCGATCTCCTATGCAACCGTCGCCACGGCCTCCACGACGATCGCCTACTCCGCTGCCGCCGGACGTCACCAGGCTTCCTACTCCATCACCCCTCTTGTCGATCTCCTACACAATCATTGCCACGGCCCCTACAATGGTCGCCTACTCCGATGCCACCGCGACGATCTCCTGCACCGCTGCCCCCATCGGAGTCTGCTGACCAGGCTCTGAGTACGCTGCTAGAGGAGTCAAGGGCTCATGTTAGCCAGGCGACTAAGCGCCCGGGTCCATCAACCACCAGGCCGGCCCCGAGGGATGGTCCTCCAACCAGTAGAGAGGCTCCGGTTGATAAGAGGCAGAAGGCCATCGTCGGCTACGAGGCCTGCAGCGCCGCATCCAAGCCAATAGGGGATAGGATGGGACCGGTCTCCTCGCGGCCGTCTCTTATGAACCACTCCCACCTCGCTGAGAAGCTGCTGTCAGCGGCATCTACCCCTATGATTCGGGAGGAAATAATTCGGACCAACTCCCGGATCCTATTCAAAGATGGTCAGACGGCCATGCTCCAGGTAAGCAGCCGTTTACCTTCTAATCCTGTTCATTTTCCATGTACCCACTCTAGGTAACTGACATTGGCCTGGATGTGTAGATGGTAAATATCTTCAACCATGCCCAAGCCCTGGTCACCAGCAGGGAGCGTCGACTCGATCGCTACCGATGAGAAGCCTTTGAGTGCCGTGATCGAGCTACGAAGGCTGAAGACGCTCTCAAATTGGCTCAGGCTGGAGAAGCAGAGAGGCTCGAGATAGTCCGATCCCAAGCGGAGGCCAAAACGACAGCGACACAGCAACAGATACGTAAAGCCCTCGAGCGCACTCTCACCGCTGAGGGGAAGTTGATGGCCGCCGAGGCGGAATTGACCGACGTCAAGGCCCAGTTCGAAGTGGCCAAATCTGAGCTGAGATACTCTGAGGAGAAAATGGAAATCACCGAAGAGGTGGCCCGCCTGGCTGACATCAAAACTACTGAGGCCGCGGAGGCAGTGAAGGCTGCCGATAAGAGGGCAGCCAAGGCCGAGGAAAGCCGTGGAAGATTACAGGAACTCTCCAGTCTTTGCCAATGAGGTGGCCGAGGCGGGGAGGAAAGCCATGGAGAACTATCGGAACTCTCCAGCCTTTGCCAATGAGGTGGCCGAGGCAGGGAAGAGAGCCATGGAGAACTACAGGAATTCCTCGATCTTTATTGAGGAGGTGGCTGAAGCAGGTGCCGACACCTATCTTCAGGGTTTTCAATGCTGCCGAGATAAGGTAGTGAAGGTCTTCGGTATCGAAGGCCTTAAGGATTTAGAACCTAAAAAAGGGGACCTCAGGATGAAGATGTCTACCAGGGTTCCACTCAGGCCAATGATACCACCTCCCTAACCGGCACCGTTCCAGCGAAGGATTGAAGCCCCAACTATGATTTTGGATGTCTCTCCCCTTTTTTTTTTTTGCAATGTATCCAAGTCCGACTATGGTCGGCATTTTGTAAAAATTTAACTGATCTATGAAAAGAGAACACATTTTGACTCTTGTGTTGGAACTGTCGACCCCATATTCTTCTTTTTACGCTGTCGACATCTAGCTCGCCAAGCCACTAGCTCATCGTAATCTATTCGCGTTCTTAGGATTTGCAAGGAATCACATCAACCCGTCCAAGGCAGGGGCCTCTTATAGTCTAAGTAGGGACGCTCTGGGGTCAGTATGCGTTGATTCTTGACCATCGATGTCAAGCTGCTGACGAGCCAAACGTCCTTGTGATCCCGATCTTTTGGCGCGATTTTATTGAGAGACCCCGTGATGTGGCCTCGCCAGCAAGTTTCATGCACCGTCCCATCGATAAGCATTTGGGGTAATACCATGGGAGCGATCCGATTCCATGTCAGGGACCCTCCTGACCCCAAAGAGTGTCAACGCGGGAGTTGGGCTTTGGTACTGGCGCGAAAGTCGGGCATTGGTGCCGGCGCAAGAGTCGGGCTTTGGTGCCGACGCGGGAGTCGGGCTTTGTGCCGACGCGAGAGTCGGGCTTTGGTGCCGACGCCAGAGCCGGGCTTTTATGCCGACGCGGGAGTCGGGCTTTGGTGCCGACACGGGAGCCGGGCTTTTGTGCCGATGCGGGAGCCGACGCGGGAGTCGGGCTTTTGTGCCGACGCGGGAGTCGGGCTTTGGTGCCGACGTGGGAGCCGGGCTTTGGTGCCGACGCAGGAGTCGGGCTTTGGTGCCGATGCGAGAGTCGGGCTTTGGTGCCGACGCAGGAGCCGGGCTTTGGTGCCGATGCGAGAGCCGGGTTTGGTGCCGACGTGGTAGTCGGGCTTTTGCGGCGTGATCGTGGGACAAGGAGGTAATGCGAAATGATGCATGAGAAGTGCATTTTTATTTAAACAATTTAAAAGTGTGGAGCATCCGAACCTACAACCATTCAGTCGAGCACGTCACTAGTAGTACCGATGAAGGTTGTCAGAATTCCAAGTTCGTGGGAGCGGCCTTCCGTTGAGTTCCTCGAGTCGGTAAGCTCCTCGGGGAAGGGCCTCTGCAACCCGGAAGGGCCCCTCCTAGTTAGGTGATAACTTCCCTCCCTCCGTTGGCCTCGAAATCTCAGCCCTTCGGAGGACCAGGTCCTTGGGACGGAATGTCCGGGGTCTAACGCGAGCGTTGTAATACTTTGCCGCCCTTTGTCGATAAGCGGCCATCTTGATCTGTGCTTGGTCGCGCGTCTCCTCGATGAGATCTAAATTGGCCCTCAGCTGGGCCGAGTTGTCTTCTTCATTGTAGGCTTCTACTCGAGGACTGGGAACCCCGATTTCCACAGGAATGACGGCTTTGGATCCGAAAACCAGACTGAACGGGGTTTCGCCGGTGGGATTTCTTGGGGTCGTATGATAGGCCCACAGGACCTAGGGAAGCTCCTCCACCCACCTTCCTTTAAAGTCGTCAAGCCGTGTCCGAAGCCCTTGTAGAATTGTACGATTAATTGCTTCAGCCGCTCCGTTGGTCTGTGGGTGCCCGACAGAGGTGAATCTCTAAGTGATTCCTAATTCGTTACAAAATTCCCTGAAGGGGGCGTTATCAAACTGTCGGCCGTTATCAGTGATGAGAGTGCTGGGAAGTCCAAAATGGCATATGGACTTCCAAAAGAAGGCTCTCACTCTAGCTTCGGTTATTTTGGCTAGAGCTTCGGCCTCCACCCATTTGGTGAAGTGGTCGATAGCAACTAGCAAAAATCTCCGTTGTCTGGAGGCTGGAGGAAATGGTCCCAAGATGTCCATCCCCCATTGGGCGAAGGGCCATGGAGCAGAGATGGGATTCAAGTGAGAGGTGGGCTGCCACTGGATGTTGGCGTGACGTTGGCAGCTGTCGCATTTCTGTACCAATTCGGCCGCGTCCTCCCGCATGGTCAGCCAATAATAACCTTGACGGAGGGCCTTATATGCCAGGGCTCTGCCCCCCAGGTGATTTCCGCATGCGCCTTCATGAATTTCGCGAAGGATGTAATCGGCCTCAGCAGGACCGACACACTTGAGGAGGGGATATGAGAAGGACCTCCGATATAGGCATCCATCCATTATCAGGAACTTGGAGGCTCGCCACTCGAGGAGTTTGGCCTCGGAAGAGTCCTTGGGAAGGACACCATCAGTGAGATATTGAACATAGGCGTCCATCCAAGAAGACTTCTGTTCAAGGGGCAGGGCCTCCTCCACCGCCTCGATGCTTGGGACCAGCAAATGCTCTACGTAAGTCCTCCCCAAAGTTTCATTGGCCAAGGTGGCCAGGTGGGCCAACGCGTCGGCCCGAGCATTCTCTTCCCGGGGAACATAGCTGACACTGAAATGGGCGAAGGGGAGGGACTCCGACTAGACCTTGTCCAAGTAACGGGACATGATAGGATCCCGAGCTTCATACTCCCCCGTGATTTGCCCCGAGTCGAGTTGGGAGTCGGTATATGCTCTGAGACGCTCCACTTTAAGTTCACTGGCGAGCCTCATCCCTGCCAACAAGGATTCGTACTCAGCCTGATTGTTCGTGGCAGGAAAGAGGAAGCGAAGGGCATACTCAATCGTTACATTGTCGGGACCGGCGAGAATGATCCCGGCACCGCTCCCTTGAGAGTTTGACGCCCCATCCACGTGAAGGATCCAATCCTTCCTTGCGTCCGCGGTCGGTGCTTCCGGGGGCTTCGTCGGAGTTTCCCTAGTTTGCTCATCGGTCCAGGTGCACTCAACCAGGAAATCCGCCAAGACTTGGGATTTCATGCTCGACCTTGGTTCAAAGGCCAGGTCGAATTCTCCCAATTTGAGCTCCCATTTTGCGAGCCGACCGGAGGTATCAGGGCGGGATAAGATTGTCCTCAAGGGCTGATCCGTCAGCACTATGATTGAGTGGGCTTGGAAATAAGGCCTGAGACGTTGAGCCGACACTATTAGAGTGAAAATAATTTTTTGGTTTTGGTGTACCTGGTCTCCGCATCGTGGAGCACTTTGCTGGTGTAATATACCGGCTTCTGCGATCCTTCAGTGTCTAGCCGGACGAGGACCGAACTGACAGCCTCCTGAGAAGCTGCCAAGTACAAAAAGAGGCTTTCTCCCTCCATCGGTTTCGATAGTAGCAGCGGAGTCGACAGGAAATTCTTCAGCTCTTCAAAGGCCTTTTGGCAATCATCCGTCCATTTGAAGGTGTTGACTTTTCGCAAGGCTTTGAAGAAGGGGAGGCTCCGCTCAGCCGATCTGGATAGGAAGCGGCTCAGAGCTGCTAGTCTTCCAGTCAGGCGCTGGATTTCCTTTTTATTCACCGGCGGCCTCATATCTAGGATAGCTTGGATCTTATCCGGGTTCGCCTCTATTCCTCGCTGTGTCACCATGAATCCTAAGAATTTTCCTGTGGCTACTCCGAAAACACATTTCCGGGGATCAGCCTCATCTGAAACTGACGAAGGTTGCCGAAGGTCTCCATTAGATCAGATAGGTGGTCGCCGGCTCAGATGCTTTTGGTCAGCATGTCGTCTACATACATCTCCATGTTGCGCCCGATTTGGCCCTTGAAGACCTTATTCATCAGTCTCTAGTATGTAGCCCCGGCATTTTTCAACCCGAAGGGCATGACTTTATAGCAGTAGATCCCCTTTTCGGTCACGAAGGAGGTGGCTTCTTTGTCTGAAGGCTCCATTCTGATCTGGTTGTATCCCGAGAATGCATCCATGAAGCTGATAGTCTCGTGACCGGATGTGGCGTCCACTAACTGATCGATCCTGGGGAGCGGGAAGCTGTCCTTGGGGCAGGCTTTGTTGAGATCAGTGAAGTCGACACACATCCTCCAGCTTCCATTGGCTTTTCGTACAATTACTACGTTGGCCAACCAATCGGGATAATAGACCTCCCAAATATGGCCGGCGGTGATCAGTTTACGGACCTCCTCGTCAACGGCTTTCTAGCGCTCGGGGGTAAAGCTCCTCTTCTTTTGTCGGACCACCCTACAATTAGATTTGATGTTGAGTTTATGAGTAATTACTTCAGATGGTATACCTAGCATGTCGGTCGGCGCCCATGCAAAAATATCGGCGTTAGCTCGGAGGAAATCGAGGAGCCGACTCCTTTCCTCCTCATGGAGAGAGGCCCCGATCTGGATGGTTCTCGTTGGGTCCTCTCCTAAGGGAAAAGTCAACAGATGTCCCACTGGTTCCCCCCTCTTCTCGGCCTCCCTCGGCTCTGTCAATTCAGAAGTCAGCGAGGGAAGTGCGGACTAAAGGCTAAGGGTTGTGTGGTAGCAGAGGGACGTCGGGCTCCTTTCGCCCCGCATTTCCTCGATCCCGTGATGAGTGGGGAACCTGACTAGCAACCTCTTTGTCAAGATGATGGCATCCAGCAGATTTAAACCTGGCCGGCCGAGAATAGCGTTATATGCAAGAGGGACTCTCACCACCAGGAACTTTATGAAGATCGTGCTCTAGTAAGGTGAAGTTCCAGCCATGACGGGGAGAGCAATTTCTCCCTCAACTCTCACCGCATCTCCGGTGAAGCCAACGAGGGGCGTCGTCACTGGCCGAAGAGAATCCAAAAGCAAGTTCATACAAACAAATGCGTCATACGTCAGAATATCGGCCGAGCTTCCACTATCAACCAATATTCGCTTTACAGGGTGTTTAGCAATTGTCATGGATACAACGACACTTTCATCATTCGAGTTATCTACCCCCTCTAGATCCCTTTCAGAGAAAGGAATTACAATGTTATCTCGCTCACCCTCCCGATGTCTTTTTGAGGTGCCCTCCACTCCCCAGGAAATCATCGCCACAGTCTTCCCAGTCGGGGTGTTGTCAACATTGGCTTGCTGGGTAGGTGGTGCCGAAGGACCTGGCGCCGCTGGATTTCCTCTCCGGACGAACTGATCGAGGTGCCCTGCTGGATGAGATCCTCTATGGCCTTCTTCAGCTGTCGGCAATCTTCTGTGTCGTGGCCGTGATCTCGATGGAAACAACAATATAGGTTCTTATTGCGAGGAACTCCAGACTTCAGGGGCGCGGAGCGCTTGAGATAGGGCTCACCCTCGATTTCCATAAGAATGTTGGAAATTGGGGCTAATAGAGGGGTGTAACGCTCACCGACAGGGGCAAAAGTCCATGGCCGACTGTCCGTCCGGCGAGGTGGTTCGGGCTTCTTGGTGTGAGGCCCTCTGGACTCTGATCGAACTTGCTTTTTGTTGGGGCCTTCTTCAGTTTTCCGCCGGGAGGAGTCGGCCTCATCAACGCGGATGTATTTCTGAGCTCGACTCAGCAACTCAGGGTACGAGCTCGGGGGCTTCTTGTCTAACGAATACGCGAAGCGGGAAGGGCGAAGCCCACGCTTCAAGGCCAAGGTGGCCACCGAGTCGTCGAGATGGTAAACCTCCATCGCCGCCTCCTTGAAGCGGGCGACGAAGTCCCGAAGAGTCTCCCCACTCTTCTGTCGGATGGCAAAGAGGCTGTCTGCCACCCGAGGGATCCGTCGGCTTGCGTCAAAATGAGCGAGAAAAGCTTTCTCCAGCTGTCTAAACGAACTGATACTACAAGGAGGTAGACAGGAATACCAAGCCCTCGCAACCTTTCGTAGGGTGGCTGGGAAAGCAATGCATAGAAGGGCGTCCGATGCTCCTTGGACCTGCATGTGCACCTTATAGCTTTCCAAGTGATCTAGGGGATCGGTAGTGCCATCATAAGGATCCAACTGTGGAAGGCGGAATTGGGAAGGGACGGGTTCTTCCATGATCCGCCTTGTCAGTGGGGGGCGACTGTCATATTTTGCCTTCGACCGATTGGTCAGTCGTTGGTCGAACTCCTCTAAATGCCGGTAGTGCTCCTCCCGTTGCCTTTCTGCACAAGGGTGGATCCTCTCGCCTATGGACTCCTCTCTTGACGAGGTAGATAGAGAACGGGAGGACGGGCGGCGTCGACGGGCTGTGCCCTTCCCCGGGACCTTGCCCTAGGATCGCCGGGGAGAGGGACTGTCGGGAGATCTCCCTCTGGTGGGAACGTCTCGACGGCGGTGAGCCTTCCGTCGTGATTGTCCTCTACGGGTGGATTATTGGCTAGGCTGCGCCGCTACTTCTTCCAAGGAGTGGGGTGGCGGTAGAGGTTGAGCAGCCACCGACTGTTGCTGAAGTTCCCGAATCACCCCCGCAAGGGACCGCACCTCCTGAGCGAGGGTAGTGACCCTATCACCTTGGCATGGTGGTGAGGGATGGATTGGCGGGAGGGCCTCTGGTTGCTCGGCCCTCGTTGGCTGCCCCCCAGCCAGGCTGGTGGAAGCCTACTAGCACGGGTCACCACCATCTCTTCTTTGGGTAAGGAGGGAGTAAGAGCTTGGTCACTTTCTCCCCTACACGCCTTGATACTCATGCTCTTTCCCCCTACCTGGCGTGCCAATATGTTGCTGCCAGATCACTTTTGAGAGCGTCAGGTGACGGAAATGCTTTATTGGCCTTCAAAGGGATGACAGGGGTCGCCTTCTTTAGGCGGAAACCTGCAAGAAAAGTCCCGAACCGGTGGTTCCAGCGGGGACCCTCCGATGCTCAAGTCAGTGATCTGGAGAACAGGAATGAATAACGTTGTGATGATTGGGTAGAGCTTGAGGCCCCTACCTCAAGGGCTGGAGGCCTTTTATACCTGTTCGAGAATCCCACTTACTCTTTGTCTGTCGTGGCCCAGCCTCCTTCAGACGGTTATTAGTTTTTAGTTTTCAACGTGCCACAAAGTACGGGTCATGAGACTGATCATGGGGCCACGTCCGTTGTTAGCGGCGCCAGGGGGGAGCACGTCCACCGCACGCGTAGCCGGGCGTGCTCGTGGTGACATGGTCCACCATTCTCGATGGAAGTGGACCATGTAGCTTGAACGTGGGTGATTGTCGCTGGGGGCCGACGCCGAGACCGACGCCAGGGCTGACACCGAAGCCGACGCCGACACCGTAACCAACGCTTAGACTGGCTACGACCGACGAGGAGGCTAAGGTGGGCCGTGGATGATACGGATGTCGAGATGGGCCGTGACTGATGCCGAGGTCGGGATGGGCCATGGCCGACACGGATGTCAAGATGGGCCATGGCCGACGCCGAGGTCGGGATGGGCCCTGGCCGACAGGGATGTCGAGATGGGCCGTAGCCGATGCCGAGGTCGGGATAGGCCGTAGCCGACACGGATGTTGAGATGGGCCATGGCCGATGCCGAGGTCGGGATGGGCCCTGGACGACACGGATGTCGAGATGGGCCGTGGCCGATGCCGAGGTCGGGATGGGCCGTGGTCGACACGAATGTTGAGATGGGTCGTGGCCGACGCCGACACCGTGACCAAGGCTTAGACTGACTGCGGCCGACGAGAAGGTCGGGGTGGGCCGTGGCCGATGCGGAAGTCGAGACAGGCCACAACCGACACGGAAGTCGGGGTAAGCCATGTTAAGCCCAATTGCCAAGGAATTGGCTTGCGTGTTCTTTGACCTGATCGGCCATATCAGGATATATCCAGAAATTTCGTGCCGTAGCGGTCGCTTCCGCATCCGTTTTGTTTTGGGGTGGTGATGAGATCTAAAATTATCTTCTTTGGTTAACTTTTTTTTAAAATATTTTTTCTATTTATAACTTTTAAAGATAAAAAAAATATTTCTTATATATTCCTTTATCCTTTATTTCAAACACTGCCTAAACTTATTTTCTAGAGATTTCAGAAATAACTAGAGATATCTCTGGATGGCAAAGATGTTATTTAAAAAGAAGATAGCTATCCCCTCAATAAATGCTATAATGTACACTTATCCCTAAAAAATAACTTTTTGAAAACCAAACACTACCTAAAATGAGCCGCCTATCATTAAATATATGGGATAGAATGGAGCTAAGGTTTTTTTTTTTTTTTCTCACATAGGGCTTAAATAGAGATTTAAGTATATATAAAAAGAAATTAAAAGCATCCCAACCTTATCTTTGGTGGTGGCAATTTAAGTAATAAAACTAGTTTCTGTTCATTTGACCAACCAATCAGAAATTCTATGAATTTTTTTGATGGAACTTAAAGCAACTAATCCCAAATAAGCATTACATACCACAAATGCATGAATAAAATAAAAAAAATTATTAATACTTAAAAAAAATGCATCTTAATAAAAAAATAACTTTGTTGGGCACCAACTCTAATGACACCTATATATATAACAACTGTTTCATGTCTCATTATGCATTATATAATAAGCAAATCTATAAATTATAACGATCATATCGTATATATATGGTAACAAAATATTTATCCCACCAAACCAAGCTTCTCTAGATTGGGGGCTTTGTATGACCGTTCTTTTTCTCAATTTGTAATTTACAAAATCAAACTTTATATAATTAAATTATATTTAAAATAATAAAATGTATAAGCACTATTTTTAATATCTTTTCTATATATACTATATTGTTATAGTTGTATCATGACATGGAAAAATGCAACTATTAGATTTCTTGAGTTATTGATGCCTTGTTTATGCACTTAATTCAACACTTAAGTAACATTTAAAAATAAATTGAGAGATCCATAGCTGAATCTTTAATAATTTAAATGGCATTTAACTCACCTATATACATGGCGCAAAAATAAAACAGTTAACCTTTTGTGTATATTATGTGTCATAAGATAGAAAAATCTAATTGTTAGCTTACCTAGGCTTGATTATTAATTGATTGGGCCTCCGTTTTTGACTCCTCAATTTGTCAACATCTTGTTTTGATACTTAACTCTGTATTTAAACTAGTCATAGATCTGTATAATATGTAGGGTATACAAAATTTATTTCAAAATTTGTGCACAAAAATAAGATACATTATAGCAAAAAAAATACATGTTGAATTTAGAAAAATTTATGCCCAATCTTATTTGCTTGAAAAAAATTAAATTAAAAATAAATTTAAGATCGAATCAAATTGCTGAACTGATGTAAGCTTATAGAGTACCGAGAATCCCATAAATAAGATATCGGTGGAAAGATTTATTTTCCTTTATTAGCCTAAAGCAAATACGAAATAAATTAGATAATTATAAATCCCTCTAGTAGTATTATTTGGATGCTTTAGTGTGTTATATTTTAGAGTAACAGTGCCACCAACTTTTAACACAATACCAATTCATTGATGTGACCTTTTTTTACATCAAATCCTGAAAAGAAAATTTAAAAAAAAATCGCAAGAAGGAAGGGCAAATTAGTAGACAAGAAAATAAAATTTAAAAGAAGAAAAAAAAGACCATTGGCATTTTTTCAAATCTGCTTCCAAATTTCTTTCTTTTTTTGTCTCACTCTTTCAAAATCAAAATCTCAACCGATTTGGGCTCATTCTGCAATTCCAAGATCAATGGGTGGGCAACAATCTCTCTCTTCAATGAATCTAAGGCACAATCGTTCCATCTCTATCTCTTTGATTGTAGATCCTACATATATCAGGAATCGATCGATCTCTCTCTCTCTCTTTTTTTTTTGTTACAGATGGACGATCACACCATTCTAGAGTGAATCAAACCCGAGATATCGGAGTACATGATTTGTTGCAAAATGACAGGACATGGGTCACCAGTATGCCATTTCCACATGCTAGAATAGCGGGCTACAGCCGAGGTGACCCAATCAGTTGCAGTATTGGCTTCCCTATAGACATGACGGATCACCGATGCACAGGTAGATTGGAGAGCAGCCCATATATCACTGATCAGGGAATTTTATGGGGAACAACAATCATCATCCCGTCTGATCCAGTGGATAACCGTAAAAGAATCTCCCTCAATAACCATCCGGCAAGAGTACAAGGTACGAACCGCGTAGGTGATGCCTGTCCAAGCAAATTGCAACTCAGCCATAGGGACAAAATATCAAGGGAATCATGTCTACCAGCCGCGAGCAGCTGTTCCTCCGGCCCCCTAATAATAAACCCAGATCCAGCGATACGATCCGAAACAGAACCATCAAAATTCACTTTGACATAACTCGGAGGTGGAGGCTCCCAAGAGATAAATACCTAGGACAGTGTGCTGCCGAAACCAGAGGCCAAGTCTGTCAGAGTGAATACCTAAGTCGAAACTGAGCTACTCCGTAGTAAGGAAGCCAGCAGTTCGGATGACAGTATGAGGCGAGGCCATCTTCTCAGCAAAGATAAACTGATTCCAGATTAGCCAGATGTGATAAGCCAGTTAAGCTGAAAATCGATCTCTCTCTTTAGTCGTATATTCAGCCAAATTGAGGTACATTCTAATCGATCGAATTAAAAGGCAAGCACTACTCTCTCTCTCTCTCTCTCTCTCTCTCTCTTCTCTCTTGGGTTCCTAATCTTCTCTCTTCCTTGTCTCTCTTTTAGGACTGAAATCTTGGTCGATTTCAGCTTATTTTACCGTTTTGAGATCGATCGATCGGCAATGGTTGATCTGTCTCTAATTACAAAACAAACAGATCTAAGGCACAATCCAAGGATAGATTGAAGGAGGAAGAGATAGTACTTATCGGGGATGAGAGGAAAGAATTTAATTTAGATCTTTAATAACTTTTAGAAAGAAATAGCTCTTAGGAAAATCCAAAGTGGCCTGCCAGAGGTAGTATTTATGCAAGTCGAAACTTTATGACTTAAATAAGATTTAATCCGACCATACGCATGACATAAAATTAAAATAGTCAGCTTTTCTTGTTTGAATATTTTTAGCTTTACAGTACGATACTTCATTCAACGATTAGATAATATCTAAAAACATAATAAAAATTCAACTGCCTAAATTTTAATGACTTAAACAACATTTAACTCACCTATAGACATAGTATAAAGTTGGTTTGAACTGTTTCACCTTTACAACATATGCATATACATTCACAATATATATATATATACATTCACAATATATATATATATATATATATATATATATATATATATATATATATATATATATATATATAATGTATGTATGTATATATATGTGTGTCTAAGTAGATTTGATTATATTTGAATGTATGTAATTAAGTTCAAGATCTACATCTTTCCATCTTTGGATCCATATGAATTTCAAATCATTTCATCATTTTACATTTTCTATCTTTAGGATTCATGAACTGCATGAATTTATCTATGATTTGACTACATTTAAATTTGGCTATACCAATATATATATATATATATATATATATATATATATATATATATATATATATATATATATATGTGTGTGTGTGTGTGTGCATGCGCGCACGCGCACGCGCGTATGTAAAGCAATCAGACAATCCTCTCTACCATTAATTGTTTTATCGATGGTTGATATTGGCATCGGTAAATATCAAGGGTTAGCATACTAAATTAGAGTTTCAAGTTTGAAAGTCAAGCAATAAATTCTTTCTCCATAAGAAATTGGTCCCCTACGTCCCAAAGAGTAATACATGAATAACTAATTGTATCGTCCCAAAGTGCCAAGTCAAATATTTAATATTGCAGCTTTGTTCCGCCTTCCCTTGGACCAGATAACTTTAAAATTCTATATTGAAATAGGACAATCCCTTGAACACACATAGCAAAAAACTTGACATATTATCTAACCCTTAGTTTTGGAGTTTGGATCCACTCCTTTATTGTTGGGCTAATAGATATGATACCAATACAATTTATATCATAATTCATGCGCAACAAATATCCATGTATAGAAGATGCAAGAACATAAACGGATTTTGGCACAAAATTACATGCAAAGCTGGAGTCCTCAACGAACTATTCAATAACATGAAAGATATATCTCCAATATATGGCATGCATTGAAGAAAAAGAATTCAAAACTACCCTTGATTCATTGGCATCATTCAATGATAAAATAAAACATACATGTTGCTTGATACCCATAAAAGGATATATTTAAAGATATAGAGTTATTGGATTGAATTAAAACTTCCATTCCTATATCACTTGATATATGGCGCTCAACATCTTCAAAATACTTTGAGAGAAAAAAAATAGCCAAAGACATTGTCTATGATCAAAAGAACAAGGGTGTCAAAATTCAAAGGTAAATAAAAAGACTGTTGGGTAAATAGGCTAATAAGGCCTAAATAGGCTAATAGACCTAAATACTCTAATGGACCTTGAAAGCCCATCACCTTCCTTTAGTACGTGAATAAGAAATTACGGGGACATTTAGTCCCACATCGAAAAAATCAAGAAAAGAATGTTCACTTATATGGAAACCACTTTCTTGAAACTTAAGTTCTTTAGGCTCACCACAAGTGAAGAGCTTGAGGGTGATGCGTACTTCGCACATGCGCATCGTCGCGAGGAGCTTGAGGAGCTTTAAATTTTTTCTAGATCATGATAATCCTACGGTGGAGACCGATCAGATCAAGATAAGGGGCTGAGATCAATTGATCGTTGATCGATCGGATGAAGGGTCAAGATGCGGTAATCAAATCACGATCGTGATCGTGATCGCGATCCAACGGCTCACACCCGTCGATTGACTGGTCAACAGGACCGTTGGTAATAAGGCATCCATCCGATTGTATGGTTGGTGATAAGGCATCGCTCCGATCAAGCCGTTGTGATAAATCAACGGTTCGATCGTAAAGAGACGTATCATAGCCGCGCTATGACTTATCCGATCATAGAATTGCCTTATCTGATCGGAGAAACTACCTTTTAGATTATGAAAAGGCTTATCCGATCGCCTGATCTGAAGATCACAATGTTAATGAGCATATCAAGGGTGATAAGCCTTTAACCCTCACATCCTTGATCAAATCTGAACAAAGAATTCAATTAAATTAAATTCGTAGGGTTGCTTCCAAGGGGCACCTTAAAACCTATAAATAGGACCCTAAACCAAGCATTTTCATTGATTCAAAACCATTCCGAATTGAGTTCAATCTAAATCAATTCTAGTCTTCTCCTCACTTAGGCATTTGCATACTTTCCTAAGGGTAGTATAGCAATAGTGCATTAAAAAGAGAGTAGCATTCTTGGTTCGATATTTTGGTGAATTGTAGTGCTGCTTTCATCAAAAGGAGACTGTTGTATCCTTGAGACAATCGTCATACTGACCGTAAGCACCATTGCGGGTCGAAATTATCTTAAGGACATAGAGTGTAACTCTAGCCTCAGTCTGATAGATTAGGTAGCCACCATCTGCCACATCCAACAACATCTTAAGATAATTTTTTGCTACCACGGAAGTGCTGCTGCAGATGGCTACTATGACGACATCCGTTCAAGCGAGAGACCGAAGAAATTCTTTGGCACGGACTTCAAGAGGTGGCAACAGAAGATGCTGTTCTACCTCACAACTCTGAACCTGGTCAGAGTGCTGAATGAAGATCCGCCTGTCCTGAAGGAAGGGAGACCGACAAGCAAGTCATTGCTGCGGTGGAGGCATGGAAGCACTCAGACTTCCTTTGCAAAAAACTATATCCTTAATGGTCTGGACAATACCCTGTACAATGTGTACAATAGTATTGCTACTGCCAAGGAGTTATGGGCATCCCTGGATAAAAAGTACAAGACAGAGGATGCTGGACACAAGAAGTTTTGGTTGGAAGGTTCTTAGACTACAAAATGGTCGACCACAAAACTAGTTATGGAGCAAGTCCAAGAGCTCCAGATCATCCTGCATGAGATACATGCAGAGAGAATGTCTCTCAGTGAGTCATTCCAGGTAGCTGCCATCATAGAGAAGCTACCACCACTATGGAAGGACTTCAAGAACTACCTGAAGCATAAGCGGAAGGAGATGGGACTTGAAGACCTAATTGTCCGCCTAAGGATCGAGGAGGACAATAAAAGCCAAGAAAGAAGACAGGAGGACAACCTACTGAGCCAAAGGCCAACCTCATAGAAGGAAGAAAGAAACGCAAGTTTCCAGGCGAAGGCTTTAAATAGAAGAAGGGCAATCCAAAGAAAAGAAAGAAGTCAGCGTTACTGAAACCCTATCCAAAGAGGTATCCGAGATGATGCTGTCAGCTGTTGTATTTGAAGCAAACATGGTTGACAAAGCAAATGAGTGGTACATCGACACTGGAGCTACCAGACATGTCTGCTCTGATAAGAGTATGTTCTCATCATATACTCCTATCAATGGTAGAAATTTGGTCATGGGTAACTCCGCTACATCCAAGATAGAAGGACTTGGCCGCATGTTATGAAGATGACATCTGGCAAGGAGCTTCTACTGAATGATGTGCTACATGTCCCTGACATCCGGAAGAATCTTATATCAGGCTCCCTCCTAAGCAAACATGGCTTTAGGATGGTCTTTGAGTCTGATAAATTTGTACTCACTAAGGGGGGATATTTATTGGAAGGGGTTACTTGAATAATGGATTATTCAAGGTTAATGTAATGACTGTACACAGAAACCTTGAAATAAATAAAGCTTCTTCTTCTGCTTATATGGTTGACTCTTCTTGTTTATGGCATGATAGATTAGGACATGTAAATTTTAATTCATTACAAAATTAATGAAATTAGAATTATTACCTAATCGTGAAATCGATCCACATTACAAGTGTGAAGTGTGTGTTGACATTTCCATCAGTTGAAAGAAATACTGAACCTCTTGACTTAATTCACAGTGATCTATGTGACTTAAAGTCAATTCAAACTAGAGGAGGTAAAAAGTATTTTATAACATTTATAGATGATTCAACAAGATACTGCTATGTGTATCTACTAAAGTCTAAAGATGAGGCTTTAGAATGTTTAAATGTTATAAGAATGAAGTTGAAAATCAACTTGGCAAAAAGATTAAGGCCATAAGGAGTGATAGAGGTGGTGAATACGATGCACCTTTTGATGAATTCTGTCAAGAGCATGGCATTATTCATCAAACTACTGCTCCTTATTCACCTCAATCTAATGGAATTGCGGAACGTAAAAACCGCACATTAAAAGAAATGATGAATGCTATGTTAATAAATTCTGGTACACCACAGAATTTATGGGGAGAAGCAATTCTCTCAGCAAATCATATTCTTAATAAGATACCTCTTAAGAAGAAGGAAGTTACTCCATATGAGTTATGGAAAGGAAAGAAGCCTTCTTACAATTACTTAAGAGTGTGGGGTGTCTAGCTAAAGTAGCTATTCCGGACCCCAAAAAGGTCAAAATAGGACCTAAAACTGTTGATTGTATATTTATCGGTTATGCACATAATAGTAGTGCATATCGCTTTCTTATGTATAAATCAGATATATCTGATATACAGATAAATACAATCATGGAATCAAGGAATGCAACATTCTTTGAAGATATATTTCCAAGCAAAAGGAAATTAGAAATAAGTTCAAATAAAAGAACTTATGATAATACTGCTAGTAGTAGTCATCAGGAAGAATATCCTGAAGATGAACCTAGACGCAGTAAGAGACCAAGAGTTGCAAAGTCTTTTGGTCCTGATTATGTAACTTATATGTTACAAGATGAACCTCAGACATTCAAGAGGCAATGTCTAATCCAGAAGCACCCTTTTGGAAAGAAGCTGTCAATAATGAAATTGAGTCCATCATGCATAATCATACCTGGGAGTTGGTAGACTTACCATCTGGTATGAAACCTTTAGGGTGCAAGTGGATTTTAAGAAAAAGCTAAAGGCTGATGGATCAATTGACAAGTATAAAGCCAGATTAGTGGCTAAGGGCTTCAAACAAAAAGAAGGTATAGACTTCTTTGATACCTATTCACCAGTAAGTAGAATAACATCTATAAGAATGTTAATCGCTTTTGCAGCCATTAACAATCTTGAAATTCATCAAATGGATGTTAAAACTGCTTTTCTGAATGGTGAATTAGATGAAGAAATATACATGGAACACCTGAGGGATTTATTGTTTAGACTTGTTAAATCCTTATATGGATTAAAGCAAGCACCTAAGCAATGGCATATAAAATTTGATAATGTAATGTTATCAAATGGATTCAAAATAAATGAATGTGACAAATGCATATATGCCAAAACCTGCTGAAGGGTATGTGATAATCTGCTTATATGTAGATGACCTGTTAATCATTGGTAGTAATACTGAAATGATTAAACAGACAAAGAAAATGTTGATCAAACATTTTGATATGAAAAATATGGGTGTTGCAGATGTTATACTAGGGATTCGAATCACTAGAACATCTGAAGAAATAATATTATCTCAATCTCATTATATTGAGAAAATATTAAATAAGTATAAAAAGTATGATACTAGCCCGGTGAAAACACCTGTAGATGTTAATCTACATTTGGCTAAGTATACTGGAGAACCCATATCTCAATTGGAATACTCACGTATAATTGGCAGTTTAATGTATGTCATGAATTGCACTCGTCCTGACATAGCATATGCTGTCAATAAGTTGAGTAGATTCAAGTAATCCAGGTCCAAATCATTGGACAGCTCTAATAAGGGTATTAAGATATCTGCGATATACCCTAAGTTATGGATTACATTATTCAAGATATCCAGCTGTACTAGAAGGATACAGTGATGCAAATTGGATATCTAACACAGAAGATACAAAATCCACAAGTGGATATGTATTCACCTTAGGAGGAGGTGCTGTGTCATGGAAATCTTCTAAACAAACATGTATAGCTCGATCCACTATGGAATCTGAGTTTATTGCCTTAGAAAAGGCAGCTGAAGAAGCAGAATGGCTTCGAAACCTTTTAGAAGAAATTCCATGTTGGCCAAAGCCTGTGTCTGCAATATGCATACATTGTGATAGTCAATCGGCAATATGCAGAGCACAGAATAAGATGTATAATGGTAAGTCTAGACATATACGTCGTAGACATAATACCATTAAGCAGTTACTTAAAATTGGTGTAATTTCTATTGACTATGTTCAGTCAAAGAAAAACCTAGCGGATCCATTAACAAAGGGGTTACCAAGAGATCAAGTAAACTGTTTATCGAGGGGAATGGGTTTAAAACCTATAACTGAAAAATCTTTATAGTGGATACCCAACCTAGCTGACTGGAGATCCCAAGATCTAGGTTCAAAAGGGACAACTAAATTATGAAGAGACTTGATAGCACTAAGGATGTCCAATCCTACTCATTCCTATGATAATTGGTGCTACCTGCTAAAGGTACTAGGATAAGCATTGCTTTTAATGATTCTTATGACATGAACATCATGTGGGGTATAGCAGGATACTCTTAATAAGAATCACCTATGTGAGTGTGAACTGGGCCAATTCTATGAGAATTTTAAGGTTTAATTCTCTGAAGCACTCATGAGACCAGGAGTTGTTCGGGGCCAAAATGAACACAACCATGAGAACCAAAAGAATGCTCAGGAAGAAGTTGCGTGATTGTTATTGTCTTAGTTTACACAAACGCTGAAAGGTTCAAGACATCATGTTCACCTTTTAGCAAGTAAACTCGATAACAACTCACTAAGGAAGGTTCAAAGCCACAAGCTACCTATCCGATACAACTTCATCCCATTATACTCTCTTTAGTGTGTCTGCATATTCATTTGCATTAAAATCCTTTTATGTGGGGGTTTGCCTTTGCTGATCTCTGATGATCTTTGATCTAAGTCCAATTTTTATTCATGTGGGGGATTGTTGGGTAATAGGGGCCTAAATAGGCTAATATGTCTAAATACCCTAATGGGCCTTGAAAGCCCATCACCTCCCTTTAGTATGTGAATGAGAAATTGCGGGGACATTTAGTCCACATCAAAAAAATCAAGAAATGAAGGTTTACTTATATGGAAACCACTTCCTTGAAGCTTAAGTTCCTTAGGCTCATCATAAGTGGAGAGTTGAGGGTGATGCATAGCATCACCTTCGTGCCCGCGCATGCGCGTGTGCGAAGGGCGCAATGGGTGCTTTGTAGGCGCACTTTGCACTACCCTCACATCCTTTGATCAAATCCGATCAAAGAATTCAATTAAATTAAATTCGTAGGGTTGCTTCCAAGGGGCACCTTAAAACCTATAAATAGGACCCTAAACCAAGCATTTTCATTGATTCAAAACCATTCCGAATTGAATTCAATCGGAATCAATTCTAGTCTTCTCCTCTCTTAGGCATTTGCATACTTTCCTAAGGGTAGTATAGCAATAGTGCATTAAAAAGAGAGTAGCATTCTTGGTTCGATATTTTTGGTGAATTATAGTGCTGCTTTCATCAAAAGGAGACTGTTGTATCCTGAGAGACAATCGTCATACTGACCGTGAGCATCATTGCGGAACGAAATTGTCTTAAGAACATAGAGTGTAACTCTAGCCTCAGTCTGATAGATTAGCTAGCCACCATCTGCCACATCCAATAACAAAGACTTCATGCATAAAGGAATTTGCAAGTCTTATTTCTCACCATCTACTAAATTGGAAATCGATTCTTGTTGTCACCAACATCAGTGAGTTATTAAGAACTTAAATCGTAAATGCTAACTTTCAGTAGAAAGCGAAATTTTGAAATTTATTAGATAATTATAGTATGTATTATTTTGAAATCCTTTAGTTTGTGGGTAAAGTTGTCTCAACTATTCAAACAAAACACTAATTCTGTAAAAGAATAGCTGAATCTATGTTCAGTATTAGATGTTGTAGTCTTGTGTTAATAATTCATAATATTTTAAAGGTATTCTAATTTTTGTTGATGTATCTCGACCAACCATTGAAAACACTGGTCCTACAAAGACATTGCCTTAATTACATTTCTCCATCTTCGAAAATGTGTCCAAGTGACGGATTGTAATTCGAGAATTTCATCTGTAAGGTCTACAAGGATCATGCTTAGTTATGATTATTTGATAGTTAAAGACAAATCTCCCTAGAGGGCATTTGGTATGAGATAGCTTGCTTAGGATAATTAGTAATTCATATGATAGTAATGAGATCATTTTATTTAGTCGCACTCAGATGATTCTACGTGACGATAATTTACAATCACTTCAGTTAAAATCTACAAACTAAAATACTCCTTAGTGCAATAAGTATATTACAATAATAATTATTCATATATAATATAATCATTATATTATACTTATTATATTATATTATTATATAATGTTATATATTGTACATCATATAATATTTCATATAATATTATATATTAAATCATATTTTATTATATTATGCATATAATATAATAATATAATTGTATATGTTATGATATATATTATAATCTAATAATTATATTATACTATATTATATTATATATGTTATAACAAACTAATATAATTATAATGTTGGATTCCCTAGATATATTAGATATAATAATGCTAGATTATTAATGATCTTTGATCATTATGATATACCATATTAAATATGGCGATCGATCACTATGATATATCATACGAAATACAATAATCTTTGATCACTGAAAATTAAATCATCCCAGGATTAGGGATGACAACGGCCCGAGGATGGCCCAGGACGATCTATATCGGTTTCCATTCCCGTTAGAAAAAATGTTTCCGTTTTTCACCCTGTTAAGCTATTATAATTAATAGAACGGGGAGGATAAACGGGTATCCACTGGATACCCATTTATCCATTTACCTACTGGGTATCTGTTTATCCATTTAGATAAGATGAAGACTAATCAAGATGATGATATTGATATATATAAGAGATTCTTTGACTCTGGGATAAGGAAGAAGACGAAAAGAGAGAAAGAAAATAAAAAAAACTAAAAAATGAAGATTTTCAATACAACAACCGTACAAAAAAAATATATTCAAATTTTAAAGAAATAAATAAAGAGATATCTTTCTAAAGAGATGAATATACCAGAAGAAGAAAAAGGTATTAAAGGGCATCGATGAGGCAGCGATTGATGAAGATAGACGATGGACTAATGGAGCTAGGTTCTCGTTTTGGTTCAGAACTTCAGATCAGTTGCGTGAAAGAAAGAAGAGCAAGAGACATCTACGTGAAATAAGAAAGAGCAAGAGTCAAGATTATATATATTTTATTTATTTTTAACTTTTTAATTTTTAATATATTAATATATATATATAATTTAAATATATTATATTAAAGTTAATGGAGACAGGGATGGGTAAACGGGGATGGAACGGAGAATACCATCCCCGGATCGTTTATCCATTTAGTCGTTAACAAAAAAATTTTGTTACCCATTAAGCTGTTTAGACCGGGGATTCTTCGATCTATTAAAAATGGTACCGGCTGGGTAAACGGTCAATTGGAAAAAATTACCATCCCTACCCAGGATCAGGATTACTAGTAATCCAAAAACACTAGGGTAATCCCAAATAATCATCAAACACTCCCATAACGAAGATGCTATTTTTTTTTCAAACATTGCTATTGGCAAAGCTATAAATGTAAATGCCTAACCTTTAATTCATCACTTCATTTTGTTCAACTTACTGCAAACCATTCCACAATATCATTCTTTTAAAAAAGGCCCAAATGATGTTTTGGGCTTGTGTAATAGCATATCAACTAGAATGGTGTAAACCATAATTATTGAGGCTATATAATAGAAACTATGTATAATATATGTACAACCGCATGTTGTTTGTTATAATCTTTTTTACCCTTTTATCTTCTATTTAAATTTTGAACCCACCCTTCCAATGTTGCTTTTATGCCCTTGGATGGAGTTACAGTAAATGAAGCATGTTTGGCTGCTAAGAGGGCACACATACAAATGTACAAATATACATACATATATATATGTGTGTATAAAGAGCATTGCTAGGTGTCATTCTATCCTCAAATTATATCAAGTAATGATGTCCAATCAAAACATTGATGTACATATAATAGACTTAGCGATATATTTAAAATAATATATGTCAAAGACTGAACAAATGAATAAAGAAGTTCAATGATAGGCTTGGACTTGAAGTTAATTGTAGAAACCTATTATAGATAAAAAATAAATCTTGAAGACCTAACTTAATGAGATTATATTAATAGAATTTACATATGAGGATCCAATATCAAAAATAAGTTAAACACCTTACTTGATTGAGTGACCTAAAAATAAGTCAAAAATCTTATCAAGGGGCATATTATAAGGAATATTTTTATTAAAAAATATATATTCGTAGAAAAATTTGAGTCCTACAATTATAAATAGGGTGCTCGATCAATGTAAAAGACATCTTGAATTCATTGAAATTTCTAATTGTACTATATATATTATGCAATTAGAGTTCTTCTTTATAATTTTTTTCTCTTATATTACACTCCATTAATAGATATATTCTTTAGAGAAGAAAAATCACAAATGAACAAACAATCATCCTAGATTGATATATATTCTTTATAGCTTTTTTCTCTTATATTATACCCTATTAATCCCTCCAACCTTGCTCGTCTCTTTCTCTCTTTCCACTCCCTTAACTTGTCCCTCACCAGCCTCCTCTCCCTTTTCTCATCATCCCCATCACACTCTTTTATATGCATTTAGTTAACTTTCATTGTTTCTTTGGAGAGATAATGGATCTCAAAGTTTTCTCCTAAGTGGTGGCTCTTAAGGATGTCTTTATAGATTGAGCTCGGATAGTTTTACTAGTCAAAGGATTAAGCCTACATAGATTTATGGCTTACTCAATGATGATGCCAACAGATCTACAAAGGTGAGATAGGTGTAAAAGTTGGGATTGCATATCATGCTCTTTATTCTTATCGAAGTTTGCCCAAGCACTATTCTATCCTTTGATGCCTATAGGAATGTAATGGAGATGATCAATCACATCCTTTTTGACTACCCTAAGGTAAGAACAGTGTGGTTCATGACTGCAAATCAAGGGCTAACTCCTCCTTAGGACCTGACCTTTATTTTCCTTCTTAACTATTTGAAGGCTGAATCTAAAAGAGTTCGACAAAACCATTAGGTGATCTTCTTGATTTACTTTACTACATTTGGTTGACTAAGAATTACAAAGTGTTTAAAGGTATCAATCATAGGTCATGGATAGTTGTGATGTAAGCTTCTAATCGGTTAACTAACTTCATTTGAATCTTTCCAAGATATATCATTGATAGCTAGAGTAAGCTAGGAGTCTCTTATTGCAAATTCTATGCCACCAAATGAGGTTCTATTCTCCCCTTTACCCCCTGGTTTCCTCAAGATTAACTTCTATCGCTGTATAAAAAATAGACGTGTCTTTGGGTGAGTAGGTTTTGTCATTCATAACTAGTCAATGTCCATTGTTACCACTAGAGGCATCCATCCTTTTGACATATCTATCCCTATGGTAGAACTTCAAGCTAGTTGGGAAGGCTTATCTTATGTTATTTCCTATTTAGGGAGTTTTAATATTATCTTAAAAGGAACTTAGCTATTATATTTTTGTTTGAACTTACAAGTCCGTTAGTGAGAAGACCGACCGTCCCTTGCTAATCGATACATATTTGCAAGCTTTTAAGTATCTATATTTCTTTTGGTAATTTATGTTTATAGGAAAGCCTATAATGCTACTAACCAGGCACCCTTTTTTTGTTGCAGACCATTACAGTGAAGTTTTATTGGATCTTGCCTTTAATCTGCCTTAAGTGTATGTTAAAATTTTGAGATCTAATGTTATTATGTACTTGTACTCCAAAACCTAAGTGGAGGCATCCTATCTCAAAAAAATTATGAAACAATTCTTCGATGTAATTGTTTAAAACATGATAATGTGGAATCATTATATGAATTGATATTATAATATAATGTTCTTTTATATAATATAACATAATATATTTTGTTATATAATGTTGCATTATACCATATTATATTATATTATATATATATTATGTAGTGTTTATATTATAGGAAATATTATGATAGTTGTATCAAATTTTGCAATTATTACATTATATTATTCGCAAGTATATTTTTATAGACTATTTTTTTAACAAGATATATATATATATATATAAACCCTCTTCCCGCTTGATCCTCAGCACTAATTTATCCTTGCAAATCCACTGTCCATCCCAACAATTTATTGTTCTGGGCTCCAGACTTTTCCCTCCCTCCATCCTAGTAAGTAGTAGCCCACTAGCCCAGTAGCCCCCAATCTCTTTCTACTCTCGACTGGTGCTGCCCAACCTATGTTGGCAGCTCCTAATATCACTGGCCAGCATCATTCAAACTGATACCAGCAACGACCTTTTGTGGAAGTCCCGCTTCATGCCTTCTTTTAATCAGCTATGATCTTGTCAGATACCTTGATAGATCATTCCCGTGTCCCACAGCACTAGAAGAGGAGTAGGTGATTTCATGTTACAGTTTACAAGAGGGCTTTGCTTACCACTACTTGATAAATTTCCCTGCTCAAAAGGTATATAATCCATCATTTTCCATCTCTAGAGATATATATATATATATATATATATTTCCTTGCTATAGAGATTACTTTAATCCCAATATCCATTGCAGTTCATTTAGATTCAAAAACACAACATATGGTAATGAAATTGCATTTGTTGGCCAGTTGGCACATCATCTAAATCTTATATGACTTCACCCATGAACACAACTGTGAATAACCTACATTGTAAAATACTATTATGGATTTATATTGCTAAATGTATATATGTAATAGAACAGGCTCATCACAGCATTATGTTACATCAAGACTGAAGACGCATAAATCAAGAAGAAATTCATGATCCCACAAGCTGAACACTAGTAATTCTAGCACAGCTGGCTGAACAATCAGCTGTAGAATCAAAAGATTTGGGTTCTCAATCCTTTGCCATCATATTCAGCAGCATAACAATATGATCACCTATCATGCATGGAACCAACAAGGTCACTTTGCAGGCCTAGATCTCAGTTTCCACAACACTTGTTTCACATGCCATCCCTGGTCCTGATAAACCCAAAGTAAAAATACATAATTTCTACAATAGCCTGCTGGATCTGTCGCTTACTTTGGGATGCCAAACAAAGTGCAGACAAACAATCCCTTAAAAGTTCAGCTGTCCGTTCCAGCTCCTCTGATAAGATCAATCGAGGTGCCAGCCTTGTGACATTTCCTTTCCCAGATGTCAATCTCAATCCAACAACAAGATCAAGTCCACTCACTTCTTTCACATGTGGGCTGCCTCCCAGTTTCTCACTCAGTAGTTCTTTCAAGTAGAGGCCCATCTTGGTTACGCTGGGTGTGAAGCTAGGCTCCTGGATTTTATTGAGCACTGTGAGAGCAGCATGACACAAAAGAGGGACCCCGGCAAAAGTGCTTCCAGGTCCCCAGAGTTCATGGCAGCTGCAACCCTTTCAGAGGGCAGGACAGTACCAGCTGGTAGGCCACCAGCAGGAGTTTGGCAAGGGTCATTGTATCAGGTATCACACCACAAGCCTCATGGGCCCAGAGATGACCAGTTCTGACTAAGCACACTGGACCTGTATAGATGGAAAGAAATAATTGAAAGATGGCATCATGACAAAAGTTCAGATCTCAGAGATTTAGAATAAAATGTCAGCAGTATTAAAAACAATACTAAGAAAGTTGGTACCAACAAAGCACTTTTCAAGGTTTGTGATGATAAAAGAGGACAGTTTTATATTATTGAACCACAATACATTCAGATCTTAGTGATCGAGTGATAAGTGAAACTTCATTTTCAGGTATGATTCAACTGGAGTGACTTCTTGACTTGTGGCTGTGCCCTTATCAAGGCAGTGGTGCTTGACAGGAATAAAGTCACCATGTACAAATTATTTTTTGTTTAAGTGAATGTGGTGGTGCTGGAGAAGATGACAAAGTTAGTCAACCTCATATTACCTAGCAGGATTTAGGCATCATAAATCCTATTTTGGCAATTGCTCTGACTGAAGGGCAAGTTCAAATATCAAGCCGAATGAGTTATATATTGGCAATAGATTGGCAGACATAAAATGTGAAAGTGAACAGATGGTATCCTTCTTCTGCTGTTAGTTTTCCCTTTTCTCGTAGCTGTGCACGCATGCTATAACCTTTTAATTTCAATTGATACTACCACTGACCACCACTTAGTACTGTTTAGTTAATTTTAAAAAAGTGAGAAGGGATGAGCGAAGAAAATTGAGAAAGAAAGCATGTCCAGCCAAGAAATAATGAGATAACAAATCACCCAGCAAGACTGTTTTGGTACTCATTTCATATTGGAACACCTCAATGACCATGAATCAACAGGAAAAATTAGATATTTAGCTTTAGCAATGATGCCAGACCGGTTAAGTTTTAAAACCTTAACCAACAAGCTATGTTTCATTCATATAAGGTCATTTTTAGACCAAAGAAAGATCCATCAAAATTTGAAAACATTCCATGGCTGGTAATCCATTAGATAGGTAACAAATTCATGACAGTAACTCAAGGTAGAAAAGGGTTCAACCATGAAAAAATATGGGCATTTGGCAAGTGGGCAGCCTGCCTTGCTGGCTATCAGGAGGGCAACAACACTGGTATTGTCTAGTCTTGATAAGAATCCAGATGGAAAAGGAAGAAGACCAAGATTCCATTTGATGACTAAACCAATTTCAGAAACTAGGTCAGGTGCAACTATGATGGCTAAATGTATCTACCAACCAAGACAAGATGACACTTGTATGTTGAGTAGTTCCAATCAACAAAACAGCTGCCCCACCATTGGCAGCTTGCTTGTACTCTCTACCAAGATAGTTTATGAACAATGACAAGTGTTGCAGAGCAGCACCAATTGGGATATACTTATCGCACACAACACCAAATTAAACTCTTGGTTATATTAATTTAAAATTTTCTAAATGACAAAAAGAAGTAAATCTTCAGAAGTTTGAAACAAACTATAAGGTCCCTGATATTGTGTATTTTAATGATTTCACAGTTTATCAGGACAAGAGGTGGACTCAATAGCTGATAAGAAGTTCTGTTATATTCATTAGTTATCAGTCGAACGAAAGGTAAAACCAGTAGCAATTGGAAGAACTAATTAGTATTTGAATGTTTTAACAAATCTATGCTCTCCTGAAAATTTGTATATTTTCTTAAGCAACAAGAAATTAGTGATATATGGCATATATTACCAACTAATTTTCATTTTGAGAAAAGATTTCAAAATTGCTAACCTCTTGATCTAAAGAGACAGATCAATTATCAATCAGAAAGTCATGTGGCCATCAGAGTACAACAGAATGACAGACAGGCACATATGAAAAATTGCTGGTGGGGAGAAATCTCCTAATACGCACATCCACAACCAACTGTAGTAAATTTCTTTACATAAATATCTTGTTTTACCATTATTCCTATTGAAAAGAAAAAGGAAAATTATTTTTCTCATATAATGCACAACATGATAGTCATTTTTCAAGTTAGGTAAAAGAAATGGCTTGTTGAATATGTTTTATCCATTACAGTTACAAATTTGGAAGCTTCAAGTTACCACATATGACCTGCTGACATAGGTTGTCAGAACATACAATAGATGGCACAAGCTAGAAACTTCAAACACCTTCAACTCAACTCAACTCAACTCATCCAAGCCTTTTCGCAACTACAAAACTTCAAACACCTTCAACATATTCAAATTGATCATAGTGCAAGCATGAAGCATTCATGGCTGAAATAGTTTATAAGCAAAAACCTAACCACGTAAGCAAGAAAAAAGAAAAAAAGAAAAATCACTAAGAATTTATATAAAATAATAATTTATGCTGCATACTCCATCAAAAACTAAAACAGCTCCGACATCATCACAGGTTAAGCCTAGAGTCTGCAAAAAGTTCTTGGTAGCACTGTGTATTCCACCTTCTCCCCAAAGAGGCTCCAAAAAAACTGTTGCAGTATAGCCAGTTTATCCCCACCACCACCCCCACCACCCCCCCAACCCTAAATTCGTCAATATTCCCATATTTTATGAATATGACCCCCGGCAAGACAGGTTCAAAAGGAAGCCCATAGTTTTCTTTATTAGGAAGCCCATAGTTTTCTTTATTATTAAGCACAAGCACAAGTACAAGCACACCCATTGTCCTTCCATGAAAAGTATTAGTAAAAGCAATAACTCTGTAGCAGGATGTGTCTCATCAGCATGTGAAAATCTTTGAAACATCCTTGCAAATTGTATAACAATTTCATTTGCTTCTGTTCCAGAGCCTGTAAAGAAAACATCATCTGAAAGGGAACACTTAATGGGGCGCTTTCCAAGTTCCACCTGCAGAAACATGATATCTGAACATTAACTACCAGTAAACTAAAAAGCTCTTACAGGACTGAAAAGGATCCACAACTTTTGGGCTCTTAAGTGACAAAGTTCCACCAAGACAATATATAGTGCACTACAATTTCTCCCAAAAGGTTATTTTTTATTTCAACATATTTGGATAAGCTATTAAACACCTCCAAAGAGTTGCATTTTACCTTATATCTTTATGAAGGGTAAATAGGAAGATGAACTCACCAACAGCAAAACAATCAGCAAACATCCAAAAAGAAGATAGAAGTTCTTCATATACAAGAACAGTTTCTATTTTCTGCAATGTGGATGTAATCAGAATTCGAGTATAAAATACACAGCCTTCTTAGTGCTGCACAAGCACAGATAATGTGTCAAGTGGCATCTGGAATGTCAAAAACCTTTCTCAGAATTACAAAATTACGGAAGCATAATCTGTACATTAACTAAGAAGCTGTCCCCATTCATGAAGCCGACCAACCACCCACTGACCCATTCATGAAGCCGTCCCCATTCATTAACTAAGAAGCTGTCCCCGTTCATGAAGCCCCCCTAAGAACAAAAAAAGCAGCACTCTCTTGTGATAAAAGCAGGGGAGCGAATATCTTGGCATCATCCTGGGGCCAAGTCTAAGACAGTCATAAAGGTGGGCACTACGCCAGCCTAGTTTGTTCCAGCCAGATAATTCTTTAACATCCTACTCTCGTTTCCACCGATTTTATCTGCCGACCCCACTTATATCTTTTACAAATAAAGCCCTAAATATATGGAAAAACATGTGCTTGTTTACAACATGCCCTTGGTTATGCATTTTAAGTGAAGTTGATATCTTTTGTGAATTTTTTCTTTAAGAATTATCATAATCATAATCATAACCATCTAGCTTTTTTACAACTATTTGGGCTGGCTTTATAGATCCTCATTCATCAAGTATGTCTATCTAGAGCCACCTCCAATGTTATTCCAAGTTTTCTCCATATTTTCTTCACCATCTCCAAGTATGTGAATTTAGCTCTTCTTCTTTTCTTTCTTACAATCTTTAACACAAACTAAAACACCACTTGTTATGGGAGCCTCCTTGTATCTTCATGATATATGTCCATATCATCTTAATCAAATTTACATCACTTTATCCTTAATATATGCTACTTCACCAGCTATTCTAATATATCCTTTTTTTTTAATCTATCATTCCTAGTTTTACCATACGTCTTCTTCAAATATCATCCAGAACATTTACTTAGACATCCATTCAAACATTATGTCAAGTAAATTTCCTGTTCTGCTGCACCATATATACTCCCATATACGAGTAAAAATTGCAAATAAGTTGCTCTACTGGTCTTGAAAAGTCTTTGTGTCAGATATTCACAACCTTTGACACTAGTTTCACATGTCCAGGCAATGGTGATTTTCTATGTAGCCCTTCTCTGTTTTTCTTCTCTCTCATCCTCTCAGCTTCATTGTTGACTTCACTAAAGTTACCTGCTATCACCTATTTCCTTCATTACTTTCTGTTTGATTTACCTCCCTCTTGCACACCCAGACAGAAGGCTCTCGCAAAAGAGTTCTTTGTACATATTCTTCTCTTTTATTTATTTTCTCTCTCTTCCAAATTCCTTCTTAAATATATAGACTTAATATTCAGCTCTAGAGAATCTTTCTTACACATAAAACAATAGCTTGAATTCAAATTAAGACATTAAACTGAGATCTGAGAAATCAAGTCTTGACTTGCTAAATATGAAAGCTGTGATGAATGGCTACTTATATCCAATCAAAATTGATGATTCTGAAATTAAAGACCCATATGCACTCCATTAAGTAATTTAACATTTATCTGCCTTTGCAACATTTGTTGTAAAAGTTATTACTCATTTCCATATGAAAAAGGTCACAACAGCGCATAAATAACTAATAAACACGCATGCGCGCCCACACACGCGCGCGCGCATGCACACACACAAAAGCACACATCAATGGATATAACATGCAAAATTACCTTGAGCCAATCATGAGAATTTAACTGATCATTCCAATAAATCAAATGTACTTCCTAGTTAAGAAACTAAATTGATGAAATGTAGAATGCAGTTTATAAGTCACAGCAAAAGCAAAATTTCCTTCAAGAATAGTTAATCTAATATATATTGTTGACTCTTTCCTTATTAGCTTGAGTTTTTGGGGATATCAGAGAAAAGGTTTAGGTAGTGTTTGAAATAGGGGATAAGAGGGGATATCCAGGGGATATACCCTCTTATTCCCAAAAGCCATAACTATAAGGGATAGTTAGGAATAAAGTTAACCAAAGGGATAATCCATGGTTAACCATGGTTAACCATGGGATATCCCCTCAATTTATTCCCTAGAGAATGCAGGAATAGCTGGTTATCCCTCTAAATAAGAGTAAAAAAAAAGTTATCCTATGGATTTACTTTTTTGCATTTGAGATGATCAATGAGATAGCCAAGAGATATCCCTAGGGATAGTCAGGAAACAAACTCTATCCCGTACATTTATCCATGGATAATATTTTTTCTATCAAACACTACCTTACTACATTTCAATCAGCGTTGACGATCCACATGCAAAGTCCGGGCCATACACAAGTGGGGTATCAAGCCTGATATGCATTGGTGGCCCTTTCCTTATCAACCTATGCTTTCGAGTCGATTAGTGTTTCAGCAAGAACCAACTTGACAGTGTATAATAGGAATAGATCATTATACAAATATGTAACTATAAAAGTACAGATTTGAGTAAAATCTTCACTTGAGGGACTGTTATCCCTCCATCAAGGCTGCATGTGACGTGGTCGTGAGTCTAGTATACATTGTTGATTCCTCCTCTATCAACTTTAACTTTTGGGTCAATTGGTTATTCAACAAGAACCAACAGCCCCTAGTTATCATGGACCTCAAAGGTGTAAAAGAGGTACTGAACTGATCACTATACAATTGTAAAACTATATAGAAGTACAGAACTGAGTAAAATTTTCACCTGAGGATCGAATAGAAGACATTGCTGACAGAGGTAAAGAGTGTCGGGCTTCTCAACTCCAGCCTTCACCCAGTCCAGGACACCATGCCCGAGGGAATTCACCGCAAGCCTGGATCGCTGTCGCATAGCTTGCATACCATGCAGCTCGTTAACAACACTGGAGCTCGAGCATATGTTCACACCAATACAGTCCCTTCACCCCCATGATCTCTTTGCTCCCCTTGGACACAGTCTTGGAGTACAGACTCCGACTGGTACTCTCCTCACTTCCTCTAGCCTAAAACCCGAGGGAAGTTGGTTACTGCGGAAATGGACGAAATATGGAAGGATTGGAGTTTGAAAGATTTCATCTTTCTCCCTAGAAAGCAAAAAAAAAAAAAAAAAAAAAACTGCCTTCTAACCTTCTCTGTTCTAATTAGATCAGAAGTACAGACTCTGACAAGTACTCTCCTCACTTCGTCTAGCCTAAAACCCGAAGGTAGTTGATTGTTAGGGAAATGGAAGAAATATGGAAAGACTGGAGTTAGAAAGATTCCATCTTTCTAAGAAACGCGCCTTCGGACCTTCTTTGACCTAATTAGATCAGAACTGAATAGGAGAATGTGATACAAACTACGAATACTCGATTAAATTGATGCAAATTACGAAAGGTTTTATCTCAGTCCTCAAAATTATTTCTCAAGAATCAAAAATTTTCCTTTCGAGCCATATTTTTCTTTGAAATCCTCCGTCTTCGTTTTACCTACGAACGATCGAATGGAAGAAACTTTAATAAACAAAGTGTTGCTGCCAAGTCACTTGTGATGAGCACCGGATGTAGTGAGATCTTCGAAGGCCTCCAAAGAAGTGAAAAAATTACCTTCTTCCTCCAAGGACATGCAAGAAGTCTCGGGACGGTGATTCCGACGGGACCCTCCGATGCTCAAGTTAGCGAGAATGTATTGCGTATGTGTTTTTTAAAGGAGAAGAAGAAGAAAAAGAAAATCCTCCCGCCCTAAGCTCGGGGTCCTCCTTTTATACCTGTCCAGGGATTCCTTTTACCTCGTTCTGTTGGAGGCATCGAATCTTTTTGTTAGGATGAGCTCTGCGAACGGCAGGTTGTTGGGCTATTGTTAAATGGGTGCGGTGCATATTAGCACCTGCAGGGTATGTTAGCACTTGCCCGTGATTTCAGCGAGCGAGATATACGGTAGTGGATGTCTCAAATCCCAGAGTCCGATATCCGAGGTTGGCTTTACTATACTAGGAAAGCACACAACATAAGGCACCAAGTTAAAGCCGAAGCCGAAACTGGATGCCGGAGCCAGAGGCCGCAGCCGAAGCTGGAGGCCAAAGTTGGAGGCCAGAGCCGGAGGCCGGAGCCGAAGCTAGAGGCCGAAACTGGAGGGCGGAGTTGGAGGCCGGAGCCAGAGCCAGAGCCAAAGGCCAGAGGCCAAAGCTGAAGGCCGGAACTGGAGGCCGAAGCCGGAGCCAGAGGCCGGAGCCGAAGCTGGAGGCATGAGCCGAAGGCCGGAACCGAAGTTAGAGGCCGAAGCTGGAGGCCGGAGCCGAGCCGAAGCTGAAGGCCGGAGCTAGAGCAAGCCAAAGGATGGAGCTGAAGGCCAGAGCTGAAGCTAGAGGCCGAAGCTGGAGTCCGAAGCCGGAGCCAGAGCCAGAGCCGAAGGCCAGAGCCAGAGCCAGAGCCGAAGGCCGGAGCCAGAATCAGAGCCAAAGGCCGAAGCGAGGGTGAGGCTAGAGCTGAAGGCCAGAGCCGAAGCTGGAGGCCGGAGTCGGAGGCCAGAGCCAGAGCCAGAGCCAAAGGCCAGGAAGTCAGGGGCCAAGGCGAGAGTGCCGACGTCCCAAAACAAGTTATCACATCATTTGATTCCGGAATTGCGTAGGGCGTTATGCTACCGCCCAGAGAGGTGATCAGCCACATCAGATGCCCCCTACCCCTGAGATGGGTGAGCATACAGTTGCCAGCGAAAGGGGTGTTAATATCCACTAGGTGGCTGATCTCCATGCCATTATTTCATCCATTCAGGCTATTGGGATTGGGGAAGATTTTCCTCGGGCGAGGAGTTGTAAAAAGGTGGGCGTCATCATTACGGTAATGTCACCGCCACCTTTTTATTGGTGGTGTTTTTCGTGTTTCTCGCGCCGAATGGTTGCCAAAGCGGTTTCCAGTAGAAAGCAGACACATGGCCAGATCGGACAACGGCAGGATGATTTGAAATGGGTTATAAAAGGAAAAAATCATCCTTATCCTCCAATCTTCACCATTCCTTGCATTACAATTTCTTACCTTGAATCCGCAAGCGCCCGTTCATCTCCTGTTTCCGTTCCTCCCCCCCCCCCCCCCCCCCCCCCCGAACTCTTTTTTCTTCATCCCGGTTCGAGCTCTTCAGGATTTTCATTCATATTGTTTAATGGCTCTAATTATTTATATTGGAAAGCAAGAATGAGGATTTTCATTCAAGCTTTAGATTATGAATTATGGAGTATCATTACAAATGGACCTAGTACACCCATACACATTGTAGATGGTTCAATAGTTCCTAAGCCCGAAAGGGATTGGAATGAGAACGATAGGAAAATGGCTCAGCTCAATGCAAAAGCCATGAATATTTTATATTGTTCTTTGGATGCAAATGAATTCAACAGAATATCTACTTGCATTTCAGCCAAAGAAATTTGGGATAGACTAGAAGTTACCCATGAGGGTACTAACCAAGTAAAAGAATCCAAAATTAACATTCTAGTGCACATTTGAATTGTTTAGCATGAAACAAACTGAATCAATCACATGCATGTACACTAGATTCACTGATATTGTTAATGGTTTGAAAAGTCTTGGTAAGACTTATACTAATTCTGAATTGGTGCGTAAAATTCTTAGATCTCTTCCAAGAATATGGGAAGCAAAAGTAACTGCAATCCAAGAAGCCAAAGATTTGAATGCTCTACCTTTGGAGGAGCTCCTTGGATCCTTGATGACCCATGAGCTGACAATGAAGTAGCATCAAGAGAAAGAAGTCAAGAAGAAAAGAACTATAGCACTTAAGGCTGCTGAAAGTGAAAGAGCAGCAGTGATGATGATAAAGATGATGATGAGGTAGCTCTTCTAGCTAAGAAATTTAAGAAATTTATGTAAAGAAGGAGACCCTTCCACAAGAGAAAGTTTGGAATAAAATTGGAAGGAGAAAGAGAAAAGAAAGGGATAAGGATAAAGAAAAAGAACCCTTGACATGTTATAAATGTAAGAAGAGGGCATTTTCGATCTGAATATCCTCAACTAAAGAAGGGTTACAAGAAGAAAAAGAAAGCCTATGTTGCAACTTGGAGTGACAGTGAAGAGTCTTCATCTGAAGAAGAATAAAAAGAGGTTGCAAACATATGCTTCATGGCAAACGATAAAAATGAGGTATGTACTGAAACTCCTAATGATGATTTTACATTTGATGAATTGTATGATGCATTTAATGAATTAGTTAGTGATTTTAAGGTTTTGAGAATGAAAAACAAATCTTTGAAAACTGAAAATTTAAATATTCTCAAAGAGAAAAATGAACTAATTCTTGAAGTTAAAGATCTAAAATCTGAAAATGAAAATATTTTAAAAGAAAAGGAATCAATTTCTAATGAAAATATTAATTTGAAGAAAAAAATTGATAAACATAAGAACATTGTTGATAAATTTACATATAGCTCAGAAAAACTAAATTTATTTTTAAGTAATTAAAGAGCAATATTTGATAAAGCTGGTTTAGGATATAAACCATACATGAAACAAAAATATGTGAACAATTTCTTTGTAAAGAAAGATGATATTTCATGTTATCATTATAACAAAAAAGGACATAAATCTTATGAATGTAATTTTAAAAAAACTAATAAGAATTTAATATTAAAGGTAAGAAAATATGGGTTCCAAAAGGAACAATCTTTATTGCTACTAACCATGAAGGACCCAAGAAAGCTTATGTACCTAAACATAAGATTTGATTATCTTGCAGGAGTGTCTTGTGGCCAAAGGATCAAAACAAAAGTGGTATATTAATAGTGGCTGTTCAAGACACATGACGGGTGACAAGGAGCAATTCATCACCCTTGAAGATAAAAGAGGAGAAGTTGTTACTTTTGAAGATAACGACAAAGGCCAAATTATGGGATTTGATAAAATTCAAATAACTCCATCCACTTTTATAGAAAATGTTTTATATGTTGTTGGTTTAAAGCATAACTTAATTAGCATTAGCCAATTATGTGATATAGGTTTCAAAGTTTCATTTGAAGCTTCTATTTGCACTGTTTCTAATCCTATTGACAATAGCATTATATTTGTTGGTAATAGAAATGGCAATGTGTACTTAATTGATTTAGACAATTTGTTTACTAGTAATCATTACTTAATTGTTGATAATGCTAAAGTAAATGAGATTGGATAGTTACGGCATCGTAGATTAGGTCATGCAAGCACACACTTAATTTCAAAATTAATTAGAATGGATTTAGTTAAAGGTCTTCCAAAGTTAGATTTTGAAAATAATAGAATTTGTGATGAATGTCAATTTGGAAAACAAACTAGAAATTCTTTCAAATCTAAAAATATTGTTTCAACTACTAGGCCACTCGAACTACTTCATATGGACCTTTTTGGACCTACTAGAACCACTAGTCTAGGAGGAAATAAATATGGTCTTATAACAGTACATGATTACTCTAGATATACTTGGGTTTTATTTTTAGCTCACAAAGATGAGACTTTCTCGATATTCCTGAAATTCTTCAAGAAAGTCACAAATGAGAAAAACAACACTATAGTATCTCTTAGAAGTAATCATGGCACAGAATTTGAAAATCATCAATTTGAAAATTTCTGTATTGAAAATGGTATTCATCATAATTTTTCTGCACCTAGAATACCACAACAAAACGGAGTCGTAGAAAGAAAAAATAGAACATTACAAGATATGGCCCATACCATGCTATGTGAAAGCCAACCCCAAAAGTACTTCTAGGTGGAAGTTATAAACACAGCATGTTACATCCTTAATAGAGCTTTAATTAGGCCAATTCTTAAGAAAACTCCCTATGAACTATGGCATAATAGGAAACCTAACATTAGTTATTTTTATGCATTTGGTTGTCGATGTTTTATTCATAATAATGGTAAGGATAATCTTGGAAAATTTGATGCCAAATCTGATGAAGGTATATTTTTAGGTTATTCAACATCTAGTAAAGCATATAGAGTATTTAACAAGAAATATTTAATTGTAGAAGAATCAATTCATATAGTATTTGATGAGTCTTTAGCATCAAGCTCTGAGAAGATTGATGATGAGGAAGATACAATTTTGCTTGAAAGAGATATTGAAAAATTGAATATAGATGTATCTTCAGACCATGAACTAGAAGCTAAAGATGATGACTCACCTAAGGATGATGTTATTGATACTACTCGTAATGATATAGATCTACCTAGAGATTGGAGATATGCTTATGGTCATCCTAAGGATTTAATCATAGGTGATCCATCTCAAGGAGTAAAAACTAGATCATCAATGAGGAACACAATAATCATCTTGCATTTGTGTCTCATATAGAACCCAAAACTATTGAAGAAGCTAAAAAAGATAATAATTGGATGTTAGCTATGCAAGAGGAATTAAATCAATTTACTAGGAATAATGTATGGTCCTTAATTGATAGACCAAAAGATCATTCCGTTATAGGATCTAAATGGGTATTTAGAAATAAATTAGATAAAAATTGCATAGTAATTAGAAATAAAGCTAGATTAGTTGCAAAAAGATATAATCAAGAAGAAGGAATTGATTTTGATAAAACTTTTGCACCTGTTGCTAGACTAGAAGCAATTAGACTATTACTTGCATTTGCATGTCATATGAACATTAACTTATTTCAAATAGGTGTTAAAAGTGCATTTTTAAATGGTTTTATAAATGAGGAAGTTTTTATGGTTTAAAACAAGCATCTAGAGCTTGGTATAATAGATTAAGCAAATTTCTAATTGAAAATGATTTTTCTATAGGAAATGTTGATAAAACCCTATTTTTGAAAAGAAAAGATAAAGATTTATTGGTAGTACAAATTTATGTAGATGATATTGTATTCGGTGCTGCTAACAATCTTTTGTGTCAAGAATTTGCTAAGTTAATGTAGGGTAAATTTGAGATGAGCATGATGGGAGAACTCAACTTCTTCCTAGAACTTCAAATCAAACAAGAAAGAGAGGGAATTTTCATCAATCAAATAAAGTACACAAAAGAAATTCTCAAGAAATTTGGTATGGAACAAGTCAAACCTCTCAGAATACCAATGAGTCCTTCATGCAAGTTAGATAAAGATGAAGATGGTAAGCCTGTTGATAAAAAATGTTACAGAGGTATGATCGGTCCACTACTTTACTTAACAGCTAGTAGACCAGATATTATGTTTGCAGTATGTTTATGTGCACGATATCAATCTGAACCTAAAGAATCTCACTTAATTGCAGTAGAAAGAATACTTAGATATCTAAATGGAACTAAAAATGTAGGATTATGGTATTCTAGAGACTCAACATTAAATTTGATTGCATATTCTAATTTTGATTATACTGGTTGTAAATTGGATAGAAAGAGTACAAGTGGTGCATGCCAATTCTTAGGAAGTAACTTAATCTCTTGGTTTAACAAAAAGCAAAATTTAATTGCATTATCAACTGCTGAAGCTGAATATGTTGCAGCTGGAAGTTGCTATGCTCAAATCCTTTGGATTAAGCGACAACTTAAAGATTATGGTATAACACTTGATAAAACACCAATTAGATATGATAACACTAGTGCAATCGATTTAACTAAGAATCCAATCCAACATTCAAGAACTAAACACATTGAAATTAGATATCATTTTATTAAAGAACATATAGCTAATAATGACATTTGTCTTGATTATGTTTGTACTGCTGAACAAATAGCTGATATTTTTACAAAACTCCTAAGTGAAGAAAGATTTTGTTATCTTAGAGGAGAATTAGGAGTTTGTAATCCATTATAATGAATTTTAAATCTCTGAGGAATGATTATCTAGAATTCAATCATTTTTCCTAATTTTCTTATAATTTTAAGGATGATTTATCTAGATATTTGAACCCCTTGATTCATCACATTCCAAAGTTGATTTATCCAAAATTTGAAGATTTTTTGGACAAGTTTCAGATCCTTTGAAACTCTTTTTTTTTTTTCTCTGAAACTGTCTTGGAGCCGACTCCTCTGGTATCGGAGTCGACTCCAGTTTTGTCTGAGACTTTGGAGCTGACACCTGCTTTTCCAGAGTCAACTTCACTTCGGACGCTGACTGTATTAGCGACCTGGAGCCAACACCTCACTTTGCGGGAGTCAACTCCAAGTGGTCCCAGGTTGACTTATTTAGGGCAGAATCGACTCCTCTCTCATTTCAATCGATTCCAAACCTTCTCAAACTCTTCCAAACTCTTCCCAAAACCCAAGATTCCTCAAATTAATTATTCCCTAGCTACCAATGGCACCCAAACGTAGGGGATCAATGTTTGGAGCAGTGACGACGGGAAAGAGAACCATGAGGCGTCCGGCACGGCAGCCTTCATAGAGATCTTCGTCTTCTTCGTCTGCATCCATACCAAGTGCGATTCCATGTCCTTCTTTGCCTCAGGTAGACACTCTTGCTGGGCATGTTATTATCATGGGGAGAAAGATTGATTTTCATTTCTTTGAAGAAGAGGGATTTTCAATTGGGCAGCAGATAAAGGAATTAGGTTGGGAGAAAGTATGTTCTCTTGATGTACCTACGTATCCCGCTCTAGTTAAAGAGTTTTATTTCAATCTTTCAAGAGGAGATGGAGGTATAGTGAGTTCTGTTAGAGGAAAGAGGATTCACCTGACTTCTGAGATTTTGGGAAGTCTATTAGAAATTTCTGTGAATGGACCAATTGCCAACTCCTATAGTAATAGAGGTGAAGTATTATTGAGGATGCTTGGCAGAGAAGTTATAGAATTTGAAGAAGTTAGGGAAAACTAGTTGCCCCTAGAACTAAGATTATTGCATAACATTTGTGGTTGGATTTTATTTCCAAAGACCGATAGATTTGAGTATGTCTCGGAGCGAGACATTGTTATCATGGATAGTGTTCTGACAGGTCAGCCAATTAATTTAGCTGGTATGATGATCTGGTACATAGCTGAGGTTGAAAACAAGAAGAGATCTACTTTGCCTTATGGCATGGTTTTAACTTTAGCATTTCAAAATCAGGGTGTAATTATTTCAGACAGTGAACCCATGAAGAATTTAAGGCACACTAATTATTATAGCTTAGCTACTGTGCATCGTATGGATTTGTGAAAATCAATGAAAACTGTGAGAGAAAAGAAAATCTGGAAGACAGAGCAGCTGAGATGGATACTATGGCCCCTGGTACATTAGAGGCAGAGCCTTCAGTGAGGCATACTTCCCCACGCCCCAGCTGTCCTGCACCCTCAGCACCTGCTCCAGCTCCTACTTCTTTTGATCAGACTTCCACTGGTTTTTCTGATGCTCAGCTGGTTCAATTAAAAGAACTCCTTGCTTGTCATAAAAAAGAGATGAAGATTGAACTAGATAGTAGACTTTTGAGCTTAAGGGAGATGTATTACTCCTTGGAAGATAGAGTAAGCATAATTGAATCATCCTTTGAAACTTCTTCAGAAGCCTTGAAGATTGATCTTATGCATATTTTTTAGAAGATCAAGGACATTAGAGGAGATTCTGATACTTATTCAAAGTGCAATGCTGAATTACAAGAGAAAATTACAGTTGCATCTGCTTTTATTGATAGAAGACTAAATGATTTTATCAAAATCCAAAGTGAAGGAATGAGAAAGATCTTAGAAGAGCTCAAAAGACTTCTTAGATTTTGATGTTATTAGCTTTTGATGTTTGATTTACATTTTGATGTACTTACTCTTTGATGTTTAGTTTGTATTTTGACTTTATGAATGATGTAATGAAGTATTTTGACTTTATGAATGATGTAATGAAGTATTTTAACTTTATGAATGATGTAATGAAGTATTTTGACTTTATGAATGATGTAATGAAGTTTTGAGTATTCAATGAATATCGTACTTGAATTTTGATATTAAGCTTGAATTTTAAGTTAACCTTTGATTTTGATGATTGAATTACTCAAACTCCTTTGATTGATGATAATTTAAGTCTTAATGCACCTTCTAAACCTTTTTGTTGATTACAAAAAAGGAAGAGAAGAGATTTTTGTATATGCATAAAAATAATGAGAGAAGAGGTATTTATATACGCATAATCAATTAAATGAAAGAATGGTAATTATATGCATGTTAAATAAAATTAATATCAAATTAATATCACAAGGAATTAAGATATGCATAAAAGTTTCAATAAACTTAACATATGCACACACATAGGGGGAGCTACCTCATTAAGGGGGAGCTTAACCTTAAATGTAACTATTTTGACAATTATGCATGTACTTAATATTTTTGTCATCATCAAAAAGGAGAAGATTGTTAGGAAATTATTGAGAAATTATTTACCCAATTAATTGATTTTGATGATTAACAAAAGCCATGAGTATATTCATTGTGTTTCTAATAGATTTTATAAATGTTTCAAGAATTAAGATCGGTTATTTATCCAAATGGCACTTAGAAATCAGTTTTGAACCAAGTTTCAATGGAATTTATTTAAGCTCAGAACTTGGAGCCGACACCTTAACAGTCTCGAGCCGACTCCAGAGTATATCAGAGCAGTTGTATATTTTTGGCATGGTTCAGAGTCGACACCTAGAGTTTCGAAGCCGACACCTAAGGTTTCAGAGCCAACACATAGATTTTGGGAGCCGACTCTAACCTGAGTTACAGAGACTATGTTTTTCAGAGCAATTCTCGAAGCTGACATATCAGAATTCGGGAGCCGACTCCAGTCAGCGAGGAGTCAACACTTTGCAAAGTCGGAGCTGACTCCACGACGAATTGATTTTTGCTATTTATGGAAACACGATCTGGAGCCGACACATGAAAAGTTGGAGCCGACTCCAACCTGTCAAGGATGATTTTAAAAGTGCCAGATCAGATTCTAACGGATATATTTTCTCACCTAACTCTCAACGGATACTTTTCTTTGTGTAAGGAAGCATCCAAGTACAATTTTAATGACTAGTTTCTCACCTAATCTTGGATTAAGACTCTATAAAAGGAGGGATTCGTCCGTTTGAAAATAAGAACAGAAATAGAGAGAAAATAACAGAAAAATCAAGAGAAATCCCTAGTGAAAAAGAAAGAGAAAAATCTCTGAGTCCAAGCCTATCAATCCAAGAAAGATTCAAGAGAAATCCCAAGCCCTAAAAGTTCAAATTCGGAGGATTTTCAAAAGGAAAAAGAAGAAGAGCAAAAGCCCTATTTCCTCAACAAGCTGTGTTCAAGATTCAAAGATTCAATCCTTACTCATCCATTCAAAAGAGAAGAGGAAAAGAAGAAAAGAAGAAAAGCTCATATCCACTTGGCTTCAATCAGGCTTTTCTAATCTTGTTTTATTTACATTGCTTATTTGCTCATTTGAGGAGCTTTAAATTGTTGTAAATTCATATTTGAATTGTTGTTTGCTAATTCAATTAGGAGGATTGAATTAGTTAAGGTAGTTTACCTCGGATCAAGCTAGTTTAGCTTGGGTTGGGTTTTGTGCTGGTGAACCCATGAAAACCGGCTGGGTTCATTGTGACCCCGTGTAAAACAATAAGTTAGAGTTGTGAGCTTGTAAAATAACTCAACTGTAATCAGTGGATTATAGTGTGGATCCAAGAGTTGCCTGAGAGTGGACGTAGGTGTGGGATATACCGAACCACTATAAATATCTTATGTTTGTAGTGATTGACTCTATCTCTCTTATTGTGCTTTAATTATTGCATCACTTCACTAGTATACTCAATCTTTGTGAAATATGTTTTAAGTTTTTAAGTGTTAAATTTTTTAAAGAACCAATTCACCCCCCTCTTGGGTTGCCATCTGGGCCAACAATATTATATAATATATCCTAATTTATGAGCTTGACTTGGCTAACTTGAGAGAATTTCTACTCTAATTAAGTTTATATTTAGATGATAATAATCCTCTAATGATGATTTAAGCTATTGAGTGTGATTTATAATTTATAAAATATTTTTATACTAAAATTATGTGATTTAAAGACTCCTTGTTCATACATTACTAGGTAAAAAAAGTATTATTTCTTGTTATTTAGACTGCCCTATTTTTAATTGCTGGTTGCATAGATTAAGAGGGTCTCCACATGATTTTTGGTATCTAACTATTTTGATCATTAATTTCTTTTCCTTTTGTATATAATACTTACATTCTATAACCCACTACTTACTGTGATTTTATTTTCGGCTCCAATAAATTAGGTGGTTGAGAGAGCATCAACTCTCTCTAGCCTCCATTTACCCCTAAAAAAAACACAAAGTTTAGATCATCGATATGGAACTTCCATCATTTAAATTTACACCTAATAAGATTTGAGTAGAGATCTTTTCAAGCATAATCAAATCAAGCTCATGATTTATTTATGATTTAACTAATAAATAATTGAAAAAAAGGGTTGAGATTTTATTTTTTTTATCTTATTGAAGAGTAGGAGAAACCTCAGCTTCCCTACGTTTTCTGCACTCCTTTGGTTAATGTTACCCTCATGGTTTCAACACTCCATCTCAATCATTGCTCTACTTTTGACATATTGGCAATGATCATTGGTAGCAAATACCCTCATGGTTTCAACATTCCTCATAATTTTATAATATATAGTAATTTATTATATTATAGTATTTATAATTGATAATCTTTGAGAAAAGGGGTTTCAAATTTTTTAATCTAATCAAAGAGTAGAGAGAAAGCCTTGCTCTCCCCTACAATGTATTAATTACTTTGGTCAATGTCATCCCCACTGGTTCACCATACATGTGCATTTTTAAACTTTAACTAGATTTATTTGATAGATAATTACATTGAATTGATCAATTAACAATCTAAATCATTTATAATAAATCCAAACCCATTTATTTTGAATCAATTATGAGTCAAATTGATAAGTTTGGCCATAAATTGCCTCAACTTATCTTAAATATTAAAAACTTATGATAGCACTTATCATATTATATATTTTAGTATGATTAAAAATAGAAATGTATATAGCATAAGAATTGAAGATCATAAAGTGCGTAAAAATGATTTTTTTAATATCTAAGATTAATTATTCATAAGAAAGAAGAGTTTAATGATAATATTATTTATAGGATTAAAATAGGTCAGATAAAATGAAGAAATGCAATATGAATATTATGCAACTATAAAGTACCTAACAAGTTTTTTAAAAAAATTATGAGCTAACAATAGGACTAGCTATACTTTATAGTATGAAATATTGGATAGTTAAGAAATTATACATATACAAGATTAAAATCACTGAAATAAAAATGTTTAAACAGATGTATTATAATATAAGAAAAGATAGAATTAAAAATAAAATCATTCGTAAAAAGATAAAGATAGCATTAATTAAGGATAAATTAAGTTGAGAATAACTTATACGATTTAGATATGTGCGATATAAACCTCAAGATGCATTCGTGTGGTGGAATAGTTTGATTTATATTAAAAGAAAAAGAGATAGAGACAAATTAGAAATTACTTAGGAGGAAGTGATCAAAAAAGATTTAAAATGTTTGAATCTTATATAAAATATGGCTTAAAATTAAGCTAAATAAAGAAAGAGAATTCATATAGTCAATCTAAACCAGTTTATAATTATAGCTTTGATATTGTTGCTGCTGTTGTTGTAAAATAGTATCATTTTATTTCATGATTTTGTATCCTACCACCCTAGTGTCACTTTATTTATATTTGACCTTTTTTCTCTTTAAATATAGAAAGAGCAATGTGATGAGGCCATGCAATTCTTTTATATGCTGCAGAAGCATCACAATTTGGTTGATATAAGGCTAATTTTTTACTTAATCTTTAAGGTTTGACCTTTGGCAATTCAAGCAACATTGATATAATTTTCTTTGCTAGCAAATGTTATTTGGGCTTGGAATCACATGTAGGAGATGGAGGAGGATAGGAATCCATTAGGAGAGAGCTTTTTGGTGCTATCAGCAAAGTACTATAGTTTCCTTATCCTTCTCAAAATGTTTATTCCTCAAAAACAATGTACCATTACTTTCCTAGGAAAAGTCTTACTGAACCGTGCGCAGTGCAGGTGCAGAATAAGTGCATCATGCATGATGATTGATGCGTAGCATGCATACATCAATGATAAAAATATCTTTTCATTTTTGGCATGCATGTATGCATATGCACTGCGCATCAATCATCGTACAGTGTAGCATGACTTTTTTCACTTTCTTAAAAAGTATGTTGGGGACTATGCGCTATATATATATATATATTTATTTATTTATTTATGTTCTTTGGTGGAAGGTACTACACCATAACCTTAAAGGCATTGAGACCCAAGCCCCACTTTTTATAATTGTGATGCTGGTAGTGGTACTGGTACAACACTGCAGCTTAGAGGACAAATTATTGAAGATGGTTTATTATTATGGCTCCATGATCACCCATATATGGTCTAATGAGTTATTATGTACTGCACTGAGAAATTTTCCTCTATAATTATGGTCATGATTATCTCCTTGTGTACTATGAGACTATCATCAAATTTTCTCTTTGCCATGCGAACTCATGAAAACTCATTCCATGTTTCCGACAAGCGTTTCAAGGATAGGGTTTGGGTATGCTTTTCAAATTTAAGAATGCTAGCTGCTATCATATCATATATGGATCAAAAAATGTCAGGTATTTCTTCTTCTTCTTTTTTTTTTGATACAGTCGGATGATCACACCAGTCTAGGATGACATAAACCCAAACTATCAAAATACAAAAGTTGAGCAAGGATAGGAAGACAGCTGTCACCTAACAACTAGCGCCAGATGCCAGAATGGTCGGCCACCCTAGCGGCAATCCAATCAGCCGCTGAATTGGCTTCCCTATAGATATGACAGATCTGAATGCTCTGAGCCTCCTGAAGGAGAGATCGAATGTCTGAGATCAAATGGTTGATTGACATCTGGTTACAATGATCCTGACGAAGCTACCGGATCACGGTGAGAGCATCCCCCTCGAGGATAATACGACGGGCGCCGAGGCTACGAATAGCACAGGAAACCCCCGCCCAAGCAGCAGAAAGCTCCGCCAATGGCACAGAGGAATCCAGGAGACTAAAACCACCAGCAGACAGCAGCGAACCATCAGATCTCCGAATGATATAACCCGATCCGGCAGATCTACCATGAACACTCTCATCAAAATTGATTTTGACAAACCCTGGAGGAGGGGGTTCCCAAGAAATAAAGACCATACTCCGGTGCGCTGCCGAAGCAGCATGGGAACCCCAGGGGCCAGGGCTAACACAATCACGAGCCAAACGCTGAGAAGTGTACTCAGTAGATAAAGACAAAGCAACCCTCACCACCCTATACGACGGGGCAGACTCATGAGTAAAGACAATCCGGTTTCGGGATAACCAGATTTGATAAGCGATGTAAGCCCTCGTTGCACCCTGCTGACAGCCACCTCTCCTGATATCCTACCTGATCAATATAAGAAAGGAGAGAGCAAGAGAAGAGGAAGCATCATCACAAGGCCAGTCACTAGCGATCTCCCAAATATGACGAGCTCTGAGACAAGTGAAGATGACGTGATCCACCGACTCCTCCTCAATACCATATAATGGACATGTAGGCTGGATCCCCAGGCCACGTCTAGAGAGCACGGAGCATGTCGGGAGACAATTCTGTGCAAGCTTCCATAGAAAAAGATAAACCCTGGGATGAATGGGAAAATGCCAAATCCAAGCCATATCAACCAACGGTTGGGTAGGAGCTCTGTAAATATGGAGCAGGTCACTAATAGGAGCACACGGCAAACAGGATCGCCTCCAAACCCTGATGTCGGGGGACAAACTCGGGAAAGAGGGATAGAAACAATACGACGCTGAAGCTCTTCCCCAAAATAGCGAGACAGCAAAGTGGTAGACCAGGAAGAATGATCATGAGCCGTAAGATCACTGACACGCATGCCAGGAGGAATGGCAGTGCTGACAAAAGTAGGCCACCGAGACAAGGGGAGGTCAGCAAGCCATGAGTCATAAGCAACATCCACGGAGATACCATTGCCAATAATCCAGGAGATGCTGTGAAGGATCGCCGGAGCATGACTACAAACCTCTTTCCAGAAGAAAGAGTGACCCCGAGACGGCTGAAGATTAGTGGAAAAAGTCAATTCCCCATACTTGGCACGCATAAAAGAACTCCACAAACAATGCGGATCAAGCAAAAACCGAGTGGCATGCTTAGCAATCAACGCCTCCCTCCGAGCAATAAGGGACTGTATCCCCAGACCTCCCTCCGAGATCGGCAAACAGACACAATCCCAGGCTAAAAGATGAACAGCATGACGATCCTGTGATGAGCCCCAGAGAAAGTCCCTGAAGTGTCACTCAATCCTCCTCAGACAAGTCAATGGGACAACACATTAGATAACAAATAGAGAGGAAGAGAAGTGAGCACCGATCGAATAAGAGTAATCCTCACCATCATAGATAGTCCCATGACCTGCCACCCCTTAAGTCGATCACGGATCCTCGTCTCGAGACTACCAAAGTCCGAAATCCTGGGCCTACTACCAGTGATGGGAATCCCCAGATAGGAGAGCGAAGCCGACTGCTTGGAAATGCCCATTATCTGCATAATAGACCCCTTACGAGAAGGAGTCACCCTCAGACTAAAACAAATCACTGACTTAGTAGTATTAACCTTCTGACCCGAGGTGAAACAGTAAGCCTGGAGAATCGATGCAAACGTGGTTGCATTGGCCTCCTAGCCCTACCCAGGAAAATGCAGTCATCAGCAAACAGCAAGTGAGAGATCATGGGCCCCTGGGGACCAGCCTGGTAAGGGTCAAGAGCAGAGTCCTGCTGAGCCTGATGAAGCGCCCGAGATAGAGCATCAGCCGTTAGAACAAACAGAAACGGGGAAAGAGGACATCCTTGTCTCAGCCCACCCTCATAATGGAAATAATCAGTACAGTCTCCATTGATAAGGATGGAGAATGACGGGCGCTTAATACATGCCATGATCCAGCCAATAAATAGCTCCTGAAACCCAAACTCCTGAAGAGAGCGATATAAGAAGTCCCAACTGACTCTGTCATAAGCCCTTTCCATATCCAACTTAATAGCCATGAGCCCCTGATGCCTAGAAGCTCGTCGAAGGTCATGCATAAACTCCTGAGCCTGTAAAACATTATCAGTGATGCTTCGCCCTCTGAGAAAAGCCCTCTGCTCCGGAGAAATGAGGCGAGGGATAACCCAATGAAGCCTAGAAACCAGGAGTCGAGCACAAACCTTATATAAGGTTGTGCTCAAACTGATAGGCCGAAAGTGCTGAGGGCTAGAAGCATCAGGCCTCTTAGGGACCAAGGTAATGAAGGTGCGATTCCAATCAGAGGGGATAGATTTGAGATGAAAAATAAGCTGAATCGCCTGCACTAAATCCTCCCCCAGGATATCCCAATAATGACAAAAGAAGAACAGAGGAAATCCATCCGGCCCAGGGGCCTTATCAGCACCAAGCTCCCACAGAGCCAGCCGAATATCCTTCGAAGTAATAGGCCGAATAAGAGAGACATTCTCTTCAGCAGTAACTCTATTGGGAGACCGGACAGGGTGAACAGGGACACCAGCACCAGCTAACTCAGTCCACCTGGTATGAAAGAAATTAAGAATCTGCTCCCTAATCACCTGGGTATCCTCCTGAAGCTGTCCCTCGTCGTCAGATATATGCCTAATATGGTTTCCGCTCGTCGTTTCTGAGTGGCCTGGTGGAAAAATCTAGTGTTACAGTCCCCTTCCTTAACCCACTGGATACGGGACCGCTATCTTCAGAAAGTCTCCTACTGCAGCAGAAGGGAGTGGTGCAGCGCCAAACTGGATCACAGGGATGAAAGGTCATCAGAAGAAAGAGAACCCTCCATATCCTCTTTAGCCTGGAGAGAAGAGATAATAGACTCAACCTGCTCCACTTGTTTGACAATATCCCCAACCTCCAGTCTATGCCATCGAGAAAGGTGCCGTCTAGTAAGAGCAAGACGTCTAGAGAGCTGATAGATGGCATTACCCCTGACAGGTAACCGTCAAACCTGAGAAATGATGGATCGAGCAGCAGAGTAGGAAGTCCAAAACTTCTCAAATCTAAACTGCCTCTGACACTGAGGGGTGATGTTAGTAGAAATGAGAATATGGCAGTGGTCAAAGGAAATTCTGGGCAAGTGAGTAACCGAGACAGCCGGGTAAAGCTGAAGCCACGAAGAGGAAGCCAAAGCCCTATCCAATCTTTACCAGACTCTAGCTGAACCCTGCCAGTTGTTACACCAAGTGAACTGTGGTCCCTGGAATCCCAAATCCAATAGACCAGCAGAAGAGACAAAATCCCTAAACTCCACTCGGCCCACAGCACCATAAGAAACCATGCCACCTCTCTTCTCAGCAGCACCCAAAATATAATTGAAATCTCTAGCAATGATGGAGGGAAACCCCTGGTCAATAAGAGACTGAATCTCAGACCAAAGCACCCGACGCTCCCGGAAATCAGTGCTAGCGTAAACTCCGGAAAGGAGCCAGGGGGAAGCACTTCCCTCAGAAATGACTAATGCAACCTACTGACCACAGCTATGGAAAGCATCTACCCTGATACTCTCATTCCTTCAAAGAGCCACAATGCCCCCAGATAGACCATTGGACTCAACAGCATATGAAACCCAAGTCCGGGCAATCTGTCTTCGAAAACGGGCCAGGCTAGCCCCAGAAAGCCGAGTCTCCAACAAAATACAAATGTCAAAAGAGTGAAGCTGCATAAGCCTTCCAAATGAGGAGCGAAACGATGGTTTCAATGCTCCTCTCACATTCCATATGAGAATCTTCATGGTGAGACTGGATTGGGGAGGGCTCCGACCATCACCCCCACCATCTCCTCAGAACACCCCGGATATCCCATATCCCTGCATTCAGCAACCTGAATAGAATCCATCAGAACCTCTGAATTTCCAGAAACCACCCTAGAGCAATTTATGGAACCCGTATCATGACACTCATCTGACTGGACTGAATCCATCACAACAGCGGAATTAGTCGACTGGATAGCCTATTTCAGCTGACTAACAGCTAACTCATGAGTACAAGTCTTCAAGTGGATCGGATGATTAGCATCAGAGCTAGACCCCGGGGCGGCCCCAACACGACCACGGGCCTTTTTGGCCTCAGGGCTAGACAGGGCCGTAGACCCCCGTCCAGTATCCGAGGCGGCTCCAAATGTAAAGGCAGCCTTATCCCCACCTCTACTAATAAGAGAGGCCTTGCCTTTACCTTTGGAAGAGCGGGAGGGCATCCTCCTAGACAGGGTCTCCACAGGACGAGCCCGCTGAGAAGGACCCAAGACGGGATCCTTACTGAGAGACAGGCTCCCGGACCCTGTACCAAGTCCCAATTTCAGAAAGGAACTGGCCCCATAACATTCAGTCAGCAAAGCTTTAGTCTCAGTGTTAACAGCCTCAGAGCCAACATTAGCTGCCTTCTGAAACTGAGCTACAGTGCCAACCGGCATGCTCAAACTCATCCTGGGGTCATCCTGGATCCCTAGGCCAAGAGCAATTGGCAATGGAACCAGAGCCTTGCTCGCTGGTTGAGACTGTGATCTGAGCTCCCGAGACAGCAGCTCCATCAATCCGGAGCCTGACTTCTCACCCCGACCAACCCCCTGACCAGAGATCGATTGCAACGAGGCAGAGGAGAGCAGAAGCTGACGACGGGCTACCTTCTTAGGAGAAATCCAGCCATCCTTCGAAACAGGGGATGAAGCATGGCCCGAGCGATCCGCGACAGTCGAGAGCAGACGCTGTTCCTGAGGGGGACGACGATGCCGGACGGCCGCCATCCAGGGGCCGAACTTTGGAGCATCCGAAGCAGGGACCGACTCCCCCATTGGAACACACGGACCAGCGAGATGCAGCGAGGCACACCGGTTGCAGATTCCGTCGATGTTCTCAAAAGAGAACTGCTGCCAGAAAGGATCGCCGATCCCACGAACATGAGCTCCCGGACGGAGTGGGGAGCCCAGATCGATACGGGCGCAAACTCGAGCAAAGCCGCCCCGTTTTCGAGCCCTGGTGGATTCATCCGAGAACAAAAACTCCCCAGCCACCGAGATGATAGAGGAGAGGATGTCATCAGCCCAGAATTCAATTGGCAATAGGGGAAGACGAATCCAAACCAAAGCTTGAAGCAGGGAGTATTCCGATGGGACAAATTCCGGCCTCCACTCCGCCACTGCAAGAATTTGACCATTAATCATCCATGGCCTCCCTAGAATTTGATCTTTGGCATGAATCTCAGAGAGACGATTACATAGTGTCTATGAGCCAGTGAAATCACCTCTATTTCTCCCTGAATACCAGCCCGATGAAGCTCCCTAATGATCGCCTCCGTCGGCACCCACCGGGAAAGAGATCGGGCCAGCAGCGCCTTCTCACCCCAAGAGCCAATCTCACTCTCCAAGGAGCAAACCGGTACTTGGATGATGTCCAGAAACAACCGGATCATCTCCTGCACCTCTGTCGGAGAGGAAGACGAAGCATCCCACGTGAAACGTCCCGGCGGCGACTGACGCCATGGACCACCAGCCCCTCTCGACCCATCCGCAGCAGCCGGACGATGAGCCGACGAGGAGGCTATTCCATAACCCAGGGTAGCTCAGAGCAGCAGCAGGGCAGCTCGGATCAGAGAAGACGAAGAAAAACCTGAATCTTAAAGCAGTCGCAGGAGCAAAAGCTTTAAGTGCACAAGCTTTAAGAGCCTTCTTTAAAGAGGTGTTGGAGGTGTCTGTCTTGTTTCAGGCATTTCTTTAAGGATAAAATTAGATACTTAATTGAAGATAGTTGAGCCTATTAAATTATTACATTATCTCCAAAACAAAATTCAAACACTTGGATGGAGGAACCAACCATAAATTGAGATCCAACTTGATCCAATGAACTCCAATCAATTCTAGAACTAAATTGTAAAGTCAACCATGGTTGAGTTTTTCGGAAAGGGGTAGGACGAGACTAAGGTTGAGTTTGGATTGAGATAGAGCAAAACCTAACTTGATTTTCTCATAATCCTACACTTATGGCTAGTCACAGAATGAGGCAATGTAAGTAATTCTAGCAATCCTGTAATGCTGTATTATAGTCTAATTGTTTAGTTGCTTTTTATTTTTTTTCAATAAATAAATAAATTATAAAGAAATTTTTTATAAAAATAAATTGTATAAAAATAAATGATTTAGTAATTTCAACAAAATAAGTTTATAAGAAGTAGTGAAACAAATATTTCCATAAAATTTATTTTATCGCTAAATCTCTTTAATAGTGAGTTCTCTAGGTAAGATTTTAGAGGGCTTACTTCTATTTTTGTTGAGTTTACTCATTTTGAGAAGTATTTTAGAAATTCTTGTTAATTTATATTGGATTTCAAGCTAGAATTTGAGCTCAAATTTACAGTTTTGCATGATAATGTATAATCCTTGCTTCTCATGCTCTACTAGTATTGTAATCCTTTTACTTTGAATCCATGGTTCATCCTTACTATAAGTGCTTTGGAGGCTTTACCACTCACCTCTATTTAATTTCTGAGCAAAGTGATGTGATTTGGGTTCTTTAAGGCTTATGTTGGTTTGGATGACAATAAATAATAACTTTATAATACATTTAGTTGATTTATATAATAGATCCCTTATGTAATAGTATATAAATATGAATACCTATGTGTGTGTATACGTATATATGTATGTATGTATGTATGTATATACGTATGCATATACATATAGCCATATCTTTCCATATATGTAGAGATTTAAGCATTGATAATCTCTACATTATGGAATGTTAGATGGGTTATGCATTATATGGGGTACTTTTTTACACTAAGAAATGGGGACAAAAATGAACAAAAGGTAGAATAATGAAAATGAATTGCTGAAGAATTACTAATGACCTTATTTCTTTATAAATCATTGAAAAATTACTGAATATTGATTTGTGACCATACGTTTCTATGAATGATTGATATTATCCAAATTCTATTATGTGAACTTATGTTGTTATAAATAGTTGATGATTTCTGAATTCTAATATGTTACTTAAATTCTGTTGCCGCGAAAATCCGTTCTCCGACTCGGGTGCGCCTTGGCTCCGGGTCCGGATGCCGGTCTCTTCGCTCAAAGTGGAACCTGCAAAATAGTCCGCACGCAGAGGGAATCTCGGGGGTGGCCCTCTGTGGAAGACCCTCCGACGCCCAAGTTAGTGGAGATTCATAGCAAGCAGATATGAGGAGAAGACTCTCGCAGAAAAGTTTCCCTAGATGGGTGTTCTTTCGAGAGCTTGGAGCTTTAATGGAGCTTTTCAGTGTGAGAGCCAGTGAATGCGTGCGTACTTGAGAGATTTGGGGGCTGTGGTATTTATAGGCGATCACCAGATTCCTTGGGCGCGTCGCAGGGGGTCCGAAAGCTATTGAGATTCGAAACGGATTCGAATCAAGTTTGTTACAAGGCTAGTAGGATCCGTATCTTGTCAGTTAGAGGATTGACGGCTAGGAGAGTTGGTTGATGCCTTGAGATTCAACGATTATGTAGGTCCTAGGCCACTTCTATGGCCCTTAGGTCACTTCTGGTATGATTCTCCTTTTGGAATCTTATTTAGTTATCATGAATTTGAACTCTCCTCGAGGATTCTGCAGAGGTATTCAAGTGCCTTGGTCCGACCGAGGCGAGGGATAGTTTGATTTTTCAAGGTATAGGATGGCATGGTTGCCAAGGTAGAGGGTGGCCTGGTTTGCTGAGGTAGAGGATGGCTCGGTTTGCTAAGGTAGAGGATGGCTTGGTTTGCTGAGGTAGAGGATGGTTCGGTCCGTCGGGGCGATCCGACTCTGCTGAAGGCGATTCGGCTTCGTCGCCTTACGGATGTGACAGCTAGCCGACAGGATGTTGTGATTGATCTCAATCCAATTGTTGATGTGTACGAACATTAATGCAATGATAATTTTACCCCTCATCAAATTCATAGGGATCAGTAAGTGTTATCTGAATTATAATATGTGATGTTATATGTATGGGATTGGTATCTAAATACCTTTGCTAGTACAATTGATTCTAGTGCCATATGTTGACTACACATGGTGACTTGTTTCTTAACTCTTTAGCTTTGTATTCTTCTATATATTTAGCTATCATAAGTAGTTACCTTATATGACATTTAGTACCAAAACTATGCTTGTAAGTTTAACTATATGTAAGTATATATATATATATATGTGACATTTAGTACCAAAACTATGCTCGTAAGTTTAACTATATGTATATGTATATATATATATATATGTGTGTATATGTTTGTGCTTGCATAATATCAATACTTCCATATGATCAATGCATTTCCCTTATGATTTAATAATTTTGTACTTTAGTGTTTTATGAATCTATTATATATCAAACTAATTAGTTGCGACTTTCTTTATTTGTCCTTACCTATTATATTTGTTATTATTATTCACTGGGTGTGGTCTTACTCTTTGAAGGAGTCTCCTTTTGTTTTTGGTAAGGTAGCATCTCACATTCTCTAATCTACATTGACTAAATAGGGGATAAACTTTTTGTATATATCTCTTGGATTATATCTTTTAGATATCTAAAGCTCCATAGTTACCATAGGAAAAGAGTTCTTTAAATACTTTTAATCTAATTTTATAGTTATTTTGGAAATATGCTTGTATATATTTGTGTAAATAACCCTTCTATGATGAGCACTCATATTATAAATGTTAGTATCTTATGTTGATATTAATTAGTCATGATTATTAGGTTATCTTAGGCTTGTGTGAGCCAAAATGAGTCTAACTCATCTTGATCCTTGTTTTGGTCATGGACCTCTTGTTTAGGTCATGACAATTATAATGATTGTAAAAATAATAAAATATAGTTATTATAATAAATATTGGCATTTCTATGTCTTAGGTAGATATTGAACATGGAAATGAGATCGATAGAAAAATGATACTCATTCCTATCTCTCAATTCTTGTAAATTAAACATTTTATTGTTGGAATTTCAAACAAGGGAGTGCCAAAATAAGTTCAGGTGCATTTGAGGGCATTTGATTCACCTTGATACAATATGGGATAGGTAAAATAATTATAGTTTGGATTGGATTTAAGCCAACAATGGATTAAAAAATGTTTCCATTCTATTTGGATTTAAGCAAGCCATTCCGGCCTACATAATAATCTTATTTTTTTATTAGATAAAAAATTATTCATGTGATATTTTGAACCCTACTGAGCAAAGTCATATTAGGATAGATGATCCTTAAATAGTATGAACATGGTAGAAAACAAGAACAATTTTGAATATGATAAATAGTCTTTCATATTAGTATATTTTTATCTCACTCAAAGAATATCCATATATACAATAAGAAAAAAAGAAAGAAAGGCACCTATTTAAGATAAAAGATGCATACATTAAATGCAAAAGGTTAAAAAAAAATGGTTCATAAACAACTAAAAACTAAAGCTACAACTAAATTGACAAACTCTTAGGTGGCATAGATTTCTCATTTTTTCATGTATGGATATATGTAAATATACAACTAAAAAAAGAAGATTTATTTTTTTATTATTATAAACATGTATTTTAAGGTTGATTGTTGATAAGTAGAGAATTAGAAGCAATACAAGTAGCATCTAAGCACATGAAATGTATATTTTAAAAAAAATATAAAATATTGGTAATAAAAATAAAAAAATAATATTAGAAAGTGAATAGATTTGCTTTTTTTTTTTTTTTGCATTTTTGTATTCTTTTTCATATTTATCTACTATCATAAATACTGTAATTAAGTATTTGCTTATCAATTTGTCATTTTTTTAATTATTTACTCCCATAATTTTTTTTACTATAATATATTTCCAGTTTGTTTGCAACATGACGCTAATTTTTTTTATTTTTGTTTATTTGACAAATATCTATGAGACCATAACAAAGAGAAGGGATTTTTTAAGGGTGATCTCACTAAAGAAAAACTATTTTTATTAATTTTTATTTAAATTAATATTTTTCATTTGTATTATTCATTTTTTATCAATTTTTCTTTTGTTATGACTTTTTCCTCACATGTTTGTATTTTATTTTTTTACTATAAATCATTTTATTTATTTCTATCATTATTTTGTAAAATTTCTATAAATCATTTCTATTATTATGTATCTATACTAGGTTTGGATTTTCTTATTTGTATATAGCTAGGATGTTATAAATAATTTAGAGAAAAAGGTAGAAGGGCATATTTTAGAGTAAAACCATAGAGAAAAATAGATGAAATATTCCTAAAATTTGAAGCTCTCATTTTTTAAAATATAATATGATGTATAAGCTAGTTTGTCATTGAAATAAATTTCTTGAAATTAATTTAATTAAGAATTAATGATAATTTTGGTGAAAAAGCTCATCTAGCTCAACTTCTTCTTCTTCTTTTTTAAGAATCCGATAGTTATTTGCTATGACTCATATTTGAATTTAAGACTTACCATCTGAAAAGAAAGGTACTAACTAGCTAAGCTAATAGCTACTTTTAAGAAGAAATGTTTAAGGGTTTTAGATGAATGGTTGGGATTATTCATCTTGTTAGTAAAACTGAATCAATGTTAATTATTAGGTGAGTTAATTTTCTTTCTGGTTTAATTAGTCAAATAATCTTGTGCCAAGTTATGTTATGTTATCATACTTGAAAATAAGCTTATATATTATGATATGCTACAAGATAACTAGAAATTGCATTATATTTTGCTAGTTTAAAACTTCCACATTGTTGTAAAAATGAGTTTTAGATATATCTAAGATAGCATCATAGCCCATGAATCACATTCATTTGGAGCAAAAAAAATTTAATATCTAAAATAATATCTCCTTATTTCTTATATCTTCTATTTCTTGGTTTGTAATGAAGCTTTTTCTAACTTTTAACAGATGTATTAATGTTAGAAGCTACATGCCAATTGATAGAAGATATATAAAATTAGCTACATCTATTAATGCTATGATCCATAGCTGATTATTACCTTTTCAAGAATGCTAAAATTGTTATTGTATTATTTTTTAAAGTTTTCTTTTATATACTACTATAAATATATGATATTACATGTATATTTTACAAATTTATTATTTACATATGCATCCTTATAAATTATTGTTTTTTATTACTATCTTATAAAGTGTATGCCATCCAATACAATAAAAAATGAGTAATTTAAAATTGATGGGATCATATGAGGGTATGAGGGTATGATTTCCATAATATTTGATGGGATCATATTTGGTTGGCTAATCCTATGGTGATACATGGTGGAGTTATATACCAACATAAAGAGAGAAAACCCTAATGAGAGAAGGACTTTCCTTCGTAATGTCCAACCTATCTTAATTTGATCAAGACTCTTCTTATTTGGCATAATTCCACTTTGACAAGGAATTGGCCCATTTGTTAGGAGAATATCCCTTCATGAGCATCACTCCCTTTGGGATCAGATTTAACAAAAGCTATTCAATATAAAAGTTTAGCTCAAAATAAAACTCCTCTAGACATTTATAAAAGCAACACTAATTACCTCAGGTAAACCAAATCTTTCTCTTTTCTTAAGCCCTAAATGACTTGTCCAAGGGTCCTAAGACCTTCTCCTTATACACTTTTAGCTGACTTGAGCATTAAATAGTTTGCCTTGGAGGAAAACTTTAGACAATACTCTATCTTCTTTTCTCATGTAAGAAGGTGGATATCCAATGGAGAAGGTGCTATACTATGCATGTGAAGTTATATCTCATCTATTATCATATGAAAACCAATTTTGAATGTTAACATATTGGCATCATTTGTGAGAATTGAACAAAAGAACATAGCCATAGCACCTAAAAGAAGATATCAAAAACCAAGTAATGCTCAAGCAAGTACAAGCTATGCTGTGATCAACCATAGGTAGTCATGGAGTATGTTTGACATAGAGGATAAACCTACTAAAAGATTTAAAGAGGTACAATTGATAACCTAAATTAGCCAACCTAAATAACTACGGTTGATGAGCTAAATTAATTGACTTTAATAACTATGTTTGATAACTTAAATTAGCTAACTTGAAGAGTTATGGTTGATGACCTAAATCAACTAACTAAAGATTCTAGGTCAACTTAACCAAAGTCAAGACCAACCTAAAGACTTAAGGCCAACTAACCATAGTCAAGGCTAACCTTAAGAGTCAAGGCCAACTTGAAAAGTGAAGACCAACCTAACCAACATCAGCCAACTTGAAGTGTTAAAGCTGACTTGAGCTAACTTTAGCTTGATTGAATAAAGCCTATAGTTTAAGACCAACCTAAGTTCCAATTTTATCTTAATTGAATATAGGATGGTTATGTAAATCTTGCCTAAGTCTTCACAAGTTAGGCTAGGTGGAAGAATGGCAACACCCAACTTGATCACTCAGCTAGCATCCATAAAAAATTGTATCAAAAATAGCTTGAATTGGCGCGGAGTATGACTGATGTTCTTGGTTTGATTACCGAAGGATAAATCAGTTGAAGGCCTAGGGAGTATCTTAAAAGCTAGGTTAGTCAAGAACAAACTTTAGCCTAGCCAAAAGTATACCCCATAAGGAATGTGTCCTAGGCACCGATTTGAAAGATATATAGAGTGATCTATTCACTCACGAGCCCAACCTAATTGACAAAAATCTAGGTTTCTTGGACAAACGTGAGGGACTTAACAAAAATTCTCCTAAAAATTGATCTATTGCATTTATTATCTATGCTCCATGAAAGAGACCAACCTCCTCGAAATTGCATGGAAGGTGATGCAAAACTTGAGGTGATATGTTAAAGCCATCTTAATTTGCACTAAGATTTATGCCACATCTAGTGCTTTAAGATCAATGTTGGATGAGTCGACAGGTTTCCTCTACCTAAAAAATATAGTCCGAGCAAACTATATTTCACAGATGAGTTAGTTGGATAAGAGACTTTGAACTTAACCACAATTATTTTAGTTGGCTAGAACCACCAATGCTAATACTATTAAATTTAGTTCAAAGACAAGTTAACTAATAGCTCAATTGAAAATCTATTACATGATAATTTAAGCAAACACGAGTTACCTAATAGATTAGCTAAAGATAAGCTATTTGATAGCTTAACCAAAGATGCTAAAGATGAACTATATGATAGCTTAGTCAAAGATGAGCTACCAAATAGCACGATTGAAGATGAGCTACTTGATAACTCGGTCGAAAATGTTAACTACTTGATATTTCATCTAAAAATGTGAGCTACCTGATAGCTCGGTTGAAGATGTGAGCTACATGATAGCTCAACTAAAGATAAGCTATCAGATAACTCATCGAAGATAAGCAACTTGATAGTTCAGTCGAAGATGAGCTACATGATAGTTTGATTGAAGATGAGCTACTAGAAAGCTTAGCTAAAGATAAGAAATATGATATCTTGGTCAAAGATGAGCTATATAATAGCTCGGCCATATAAGAAAAAGCCAATGAGCTTAAGATATATTAGCCATATGAAAAATCTGAGCTACTTTCATAATTTAAGCGTCAACTTAAGCTCAACCCTCAAAAATAGGGGTGAATGGTGTGGTTAGATTTTGTTGGATCCTGCGGCAACATGTGGTAAAGTCAAATGCTAACACGAGACAAAAATCTCTAATGAAAGAATGACTTCCCTTTGCGACAACCAACCTATTCTAATTTGATTAGAACTCTCCTTATTTGACGTACATCCACTATGAAGATGCATTAGCCCATTTATTACATATTCATTCGTGAAAACCACTCTTTCTTAAATTAGCCATCTAATAGAAGAATTTGGCTCAAAATACAACTCCTCTAAATATCTATAAAAATAACCCTAATCACCCTAAGTAAATATGATCTTTCTTTTTTGCTTGAGTCTAGATAACTTATCTAAAAGCCTTAAGATATTCTCCTTGTCTACTTTTGGTTAACTTGAGTACCGAAGGGCTATCCTCGGACGAAAAACTTAGGGCCCCTAATGCTATGCCTTCTTTTTCTCATGTAAGATGGATATTTGATTGAGAAGGTACTCTCTATCTTCTATGTGAAGTTATATTTCATTTGTTGGCATGCAAAAACTAATTTCGGACATTAACAATATTATTTCTCATGTCACAGTCAAGAAAACTAGTTACCTAAAGCTCATCAAATTTTGATCATATGCAAGTATGCCCCATCAATATTCTTACAAAGAATAATTCACAATTAAAGCATAATTGCCACACCATAATACCCTGCCCCTCCTCCCTTTACATGCACGAAAACCCCTTTTCTCTCATGTTGCCCAGATCTAGCAATCCAAGAGGGGAGGTGAATTGGGTTTCTTAAAAATTAATTGGCTATCAAGTATGTGCACCTATATTCTTTCACAATTAATTATTGTGGTGTGAGGTGCGTCTAATACACAATCAATTGCTGAAAAAGAAACACAATCAAACACACATGTTTATAGTGGTTTGGTGCCAACCTTGCACCTACATCCACTCCCCAAGAACACCTTGGGAATTCCACTAGTCACCACTAACCTAACTGGCTAGCAAACTTGTTTATGGGCATAAGCAATCAAGCCTTACACACTAGCCCTTCAAGTTAGTCTTCTTATTTACGGGTACAAGGGGACCTTACAAATCAAACCGAGTAGACCTCTACCCAACCACGTTTCATAACTGTGAAACAAACCAAGGCACAAGTAATAAAATGTTTAATACAACAAATGCTCCTAGACATGAGCATATTTAAAGCAATAAATATACTTATCAACTTGAAGAGCTAAACCCGAAGTAGCTTCTTTCTTTAATGAACGCAGCAGCACAGAGGAAGCTTTTTGAGGTGACTTTGAATGCTCTTCAATGAAGATCATGAAGTTTGAAGACCACTTGAAGAACCAGCAATAAATGAGTTCCGGTGGTTGAACAAATAATCAAAGCAAAGCTTCAACAAACCTCAAACAAATCTCTCTTTCAAATAATTTTTCTCTAAATCAATATTTTTTCAATCTATCTTTTTCTTTTTTTCTTCTTCCTTCTTTCTCTTTTTAAAATATTGTTCATGATCACAATTTATAACCAGAACAACAAAAATAGAGCATGTTGACCCAATTATTGATTTTAATGATTAATAAAAGGCATGAGTATATTCATCATGTTTCTGATATATTTAAAAAGTGTTTCAGGCATTAAAGTTGATTAATTAATCAAAAGAAATAAAGGAATAAGTTTTGAATCAAATTTGAAAGGAAATTATTTAAGTTCAGAACTTAGAGTCGACACCTCAATAGTTTGGAGCCGACCCCAGGGCATATCAGAACATTTTTAAGTTTTCAGTATGGTCCGGAGTCGACACCTATAGTTTCGGAGCCGACTCCAACCTGAGATACAGAGAAGTACCTTTTATGTCAGTTTTTGGAGCCGACACCTGGAGTTCGGGAGCTGACACCTGAGATTCTAGAGTCGACTCTATCCTGAGCACAAAGAGCATATTTTTTGGACATTGTTAGAGTCGACACCTTTGGATTCGGGAGCTGACACCCGAAAGCGCCGAGCCGACACATTACTTTTTTAGAGCCGACTCCTCAACAACTTTCACTTACTATTTTTGGACACCCCGACTTGGAGCCGACACATGAAAAGTTGGAGCCGACTCCAACATGTCAGATGTGGATTTTCAAAAGTGATAGATCAGCTCAAACAGTAATATTTTTCTCACCTAACCTCTAACGACTATTTTTTGTGTGTAGAAACATCCAAGCATCTCACAACAGCTAGTTTTCCATCAAAACGTTGGATTAAGAAGTCTATAAAAGGGGGATTCGTCTGTTTGAAAAATAAGAACAAAAAGAAAGAAATATTTTGTAAAAAATCAAAAAATCTTGTGAAAGAAAGAGGGAGAAATCAAAGAGGAAAGACTCAGAGCTCACATTAACCAATCCTAGAGAGTCCAAAGAGAAATCCAAAGCATTCAAAGCTCAAAATCGGAGGATTTCCCAAGTGAAAAGGAAGAAAGCTAAAGCCCTGTTTTTTCCAACTTCTCAACTATGATTTTTATGAGGAATCTGAGCTGAAGCCTGATTCAATCATTCAAGAGAGAAGAGGAAAAGAAGAAAAGCACACATCCAAATTGCTTTAAACAGGCTTTTCTTACCTTTGTTTATTTAATTACATATTTGCTCATTTGAGGAGTTGTTTTGTATTCAAAACTATATTTTTCATTGCTGTTTGCTAATTCAATCGGAGGATTGAATTAGTGAAGGTGGTATACCTCGGGACAAGCTAAGGTTAGCTTGTGGTTTGGGTTTTGTGCTTGTGAGCCCGAAAAAACTAGCTGGGTTCGTTGTGATCCCAAGGAAAAACAACAAGTTAGAGTTGTGATCTTGTAAAATAACTCGACTGTAATCAAGTAGATTATAGTGTGGACCCAAGTGCTACTTGGGAGTGGACGTAGGTGTTGGATACACCGAACTACTATAAAATCTTTGTGTTTGCCGTGCATATTATCTCTCTCTCTCTATCAATCTTATTTGTGCTTTGCTTCAATTAATTTAGTTTATTTGAGCATCTTTATATCAATCAAAATATTTTCAAAGAGTTAAAATTTTTTAAAGAACCCAATTCACTCTCCCTCTTGGGTTATCATCTGGGCCAACAATTGGTATTAGAGCAGGTTCTCATTTCGGCTTGATTACACAATCAAGAGACAAAAATCCAAATGGTAGCTCAAGTTGGATCATCCTTTTTAGAAGGTCAATCCACTAATAGGCCACCCTTGTTCAGTGGCACCAACTATTCATATTGGAAAGCAAGAATGAAGATATTCATTCAAGCTTTAAATTATGAATTATGAAGTGTTATAATCAATGGACCTAGCACACCCATACACATAGTTGATGGTTCTATTGTTCCTAAGCCCGAAAGGGATTGAAATGATAATGATAGAAAAATGGCTCAGCTTAATGATAAAGCCATGAATGTTTTTTATTGTTCCTTAGATGCAAATGAATTTAATCACATTTCTACATATAATTCCGCAAAAGAAATATGGGATAGGTTAGAGGTTACCCATGAGGGTACAAATCAAGTTGAAGAATCTAAAATTAATATTCTTGTTCATAAACATGAATTGTTTAGCATGGAACAAACTGAGTCTATAACCTACATGTATACTAGATTTATGGATATTGTAAATGGTTTAAAAAGTCTTGGTAAGACTTATACTAATTCTGAGTTGATTTGTAAAATTCTTAGGTCTCTTCCAAGGTTATGGAAAGCAAAGGTGACTGCAATCCAAGAAGCCAAGGACCTCAATGTCTTATCTTTGGAGGTGCTACTTAGATCCTTGATGACCCATGAATTAACAATGAAGTAGCATATAGAGGAAGATGTCAAGAAGAAGAGAACTATTGCTCTTAAGGCTGCAGAAATTGAGAAAAGCAGCAGTGAGGATGAAGATAATGATGATGAGACTACACTCCTTGCTAAGAAATTTAAAAGATTCATGCAAAGAATGAGGCCTTTCTATAAGAAAAGGTATGGAACAAAAATGGAAGATGAAAAAGAAAAAGAGAAGGACAAGAACAAGGAAAAAGAACCCCTCATATGTTATGAATGTAAGAATCCAGAGCACTTCAGATATAATTGTCCTCAATTGAAGAAAGCCTACAAAAAGAAGAAGAAGGCTTATGTTGCAACATGGAGCGATAGTGAAAAATCATCTTCCGAGGAAGAACAAAAGGAAGTTGCAAACATTTGCTTCATGGCAAAAGAAGATGATGAGGTAAGTTCTGAAACTCATGACTTTACATTTGAAGAATTATTTGATGCATTTAATGAATTAGTTTCTGATTTCAAGGTTTTGAAAAAGAAGAACAAATCTTTAAAAACTGAAAATGTAAATCTTCTTAAAGAGAAAAATGAATTAGCTCTTGAAATTAAAGATTTAAAATCTGAAAAAGAAGATGTTGTAAAAGAAAAAGAATTGGTTTCAAATGAGAACCTTAATCTAAAGAAAGAGGTTGATAAATATAAGGATATAGTTGATAGATTTACCTTAAGTTCTTCAAAATTAAACATGATTTTAGATAGTCAAAAGGCTATTTTTGACAAGGCAGGATTAGGATATAATCCTCTTAGGAAGCAAAAATCTTTAAAAATATCTTTATACATGCTGGCCAATCACCTAATATTACTTGTTTCAAATGTGGTTTAAAAGGACATAAATCATATGAATGCAATATTAAGAAAACTAGCAAAAATTTGAAAATTAAAGGAAAGAAAATATGAGTTCTAAAAGGAACAATCTTTATTGCTACTAACCATGAAGGACCCAAGAAAGCTTGGGTACCTAAACAGAAAGTTTGATCATCTTGTAGGAGTGTCTTGCGGCCAAAAGATCAAAACGAAAGTGGTATCTTGATAGCGGCTGCTCAAGGCACATGACGGGTGACAAGGAGCAATTCATCACCCTTGAAGATAAAAGAGGAGGAGTTATTACATTTGGAGACAATGGTAAAGGCCAAATTATGGGATTTGGTAAAATTCAAATAATTCCATCCACTTTTATTAAAAATGTTTTATATGTTGATGGTTTAAAGCATAATCTAATTAGCATTAGCCAATTGTGTGATAAGAGTTTCAAAGTTTCATTTGAAGCTTCCATTTGCACTGTTTCTAATCCCGTAGACAATAGCATTATATTTGTTGATAATAGAAATGGCAATGTATACTTAATTGATTTAGACAATCTGTCTACTAATAATCATTGCCTAATTGCTGAAAATACTAATGTGAATGAGATTGGATGGCTATGACATCATAGATTAGGTCATGAAAGCACACACTTAATTTCAAAATTAATTAGAATGGATTTAGTTAAAGGATTTTCAAAACTAGATTTTGAAAATAATAGAATTTGTGATGCATGTCAGTTTGGAAAACAATCTAGAAACTCTTTTAAACCTAAGAACATTGTTTCCGCTTCTAAGCCACTAAAGCTACTTCACTTAGACCTTTTTGGACCTACTAGAACCACTAGTCTAGGAGAAAAGAAATATGGTCTTGTGATAGTAGATGATTATTCTAGATTCACTTGAGTATTATTTTTAGCTCATAAGGATGAGACTTTCTCGATATTTCTGAAATTCTTTAAAAAAGTCACTAATGAGAAAAACAACACCATAGTGTCTCTTAGAAGTGATCATGGAACAGAATTTGAAAATCATTTATTTAAAAATTTCTGCATTGAAAATGACATTCATCATAATTTTTCTGCACCAGAACACCACAACAAAACGGAGTTGTAGAAAGAAAGAATAGAATATTAGAGGACCTGGCCCGTACCATGCTATGTGAAAGCCAATTTCCAAAATACTTTTGGACGGAAGCCATAAACACAGCATGTTACATCTTAAATAGAGCTTTAATTAGGCCAATTCTTAAGAAAACTCCCTATGAACTATGGCATAATAGAAAACCAAACATTAGTTACTTTCATGCATTTGGTTGTAAATATTTCATTCATAATAATGGTAAAGATAATCTTGAAAAATTTAATGCAAAATCTGATGAAGGCATATTCTTAGGATATTCAACAACTAGTAAAGCCTATAGAGTATTTAAAAAGAGGAACTTAATTGTAGAAGAATCTATTCGTGTAGCTTTTGATGAGTCTTTAGCATCAAGTTCAGAAAAGATTGATGATGAGGAAGATACAATTTTGCTAGAAAGAGATATTGAAAAATTAAATATAGATGTATCTTCAGACCATGAACAAGAAGCTAAAGATGATGATTCTCCTAGGGTTGATGTTATTGATACTAATCATAATGATGTAGATCTTTTTAGAGATTGAAGACATGCCTATGGTCATCCAAGAGAATTGATTATAGGTGATCCATCTCAAGGAGTAAGAACTAGATTATCTATGAGAAATATCAATAATCATCTTGCATTTGTATCTCAAATTAAACCTAAAAATATCGAAGAAGCCAAAAAGATAGTAACTGGATGCTAGCTATGCAAAAAGAATTAAATCAATTTACTAGGAATAATGTATGGTCCTTAGTTGATAGACCTAAAGGTCACTCAGTTATAGGATCTAAATGGGTATTTAGAAATAAATTAGATAAAAATGGCATAGTAATTAGAAATAAAGCTAGATTAGTTGCAAAAGGATATAATCAAGAAGAATGAATTGATTTTGATGAAACTTTTGCACTTGTAGCTAAATTAGAAGCAATTAGACTATTACTTGCATTTGCATGTCATATGAATATCAATTTATTTCAAACGGATGTTAAAAGTGCATTTTTAAATGGTTTTATAAATGAAAAAGTTTTTGTAGAACAACCACCTGGTTTTAAAAATCATGAATTTTCAAACCATGTTTTTAAATTACATAAAGTACTTTATGGTTTAAAACAAGCACCTAGAGCTTGGTATGATAGGCTAAGCAAATTTCTAATTGAAAATGATTTTTCTAGAGAAAATGTTGATAAAACCTTATTTTTGAAAAGAAAAGATAAAGATTTATTGGTAGTACAAATATATGTAGATGATATTGTATTCGGTGCTACTAACAATCTTTTGTGTCAAGAATTTGCTAAGTTAATGCAGGGTGAATTTAAGATGAGCATGATGGGAGAACTTAATTTCTTCATAGGACTACAAATCAAACAAGAGAGAGAGGGGATTTTCATCAACCAAACAAAGTACATAAAGGAAATTCTCAAGAAGTTTGGAATGGAATCAATCAAACCTCTCAGAACACCAATAAGTCCTTCATGCAAATTGGATAAAGATGAAGATGGTAAGAAAGTTGACTAAAAACATTATAGAGGTATGATCGGATCTCTACTTTACTTAACAGCAAGTAGACCAGATATTATGTTTGTTGTTTGTCTATATGCTAGATTTCAGTCAGAACCTAAACAATCTCACTTAATTACTGTAAAAAGAATTCTTAGATATTTAAGTGGAACTAAAAATGTAGGATTATGGTACTCTAGAGATTCAACACTAAATTTAATTGCTTATTCAGACTATGACTATGCTGGATGTAAATTAGATAAAAAAGTACAAGTGGTGCATATCAATTTTTAGGAAGTAACTTAATCTCTTAGTTTAGCAAAAAGCAAAATTTGGTTGCATTATCTACTGCTGAAGCAGAATATGTTGCAGCTGAAAGTTGATGTGCTCAAATCCTTTGGATTAAGCGACAACTTGAAGATTATGGCATAACACTTGATAAAACTCATATTAGATGCGATAACACTAGTGCAATAAACTTAACAAAAATCTAATTCAACATTCAAGAACTAAGCATATTGAAATTAGATATCACTTTATTAGATAACATGTAGCTAATGGTGACATTTGTATTGATTATGTCTGTACTGATGAATAATTAGCTGACATATTTATAAAACCTTTGAGTGAAGAGAGATTTTGTTATCTTAGAGGAGAATTAGGGATTTGTGACCCATTGGAATAATTTTGAAACTCTTAAGATTGACTATCCTGAATTCAATCAATTTCTTGAAAAATCTTTCATGATTCTAAGGACAATTTATCTAGATATTTGAACAATTTGATTCTCTACATTCCAAAGATTTTATCCAAAATTTATTGATTTTCTTTTGACAAGTTTCGGATCCTTGAAACTCCTTTTTTTTTTGAAACTGTCAGTGGAGTCGACACCCTTATTAGTGGAGTCGACACCTCGTCTGTGTCGCTCTCGGTCTGAGACCTTAGAGCCGACACCCACCTTAACGGAGTGACTCCACTTCGGGCGCTAACTGTATTAGCGACCTAGAGCTGACACCTCGCTTTGCGGGAGTCAACTCCAAGTAGTCCCAGGTTAACTATTTAGGGCTGAGCCGACTCCTCTTTCATTTCAATCGACTTCTAACACTCCCAAACTCTCTCAAACTTTTTCAAAACCCTAAATCTCTTAAATTAGCCTCTTCATAGCACTCAATGGCACCCAAGCGCAGAGGATCATTGTTTGGAGGAAGAGTAATAATGGGGAAGCGTATGACAAGGCGTTCGGCGCGTGAACCCTCTCCGAAATCATCCTCTAGCTCAACCGCATCCACTTCCAGTGCCATTCATAGCCTTTCCTCACCACAAGTTGATACCCTAGCCGGCCGAATCATTACTATGGGAAGAAAGGTGGATTTTGAATTTTTTGAAGCTGAGGGTTTTGCTATTGGGAGACATATCAAGGAACTCGGTTGGGATAAGGTATGTTCCTTAGACGTACCCACTTATCCGGCTCTAGTCAAGGAATTTTACTTCAATTTGTCAAGAGGATATGGAGGATTAGTTAGTATGGTTAGAGGAAGAAGAATTCATCTCACATCCGAAATTTTAGGAAATCTTTTAGAAATCCATGTAGTAGTATTGATTGCAAATAATCACAGTGATAGAGCATGAGCCTTGTCAAGGATGTTGGGTGTAGAGACTTTACCGAATTTGAGGAAGTTAGGGCAAATCAGTTGCCTCTTGAGCTTAGACTGTTACATAATATATGTGGTAGGATCCTATTTCCTAAAACTGGCAGGTTTGAGTATGTCTCAGAGCGAGACATAGTGATCATGGACTGTATTTTAATGGGTCAGCCAATCAATCTAGCAGGAATGATGATATGGTACATGGCTAAGGCCGGGAGCAAGAGGAGATCGACCTTGCCTTATGGAATGGTCCTGACCATGGCATTCAAAAGTCAAGGAGTTGTTATTTCTAAGAATGAGCAATTGAAAAACCTAAGGCACACTGATTATTAGAGCTTGGCTACAGTGCATAGAATGGGATTTGTGAAAGTGGATGGCAGATGGAAAAGAAAAGGTCATCTGGATGAGAGAGCAGCTGACATTGGAGCCACTGCACCATCTGAGGCAGGTCCATCAGTGAGGCATTGTTGGCCCAGATGGCAACCCAAGAGGGGGGGGGGGTGAATTGGGTTCTTTAAAAAAATTAGCCCTTTTTCAAATAGTTTGCTTGAGATTAATGAGGGCAAATGCAAGGTAACTATAAAGTGCAGTGAATAAGATAGAGATAGAGAAAGAGACAATGAGACACTGCAAACACAAGAGATTTTATAGTGGTTCGGTGCAACCAGCACCTACGTTCACTCCCAAGATTCACTTGGGTCCACACTATAATCTCTCTAGATTACAGCCGAGTTATTTTTCAAGCTCACAACTCAAACTTGTTGTTTTCATGGGTGCACAACGAACCCAGCCGGTTTTACTCGGGCTTACCAGCATAAAACCCTACACATTGTTTTTCACGGGCTCACAACTAACCCAAGCTTAAACAAGCTTAAACCGAGGTAAAACTACCTCCTCTAGTTCAATCCCCCAGATTGAACTAGGCAAAAATAAGATAAGTATTGTGTGTGAATACAAAGCTCCTCAATGAGCAAATATACAAATTAAGAATAACAAGGTTTAGAAAAGCCTGATTTGAAGATAGGTTGGCTTTTGATCTTTTCTTCTTTTCTTCTTCTCCTTGCTGGATTGAATCAAGCCTCAGCTCTGATTCTTCGTGGTTGAAGCAGTTGAGAAGGGTTGAAAAGCAAGAAATGAATCTCCTTTCTCCAAGTTGGGAAATCCTTCAAGACTTCGATTTGAACGCTTTGGATTCCTCTTGAGCCTTTTTGGAGTGGAGTGGATTTGAGCTAGAAGGTTTTCCTCTCAAGATTCAAGCTCACGGATTTTTGAAATGGGATTTGTCTATCTCAGATTTTCTCTCTTTGTTTTTCAGATTTTCCGTTCTTTTTTTTTTTTGAACAATAGACTTCCCTTTTTATAGATTTCTTTTACACCATTTTTAGAAGAAAACTATCCGTTGGAGTGTGCCTTGTATCAAAATATATCCGTTAGAAATGAGTAAAAATAGAAATATTACCGTTAGAGCTGATCTGGCAACTTTATTTTTCGTTCCAGGTGGGTTGGAGTCGACTCTAACTTTTCTGGAGTCGGCTCTAGCTCGAGGCATTTTAAAATGATATTTCCGGAGTCGTCTCTGGCTTTTCTGAGGTCGACAAGAAACTTTTTCGGAGTCGACTCTAACTTACCGGAGTCGACTCTAGGTCGGGGCCAGAAAAATTAACTTTCTGCTTTATCTATGAGAGTCGACTCTAACAATCTCGGAGTCAACTCTAATGACCGTGCCAGTTCCAGAGTCGGCTCTGTGATTCTCGGAGTCGACTCTAATGTCTGCAATTCTTACCTAGACATTAGATTCGATCCAGAACACATTGTAACTCCTGATTTTGATCTTTCAATAGTCTTATAGGCTGAAACACTAAATCAAAATCATCAGAGCCTTTAAAAATTATACTCAAATAGTTTTGTTAATCATCAAAATCATCAATTGGGTCAACAATCTCCCCCTTTTTGATGATAATAAAAACTTTGAGTATATGCATTCAAAAATTCAATCAAACTAAGGATTATAGTCATTTTAACTTTAAACCATTGAAATTAAGGTTTTGATGCCAATGTTCAATGTAAACTTTTAAAATTGTACATGAGTTCAATATAATCCATCAATATTGAATTGTTAAACTTAATGTGCATAAGATTGTAAATGAGCTTTTTGTTAAGCTCCCCCTGCATTGAGTAGCTCCTCTTATATATAAACATCAAATTGTAACTGATAATCATTTCAATTCATTTTGCATAAAAATTAATTCTCCCCCTTTCTTTCTTTCTTTATGCATATATTATTCAATATTCCTATTCAATCTTTCTTTCTTTGCATATACACAACTATCTCTCCCCCTTTTCTGTTATTAGCAATAAGGAGAGTATATATAAAAAAATTTATAATCTCAATAAAGCATAGGAATCCAATCAATCAAAATTTGAAAATATGAAATTGCATTTCATAAACAAGAACCATTACATCAGTTGATTCATATACATTTCAAAATGAAATACATTAGATATTCAAAAAACTTCCTAAGTACAAACTATCAAACTCAAAAACAAGGTCAGATATGCTTGAATACAATTTTCTTTAGATGACCTATAATTTCCATTACATCATCCTTTTGTGATTTCTTAAAGTTTTCTAGGCAGGCTTCGATTTGAGAGACTGCAAGGTCAATATCCTTCTTCAATTGACTCGTTGTATGAACATATGATCCTGATCCATCGGCAATGCCTTCCATCCTTTCGAAGATCTTGTGAAGCTCAGCTCCAAAGGATTCTACAGAATTGCCTAAGGTAAAGGATAGCATGTCCAGTCTCGAATTTAGTTCATCCTTCAACTGATTAAAGTCATCTTTCAATTGATTAATTTCATTCGACCTGTGACTTCATACTCAGCAAGTAAGCTTCTTAATTGATCAAGTTGTTCATTAGAAAATCTTCCAGAATTTGTTATAGGCTGATGTGGAGGTGATGGAATAGAACTCGGTCCGGCCTCCGAAGGTCCAGTTGAAGAAGGTCCCGCAAAAGATGAATCAGGGACTGATGGTCCCGCAGTAGATGGTCCTGGGATTTCTTCTATTCTGGTTTCCTCTGCTCCATCCCTATCTGCTCTTTCCTCTCTCCCTCCCTTCATCCAAACACCATTTACCTTCTTGAATCCCATTCTATGACTAGTTGATATGCTGTAATAATCAGTGTGTCTCAGTTTTCTTAAAGGTTCATTTTCCATTATGAGCACACCTTGGCTTCTAAAGATAAGTGTCAGAATCATACCGTATGGCAGTGTTGATCTTTTCTTTGTAGCTGCCTCTGCCATGTATCCAATCATCATGCCAGCTAAATTGACTGGCCTCCCAGTAATTATACAGTCCATTAACAACACGTCTCGCTCCGAGACATACTCGAATCTCCCTATTTTTGGAAATAAGATTCTACCACATATATTATACAATAATCTGAGTTCTAGGCTCAACTGATTTGCAAAGATTTCTTCGAACTCAGTCACATCTCTTCCTAGCATCCTTGACAGTGCACCACTTCTGTCATTAAGTTGACATTCCATTAAACCAACAGTGGGCATTTCTAATAGGGTTCCAAGAATCTCAGTTGTTACCGTAACCCTAGTTCCTCTTACTGTGCTTATCAATCCTCCTTCTCCTCTACTTAATCCATTATAAAACTCCCTTACCAATGCTGGATAAGTGGGTAAATCTAATGAGCACACTTTCTCCCATCCCATATCCCTTAAATTTCTTCCAATAGAGAAACCTTCCGATTCAAATAAATCAAAGTTAACTTTTCTCCCAGTGGTAATGGTCTTACCAGCTAAATGATCAACCTTAGGAGATGAGGGTGATGGTGGTGAATCCTCTTGAGTGGCCGAAGCGGAAGAAGGCGATGGTTGCCTTCGAACCGTGCGTCTCTTCGTTGGAACGATGCTCCACCGATGAATCCGCACCTCTTTGGAGCCATTGAGAAGATTGGAGGGTTAATCAAGGGTTTTGAGTGGATTTTGGAAAGTTGGAAAGGCTTTGGAGTTCTTTGGATAGGTTTAGGAGACGATTGGAATGATTGGGGGTCGACTCTGCCTTTTTATTTTTGACCTAGCTCGACTTAGAGTCGACTCCCGAAAACTGGGTGTCGGCTCCGAACCAGAAAATCTGTCAGTACTCGTATTAGAGTCGGCTCCACAAAAGCCAGAGTCGGCTCTAATCACTCAGACAGAACATCAAAAACTCAGGTGTCGACTCCACAAACTGTCAGAGTCGACTCTAACAGTTTCAGAGATAAAAAATTAAGTTTCAAGAATTTGAAACTATTCAAATCGATCATCAAATTATAGATTAATGTATTTTAGCAATTGGGGAAACAATGAATCAAGATCTAGATAGATTTCTTATTGAAATATCAAGATTTTTCAAGAAAATGATGAAATCTAGATAGATGTCCTTAAGAGTTTCAGAAAATTATTCCAAAGGATCACAAACTCCTAATTCTCCTCTAAGATAACAAAATCTCTCTTCACTTAAGGGTTTTGTTAATATATCTGCAAGTTGTTCTTCAGTATTCACATAATCAAGATAAATTTCATTATTGGCTACATGTTCTCTTATAAAGTGATATCTTATTTCAATGTGCTTTGTTCTTGAATGTTGAATTGGATTTTTAGTTAGATTTATTGCACTTGTATTATCACATCTTATAGGTGTCTTATTAAGTGTGATACCATAGTCTTCAAGTTGTCTCTTAATCCATAGGATTTGAGCACAGCAACTTCCTGCTGCAACATATTCTGCTTCCGCAGTAGATAATGCAACGAATTTTACTTTTTCTAAACCATGAGATTAAGTTACTTCCTAAAAATTGGCATGCACCACTTGTGCTTTTTCTATCTAATTTGCATCCGGCATAATCAGAATCTGAGTATGCAATTAGATTTAATGTGGAGTCTCTAGAATACCATAAACCTACATTTTTTGTTCCACTTAAGTATCTTAGTATTCTTTTAACAGCTATTAAGTGTGATTCTTTAGGTTCTGATTGAAATCTAGCACATAAACATACAGAAAACATAATATCTGGTCTACTTGTGGTTAAATAAAGAAGGGATCCGATAATACCTCGATAATACTTTTGATCAACCTTTTTACCTTCTTCATCTTTGTCCAGCTTGCATGAAGGACTCATTGGTGTTCCGAGGGGTTTAATTGATTCCATACCAAATTTCTTTAAAATCTCTCTTGTGTACTTTGTTTGGTTGATAAAGATACCCTCTTTGCTTTGTTTGATTTGAAGTCCAAGGAAGAAGTTGAGTTCTCCCATCATGCTCATCTCGAATTCTCCCTGCATTAACTTGGCAAATTCTTGACATAGAGAATCGTTAGTAGCACCAAAAACAATGTCATCAACGTATATTTGTACTACAAGTAAATCTTTACTTTTTCTTTTCAAAAATAATGTTTTATCAACATTTCCTCTTGTGAAATCATTTTCAATTAAAAATTTACTTAGTCTATCATACCAAGCTCTAGGTGCTTGTTTCAAACCATATAATGCCTTTGTAATTTAAAAACGTGATTTGAAAATTCATGATCTTCAAAACCTGGTGGTTGTTCTACATAAACTTCTTCATTTATAAATCCATTTAAAAATGCACTTTTAACATCCATTTGAAATAAGTTAAAATTCATATGACATGCAAATGCTAGTAATAGCCTAATAGCTTCTAATCTAGCTACAGGTGCAAAAGTTTCATCAAAATCAATACCTTCTTCTTGATTATATCCTTTTGCAACTAATCTAGCTTTGTTTCTAATTACTATGCCATTTTCATCTAGTTTATTTCTAAAAATCCATTTTGATCCTATAACTGAATGATTTTTAGGTCTTTCAACTAAAGTCCATACATTATTTCTTGTAAATTGATTTAATTCTTCTTGCATTGCTAACATCCAATTATTATCTTTTTCAGCTTCTTCTATAGTTTTAGGTTCAATTTGTGATACAAATGCAAGATGATTACTAATATTTCTCATATATGATCTAGTTCTTATTCCTTGAGATGGATCACCTATAATCAATTCCTTGGGATGACTATGAGCATATCTCCAGTCTCTTGGAAGATCTATATCATTATGATCAATATTGACATCATCGTCCTTATGTGAATCATCATCTTTAGCTTCTTATTCATGATCTGAAGATACTTCAATATTAAGTTTTTCAAGATCTTTTTCAATTATGTTTGTATCTTCCTCATCATCAATCTTTTCAGATCCAGTTGCTAAAGATTCATCAAAAACTACATGTATGGATTCTTCTACTATTAAGGTTTTCTTGTTAAAGATTCTATAAGCTTTACTAGTTGTTGAATAACCTAAAAAATTCCTTCATCAGATTTAGCATCAAATTTTCCTAAGTTGTTTTTACCATTATTATGAATGAAACATTTACATCCAAATGCATGAAAGTATTTTATATTTGGTTTTCTTTCATTCCATAATTCATAAGGTGTTTTCTTTAATATTGGTCTTATTAAAGCTCTGTTTAAGATGTAACATGCTGTGTTAATTGCTTCCGCCCAAAAATACTTTGGTAAGTTGCTTTCGCATAGCATGGTACGGGCCATGTCTTCTAAGGTTCTATTTTTTCTTTCAACTACACCATTTTATTGTGGGGTCCTAGGGGCTGAAAAGTTATGATTAATTCCATTTTCAGAACAAAAATTTTCAAATAAGTGATTTTCAAATTCAGTTCCATGATCACTTCTTAGAGATACTATGGTAGTGTTTTTCTCATTTGTGACTTTCTTGAAGAATTTCAGAAATATCGAGAAAGTCTCATCTTTGTGAGCTAAAAACATTACCCAAGTGTACTAGAGTAATCATCTACAATCACTAGACCATATTTCTTTCCTCCTAGACTTGTGGTTCTAGTAGGTCCAAAAGGTCCATGTGAAGTAGCTCTAAAGCCCTAGAAGTTGAAACAATATTTTTAGATTTGAAAGAACTTCTAGTTTGTTTTCCAAATTGACATGCATCACAGATTTTGTTATTTTCAAAATCTAACTTAGGTAAACCTTTAACTAAATCCATTTTAATTAATTTTGAAATAAGGTGTGTGCTTGCATGACCTAACCTACGATGCCATAACCATCCAATATCATTTATGTTAGCATTGTCAGCAATTAGGCAATGACTACTTTTAGATAATTTGTCTAAGTCAACTAAGTACACATTGCCATGTCTATAACCAGTAAAAACAATGCTATCATTAATGGAATCAGATACTATGCAAATAAAAGATTTAAATGAAACATTAAAGTTCTTATCACATAGTTGGCTTATACTAATTAAATTGTGCTTTAAACCATCAACATAAAGTACATTATCAATAAATGTAGATGGAGTTATGCGAACTTTACCAAGGCCCATAATTTGACCTTTACCAGTTATCGCCAAACGTCACAACTCCACCTTTCTTTTCTTCCAGGGTGATGAATTCATCTTTGTCACCCGTCATATGTCTTGAGCAGCCACTATCAAGATACCACATTTTCTTTGATCTTTTGGCTACAAGACATTCCTGCAACATAATTTAAACTTTATGTTTAGGTACCCAAGCTTTCTTGGGTCCTTCATGGTTAGTAGCAACAAAAATTGTTCCTTTCGGAACCCATATTTTCTTTACTTTAACATTTAACTTGTTGTTATTATTTAATGTTTTGCATTCAAAAGATTTATGTCCTTTTTGATTACATTTAAAACAAGTAATATTACTTTGGTTACCTTTTACAAAAATATTTTTCAATAATTTTTGCTTTCTAAATGTGTTATACCCTAAACCTGCTTTGTCAAAAACTGCTTTTTGACTATCTAAAATCATATTTAGTTTAGTTGAGCTTAGAGTAAATTTCTCAACAATATCTTTATACTTTTTAACATCTTTCTTGAGAAAATCATTTTCGTTAGAGATTGATTCTTTTTCTAAAGCTAAGGTTTCTAATTGATCTTTTAAATCTTTTGTTGAGTTTTTAGTTTCAGATTTCAACAAATCTATTTCTTGATTAAAATTATCTCTTTCTTTGCTAAGTTCTTCTTTTTCATTAGTTAAGTTCTTAACTTCTAAAGCTAATTCATTTTTACTTTTAGTTAAGCTAATATTGTCATTTTTCAAAAACTTATACTTCTTTTTCAAGGATTTAAAATCAATCATCAATTCATTGAAAGCTTCAAACATTTCATCAAATGTAAATTCATCATTTGAGTTTTCAGAACTTACCTCATTGTCGTTGTCGTCGTTGTTGGCCATGAAGCAGATATTGGCAACTTCTTTTGTTCTTCTTCTTCCGACGAGGAAGATTCATCAGACCATGTTGCCATATGCTTTCTTCTTTTTCTTGTAGGCCTTTTTCAGCAAAGGACAATCATATCTAAAGTGCCCTGGCTTTTTACACTCATAACATACTAAGGGCTCTTTTTCTTTTTCTTTCTCCTTGTCCTTTTTCTTATCTTTTTCTCCATCAATTCTTGCTCCAAATTTCTTTTTATGGAAGGGCCTTTTTCTCATAAACTTTCTGAATTTTTTGGCCAAGAGAGCAATTTCATCATCATCTTCATCATTACTTTCACTGCTGCTCTCTTCCATTTCTGCAGTTTTGAGGGCAAGTGTTTTCTTTCTTTTTGTTTCCTCCTCAACATGCTGCTTCATTGTCAGCTCGTGGGTCATTAGGGATCCTAGAAGCTCCTCTAAAGGTAATGCATTGAGGTCCTTTGCTTCTTGGATAGCGGTGACTTTTGCTTCCCACGCTCTTGGTAGTGACCTAAGAATTTTGCGCACAAGGTCAGCATTAGAATAAATTCTACCAAGACTCTTTAAACCATTCACAATATCAGTGAATCTAGTGAACATGCATGTGATGGTTTCAGTTTGTTCCATTGTAAACAATTCATATTTATGAACCAAAATATTTATTTTTGATTCCTTAACTTGGTTTGTTCCTTCATGTGTTATTTCCAACCTATCCCAAATTTCTTTTGCGGAATTACATGTTGAGATTCGGTTGAATTCATTAGAGTCTAAGGAACAATATAAAATGTTAATGGCTTTAGCATTTAATTGTGTCATTCTCCTATCATTATCATTCCAATCCCTTTCGAGCTTAGGAACAATAGTGCCATCTATCAAGTGTGTGGGTGTACTAGGTCCATTGATTATTACTCCCCATAATTCATAGTCAGAAGCTTGAATGAATATTCTCATTCTAGCTTTCCAATATGAATAGTTGGTTCCATTAAATAAAGGAGGTCTATTCGTAGAATGACCTTCAGCAAAACATGAACCACTTTGTGTTGTCATAAGGATCTTTAGCCCTTGATCGTGAGATCAAATTCTAAATGAGCACTTGCTCTGATACCAATTGTTGGCCCAGATGGCAACCCAAGAGGGGGGGGGGTAAATTGAGTTCTTTAAAAAAATTAGCCCTTTTTCAAATAGTTTGCTTGAGATTAATGAGGGCAAATGCAAGGTAACTATAAAGTGCAGTGAATAAGATAGAGATAGAGAAAGAGACAATGAGACACTGCAAACACAAAAGATTTTATAGTGGTTCGGTACAACCAGCACCTATGTCCACTCCCAAGATTCACTTGGGTCCACACTATAATCTCTCTAGATTACATCCGAGTTGTTTTCCAAGCTCACAACTCAAACTTGTTTTCTCGGGTGCACAACGAACCCAGCCGGTTTTACTCGGGCTTACCAGCACAAAACCCTACACGTTATTTTTCACGGGCTCACAACTAACCCAAGCTTAAACAAGCTTAAACCGAGGTAAAACTACCTCCTCTAGTTCAATCCCCCAGATTGAACTAGGCAAAAATAAGATAAGTATTGTGTGTGAATACAAAGCTCCTCAATGAGCAAATATACAAATTAAGAATAACAAGGTTTAGAAAAGCCTGATTTGAAGATAGGTTGGCTTTTGATCTTTTCTTCTTTTCTTCTTTTTTCTTCTCCTTGCTGGATTGAATCAAGCCTCAGCTCCGATTCTTCATGGTTGAAGCAGTTGAGAAGGGTTGAAAAGCAAGAAATGAATCTCCTTTCTCCAAGTTGGGAAATCCTTCAAGACTTCGATTTGAACGCTTTGGATTCCTCTTGAGCCTTTTTGGAGTGGAGTGGATTTGAGCTAGAAGGTTTTTCTCTCAAGATTCAAGCTCACAGATTTTTGAAATGGGATTTGTCTATCTCAGATTTTCTCTCTTTGTTTTTCAGATTTTTCGTTCTTTTTTTTTTTGAACAATAGACTTCCCTTTTTATAGATTTCTTTTACACCATTTTTAGAAGAAAACTATCTGTTGGAGTGTACCTTGTATCAAAATATATCCGTTAGAAATGAGTAAAAATAGAAATATTACCGTTAGAGCTGATCTGGCAACTTTATTTTTCGTTCCAGGTGGGTTGGAGTCGACTCTAACTTTTCTAAAGTCGGCTCTAGCTCGAGGCATTTTAAATGATATTTCCGGAGTCGTCTCTAGCTTTTCTGGGGTCGACAAGAAACTTTTCCGGAGTCGACTCTAACTTACCCAGAGTCGACTCTAGGTCGGGGCCAACTTTCTGCTTCATCTGTGAGAGTCGACTCTAACAGTCTCGGAGTCGACTCTAATGACCGTGCCAGTTCCGGAGTCGGCTCTGTGATTCTCGGAGTCGACTCTAATGTCTGCAATTCTTACCTAGACATTAGATTCGATCCAGAACACATTGTAACTCCTGATTTTGATCTTTCAATAGTCTTATAGGCTGAAACACTAAATCAAAATCATCAGAGCCTTTAAAAATTATACTCAAATAGTTTTGTTAATCATCAAAATCATCAATTGGGTCAACAGGCATCCATCATCAGAGCCTAGCATCATCACCACCATCGGCACCTACTCCAGTTCCTGCACCTGTACCATTACCTATTCCTTCTGTTGATTTTTCTAATGTTTAGTTAGAGTAACTTAAAGAATTATTTAGTACTCACAAAGAAGAGATGAAGACTGAGATAGACAACAATCTTATAAGCTTGAGAGAAATGTTTTATTCATTAGATGACAGAGTGAGCAAGATGGAATCCACCCTTGGATCTTCTTCAGAATCTTTAAAGAATGATCTCATGCACATATTTGAGGAACTTAAAGAATTTGGAGGAGATTCCGAGACTTATTCTAGATGCCATGCAGAATTATAGGAGAAAATCATAGTGGCATTTGCATTCTTTGATAGAAGGTTAAATGAATTTATCAGAGTTCAAAAGGATGGAATGGGACAACTCTTAGAAGAACTCAAGAAGCATTTTAGAATTTGATGTTTCTACCTTTTGTTGTTAGAAGTTTAGCTTGAATTTCTTTTGATGTAATGAAGCTTTTCTTTTGATGTAATTAGATTTCGAAGTTTAGGATTTTGATGTAATGAAAGCAACATTTTGATATAGTTGAAAGTATTTATGATGTAATATTTTGATACTCTAATGAATATCATATTTGCTATCTTTAAACCTTGATTTGAATGACTTGAATTGAGTTTTTATTCACTTATGTTTAATGCATTGATCTATACTTCTTAACCTTTTTGTTGATTACAAAAAAGGGGGAGAAGTAAATATTTGTATATGCATAAAAGTTACAATTAAATGTACAAGGAGAAGAGAAGATAATTATATATATATTGAATGAATTTTATTAATTAACTGGTATCAAGCATTGAATAAACTTAATAGCATGAATGATAAGAAGAAAAGATGTAAATTTGAGTATCATAGGGGGAGCTATCTCATTCAGGGGAAGCTTAACTATGAGAACTTAAAATTTGCTTTGAAACTTTCATTATTTAATCATGTATATACTCAATGTTTTTGTCATCATCAAAAAGGGGGAGATTGTTGACCCAATTATTGATTTTGATGATTAATAAAAGGCATGAGTATATTCATCATGTTTCTGATATATTTGATAAGTGTTTCAGGCATTAAAGTTGATTAATTAATCAAAAGGAATAAAGGAATAAGTTTTGAATCAAATTTGAAAGGAAATTATTTAAGTTCAGAACTTAGAGTCAACACCTCAACAGTTTGGAGCCGACCCCAGGGCGTATCAAAACATTTCTAAGTTTTCGGCACGGTCCCGAGTCGACACCTATAGTTTCAGAGCTAACTCCAACCTGAGATACAGAGAAGTGCCTTTTGCGTCAGTTTCTGGAGCCGACACCTGAAAGTTGCGGAGCCGACACCTGAGATTCTGGAGCTGACTCTAACCTGAGCACAGAGAGCATATTTTTTGGACATTGTTAGAGTCAACACCTTTGGATTTGGGAGTCGACACCCAAAAGCGCCGATCTGACACATTACTTTTTCAGAGTCGACTCCTCAACAACTTTCACTTACTATTTTTGAGCACCCCGACTTGGAGCCGACACATGAAAAGTTGGAGCCGACTCCAACATGTCAGATGTGGATTTTCAAAAGTGACAGATCAGCTCAAATGACAATATTTTTCTCCCCTAACTTCTAATGGCTATTTTTCTTTGTGTGTAGAAACATCCAAGCATCTCACAATGGCTAGTTTTCCATCAAAAACCTTGGATTAAGAAGTCTATAAAAAGGGGATTCGTCCGTTTGAAAAACAAGAACAAAAAGAGAGAAATATTTTGTGAAAAATCAAAAATCTTGTGAAAGAAAGAGGAAGAAATCAAAGAGGAAAGACTCAGAGCTCACATCAACCAATCATAGAGAGTCCAAAGAGAAATTCAAAGCTCAAAATCGGAGGATTTCCCAAGTGAAAAGAAAGAAAGCTAAAGCCCTGTTTTTCCCAACTTCTCAACTGCGATTTTTGTGAGGAATCTGAGCTGAGGCCTGATTCAATCATTCAAGGGAGAAGAGGAAAAGAAAAAAAGAAGAAAAGCACACATCCAAATCGCTTCAAACAGGCTTTTCTTACCTTTGTTTATTTAATTGCATATTTGCTCATTTGAGGAGCTATTTTGTATTCAAAACTATATTTTTTATTGATGTTTGCTAATTCAATCGGGAGATTGAATTAGTAGAGGTAGTATACCTCGGGACAAGCTAAGGTTAGCTTGTGGTTTAGGTTTTGTGCTGGTGAGCCTGGAAAAACCAACTGGGTTCGTTATGATTCCAGGGGAAAACAACAAGTTAGAGTTGTGAGCTTGTAAAACAACTCGACTGTAATCAAGTAGATTATAGTGTGGACTCAAGTGCTGCTTGGGAGTAGACATAGGTGTTGGATACACCGAACCACTATAAAATCTTTGTGTTTATCGTGCATATTACCTCTCTCTCTCTATCAATCTCATTTGTGCTTTGCTTCAATTAATTTAGTTCATTTGAGCATCTTTATATGAATCAAAATATTTTCAAAGAGTTAAAATTTTTTAAAGAACCCAATTCACCCCCCCCCTCTTAGGTTGCCATCTGGGCCAACAGAGTCGTTGTGAGAGAAAGGAGTCCGGCCAAGAGATTCCAAGGAAATAGCATTCCAAAATAAAAAATCGAAATTCCAACAATGTGAAACATAGAACCAGTTGAGAGTTTCAAAAACATGGCATTCCGAATCTTGAAAATCGGCATTCCAGAATTTTAAATAGAGAGCAAGCAGAGAGAGTGAAAAAGATGGCATTCCAAATTCCGAAAATTGGCATTCCAATTTTTGAAACAAGCAGCCGACAGAGAGAGTGAAAAAGATGGCATTCCAAATTCCGAAAATCGGCATTCCAATTTTAGAAACAAGCAGCCGACGGAGAGAGTGAAAGAGATGGTGTACCAACTCAAGGAAATTGACATTCCAAAATTATAAAATCGGAATTCCAAGATTCATTCCAAACAAAGGCAGCCAATTGATTCAAAAAAAAAAAAAAACTAGTATACCAGAAATCCCAAATTAGCATTCTAATGAAAAGGATGGAATCCCAATCTTACTACCAAAAACCAACAACCAGAGAGGGTTAAAAAATTGGCATGCCAACATTGACCATTACCATTCCAAAGAAAAGAATGACAGGGAGCGGCAGAGAGATTTTCAAGATTGGCATTCCAAAACCATCAATTAATATACCAAGATAAAAAAAACGAGGGAATCGATAATCTTCAAATACAAGGAACTAGCCATAGGATTTATACAAACTGAATAAGCCAGTAATCCGAAGGCAACCGAATTTAAACCGAAGGCAACCTGAAGTTAAACCGAAGGCAACAGAATTTGGTATTCCAAATCAAAGATTGGTAACCCGAGATTCAAGCAATATGCATCCAATCCTAAGGCAATAGAGAATAAATATAATCTGATGATAATAGAGTTATAAATAGGAGCTTGTAGGATAATTGAATCCAATTCAAGACAATACAAATATAATTAATCCTGAAAGTCATTTTGTCAGATAAATAGCATTATATCATGAATTACAATGTATCTAGGATAGACAAAGTGTACTGTTCCATAATGAATAACTCAAAATTGATTTGACAGATAGATCATTAGCACAATATTAAATTGATTTGCACATAACTAAATTGATTAGCACAATATTTAATTGATTAGCATAATACTTAATTGTTTTGCATTTCATCAAAATTAATATGGGATCAACAATCTTTCCCTTTTTGATGATGACAAAACCATTAAGAATTTGATAAGAAATAAGTAATTCAATTAAGGCATTCCTTGCAACTCTGAAGCATAAGACAATACGTGCCAAAATGTATGTGTAACGTGCCAAAACCTTAAATTTCTAGAACATTTAAAATATGATATTTTAAAATTATATTGCATAACTCCCCCTCAGGTTTTGAATCAATGAAGTTTTCAAAAAGGTTCAATTTGACTAGTGAAGTGTACACATTCCATTTTTCCCATTCTATTTTTCAAAAACATGTGTGTTTTCTATTTTTCCATGATTATGAAGTGCAAAAATGCTTTTAAAAACAAAATGTATGCTTTCCATGATTAAAGTGCAAAAACGCTTTCCATTTCTCTCCCTTTTTGTCATTAATCAAAAAGAAGGTGAAAGAGTTTGCATCTATCACTGTATGTCTTTTCTTCAATGGAATGAATGAGGTATAACAATTAACAGAATTTTCAATATTAAGCAGATATTGTAAAGTGCAGATAAAATTAAACAAATCTTACAAACCATACAAACCAGTCAATTATAACTTACAAGCCAATACACAAATTGGTCCACAATAATAAGTAGCAGTTATACAATTCATACAGACATAATAAAAAAGATAGTTTCAAAACAAAATAATTCCAAAATGATAGAAATAATAAGGGTAGGAGCAGCAAATGCAGAAGTCCAGAAGCAACATCAATCTATGATGTCAACATGAGACGACGAAGAAGATCCACAAGCATGTCTGGAAGGGTGAGATGATCTCAAATGAGGGGTAGGACGGCGAGTGGGGTCTTCAACATTAAGAGACAACTGAGATATAAAAGTTTGAATTTCTTGTTGCATATTGTGGCATTCATTAATGAGCTTAGAATGATTATCAAGAGCACACTGGGCCTTGATAGTTTCCAATCTAAAGGAAGACATCTCATTACTTGCAATGCCAGTACTATCCAACAAAGTGTTCACATCCTTTCTCAGCTTGCCTAGCTCAGCAAAGAAATTTGAAATGTCCATCATAGTACCATAATTGAAAGCTTTTCCTTTAATGATGGTCACACCGCGTTGTAAATCATATAGGCTTAATTTGATTTCATTTAGAGTAGAGAATATTGAAGATATGTGGGGAATAATGGTAGTATCAGAAGAACAAGAAGATAAACTATTGACAGATCCACCAAGAGAAACAACATCAGAAATCCTACGAACCAAAGTCTCCATGTCATCAGGGTCCATTTTGGTAACCAAAGGATGACTTGGTTGGAAAGGATTCTGAGCGGGTGGTGGAACATTGGGTGGATTCGGATTAGCAGTAGGATTGCTAACAAAAGATGGATTAATATTAATGGAAGGGTTGGGATCCAAAGGCATAAAACCTTGCTTGGCAAACATGTAAGTATAGTTTGTAGGTTGATCAGTAAACATAGAAGTAAAATTCTGAGGTAAATTAGAATCAGAGGGATAATTATGATTTTCATCAGGAATAGAAGGGTAATTCAGATGTTCAGTGAAAAATTCCTGAGGCACAATAGGTTGCTCCCCCTGGACAAGTGCATGATTTTCTTGCAATTTTCCTTTACTCCTAGTCCAAAGGTCATCTACCTTAGCAAAATCCATACGAGTTAAGACACGTTCATTGTAAACATCATTATCGCTAAGGTGGTAGGCATTCTCACCCCTAACATTAACATCGAAATGATTAAATACATGGGTAAGAAGCAGACCATAGGGTAGGGCAGCTCTAGACCTACTAACAGCCTCTCTCATCACACAAATTATTTTTCTAGGCAGGTGTAGATGAGTTTGTGTTATAACATGATACATGAAGGTTAAGTTACGATCATTCACATAATCAAAACTACCACATCTAGAAGTAAGACAACGGGAAATAATACTATGAAGTAATCTCATTTCCGCATTCAGATCTTTAGCAAAAACATGATCAATATTAGAAGCATCATCAATATCCAGAACAATCTCTAATTTAAACTTTCTATCTTCAAGAGTATCATCACCAGAATCATTACTTGAAATGTTCAAAATTTGACTCAAAGAAGTTTCATCAAATTCAATTTTGACACCATTAATAGTTGAAGTTACTCTATCATTCCCAAAACTAATGTTATGATAGAAAATTTTAATAAGATCGGGGTAAATGGGTATGTTTGTTTTAAGTAAGTATTCCCATCCTTGATAAGCTAGATTTCTCTAATGAAATTTTTTTCAGAAGCTAGAAACTCAAAATCCATAATTTTTTCAAAAGCTACAGATCGTCTAATCATATATTGAAAGCTTGAAGGATTAGAGGGGGAGCACTCACTAATGCCTTGGGATGAAGATCCATGCACAGATTTACCATTCGGAGCCATAGACCCAAAGAAATCAATGGAATTTGAAGTTGAAATGAAGAAATGGAAGAGAAGGAGAGGACCGGTTGGCTTGGACTTGAAGAAATCGGTGAAGCACGGCTTGGAAAGAAAAAAATTGGAAGCAAGATGAAATAAGTAGCAGCTGGTTCCTTTCTTCAACATTGGAATTCCAACTTTGCAAAGTTGATTCTCCAAGATAGGAAAGTTAGGAGACCGATTAACAAAAGATAGAATGCCAAAGTGTGAAAATCGGTAGACCGATTAAAATGCCAAATAAAGATTCTGTTCATTCATTTCATCATCCGAAATAATTTGAAATTTATCCAATAAAATATTAAAAAATAAGAAGTATGAAGATCAAACAGTTATGATTCATATGACATAAAATGCATGCAATCATGATAAGTATAGGTGAGTATATAAATTAAACAATCATGATGCCACATTTAAATATAAGGGTCAAGTATACCAAGCTCTCTTCTAATTTCACTAAATTTTGATTCATCAAGGGGTTTTGTGAAAATGTTAGCGAGCTGCAAATTAGTACAAACATGCTCAAGCATAATATTACCATTATTAACATGATCCCTAATAAAATGATGCATAATCTCTATATGTTTTGTCCTAGAGTGTTGAATAGGATTTTTGATTAAATTGATAGCACTAGCATTATCACATTTTATTGAAATATTTTTAAGTTTGATGCCATAATCTTCTAGTTGTTGTTTAATCCATAAGATTTGAGTACAACAACTTTTAGCCGCAATGTACTCAGCCTCAGCTATGGACAGTGCCACTGAAATTTGTTTCTTGCTAAACCATGAGATTAAATTAACACATAGGAATTGGCAAGTTCCACTAGTAGATTTTCTGTCTAATTTACAACCTGCAAAATTTGAATCAGTGTACCCTATTAAGTCTATGCTAGATTGTTTATCATACCATAATCCTAAGTTTACTAAACCACTCAAATATTTAAATATTCTCTTAACGACTAATAAATGAGGTTTCTTAGGGTTAGCTTGATATCTAGCACACATGCATATACTGAATAGTATATCTGGCCTACTAGCAGTCAAATACAATAAAGATCCTAGCATTCCTCTTTATAATTTCAAATCAATACTTTTATCAGTATTACAAAAGTCTAGTCTACAAGAGGAGCTCATAGGTGTACCGATATACTTAGAAGTCTCCATGCCAAATTTCTTTAACATTTCTTTGATATATTTGCTTTAGCAAATGAAGATTTCATCATCACTCTGCTTGATTTGTAGTCCGAGAAAATAGTTTAATTCTCCCATCATACTCATCTCGAACTCTCCATGCATAACTTAGCAAAGTCTTGACATAGTATTTCATTAGTAGAACCGAAAATGATGTCATCAACATAAATTTGGACAATAAGCATATCATCATTTTTTCTTTTAATAAAAAGTGTTGTATCAATATTTCCTCTAATGAATTTATTGCTAATCAAAAATTTGCTTAATCGTTCATACCATGCTCGAGGAGCTTGCTTCAAACCATACAATGCTTTGTTCAACTTGAAAACATGGTTTGGAAACAAGTGGTTCTCAAATCCTGGCGGTAGCTCGACAAACACTTGTTCAATAATATATCCATTTAGTAAAGCACTTTTAACATCCATTTGATACAATTTAAAATTCATAAAGCATGCGAAAGCAAGTAATAATCTTATGGTTTCTAGTCTAGCAACAGGAGCATAAGTTTCATCAAAATCAATTCCTTCTTCCTGACAGTAACCTTTAACTACTAGTCTAGCTTTGTTTCTAACTATATTACCATGCTCATCCAACTTGTTTCTAAATACCCATTTAGTACCAATAATTGGATGATCATGTGGTCTATTAACTAGCGTCCATACATTATTTCTTTCGAATTGATTTAATTCTTCATGCATAGCATTAATCCATTCTATATCATCTTTACGATCTTCAAGACATTTAGGTTCAATATGGGATACAAATGCTAAGTTATTATAAGTATCTTTAAATGAAGATCTAGTTTTAATACCATGTGAGATATCACCAATAATAAATTCCATAGGGTGATTGTGTACATACCTCCAATCCTTTTCTAGGTCATGATTTGATGTGGGACAACCGACGTGGGATGTATTTCTAATAGAATTAGTAAAGATTAAATGAACGATTAAGTGAAATAACACATGCATTCACTCATTGTTTAAGAACTAAAATTTTATGGAGGGGACTTAGAAGATTAAACAAAGTTTGAATTTAAAATTTAAACAAAGTAATAAAGAAGCGGATCGTTGTGGTTAAGAAACAACTCAGATTAGGGCTAAGTAAATCTAATAATTACAGATTTAAAAGGATTTTAAAGAGGGTTCTCCCAGCAATTAATAAACTCAAGTAAAATCGATGCACTCAGGGAAGGAACTTGAGGATGACAAGGGATTCCACCATATTGTAAGATTTTGTACCTTGATTCATGGTGGGAACAACCTGCAACTTTGGAACCATGGAAGCCGAGGATCCTTGATCGGTTGAAAATGGGCTCGAAGCAAAGTGGGGAAAGGAGGATAAAATGTGGACGATATAAATAGACACTAGGCCTCACGCCTACCCTCTCACAGAGGACCCATCTAACAAGCAGAGGATTTTCTCAAGAAAACTTCATTAATCCTCTTTTACAAAAAGCTAGGAGCCCTTTTTATAGACTACCAAGCACTTACACCATATTATCATTAGAGGAAGAAGATCTCGAACAGGGAAGAGAAGAATGTGGTACATCCCATGATTTGTGGAGGCGGTTTCCAATGTGGGCATCCCATGATTTATGGAGGCAGCTTCCAATATGGATGTCAATGTGGGCATCCCATGATTTATGAAGGTAGTTTCCAATATGGACGTCCCTTGATATATGGAGGTGGTTTCCAAGAGGAGACGTGCGAAGAGGAGAATGTGGGGCGTCCCATGATAAGAGGAGGTGGTTGTGGAGACTTTGACTTAATTCAAAATCTTTCTATTCATTGAGCGACATTCCTTGTTGATGTGGCGTGATGATATGGCTTCAATGTTGGTGACTTCATGACCATGGACCCATTCTTCTTGTGCTGAACCAGATCGAGTTTTTGGGCTGGACTCCTTTTGACTCAATTACAATAAAGAACTTAAACAAGACTCAATCAAACAAATACAGTCAATTGAAATAAAATTGCTCAAATAGAAAATAAATACAGGACTAAAACTTAATTCAATCTTCCATCCATAAAGAATCCAGTTGAAGTTGTTGAAGCCTCTTCCTGAGCCTGGTGTTCGCACCATGATTACCTTGTGTTTCTTCATGATTTACCTCTTCTTGATTGGTTTGAACATTTGCGTCTTCTTTTTCCTCCAAAGTAATTTCTTTACTTGATTTTCAATTTCTCCTGCATCATCAATAGCCTTTCTCTCCTTTATTGGAAGATCATTAGTTTCATCAAAAGAAACATGAATTAACTCTTCTATTACTAAAGTATTTCTATTGAAAACTCTGTAGGCTCTACTAGAAGAAGAGTAACCAAGAAAAATACCTTCATCAGATTTTGGATCAAACTTATCAAGATTTGATTTTTCATTATTCAATATAAAACATCAACATCCAAAAACACAAAAATATGAAATGTTGGGTTTTCGATCCTTGTAAAGCTCATAAGGGGTCTTTTTCAAAATAGGTCTAATTAAGGCTCGGTTTAAAATGTAACATGAGGTGTTGATTGCTTCTGCCCAAAAGTACTTTGGAAGATTGCTCTCATACAACATGGTACGGGCCATTTCTTCTAAGGTTCGATTTTTTCTTTCTACAACTCCATTTTACTGAGGTATTCTAGGTGCAAAAAAATTATAATTAATGCCATGCTCATTGCAAAAACTTTCAAAGAACTGATTTTCAAATTCTTTCCGTGGTCACTTCGAATCGACAAAACTGAAACTCCCTTTTCATTTGTAATCTTTTTAAATAAGTTTTGAAATGCAGAAAATGCTTCATCTTTTTTAGCTAAAAATAAAACCAAGTAAATCGAGAGAAATCATCGATAATTACAAAACCGTAACTTTTTTCTCCTAAACTTGTAGTTCTAGTTGGTCCGAATAAATCCATATGTAGTAATTCTAATGGTCTATTGGTTGAAATCATATTTTTAGATTTAAATAAAACTCTAGTTTGTTTCCTAGTTGACATGCATCACAAATTTTATCTTTTTCAAAATTAATTTTGGTAAACCTTTGACTAAATCCTTTTAAGTAGTTTTGAAAGAAGATCCATGCTAACATGTGCAAGTCTACGATGCCATAACCAACTTGATTTAGCAATTTTAACATTCATATCAACTAAACAATCAAAGTCAAGGTCATTTAAATCATTCAGATCAATAGTATAAACATTTCCATGCCTGTGACCAATAAGTTTCATGCAATTATCAGCATGATTTGAAACAATGCAAACAGATGATTCAAAAATCACTTTGAAACCTTTGTCACATAATTGACTAATACTTAACAAGTTATGCTTTAAACCATTAACTAACAAGACATTTTCAACACATGCATGAGGGGTGACATCAATTTTACCAATGCCAATGATTTTACCTTGGCCATTATCTCCAAAGGTGACTATCCCTCCAACATTAGCTTCTAAAGTGATGAACTGTGATTCATCACCGGTCATGTGCCTTAAACACCCGCTATCAAAATACCATTTTCGTTTAGATCCATGGGTTGCAAGACACACCTGCAAACATAATGTCACGTCTTGCTCTTAGGTACCCAAGCCTTCTTGGGTCCTTTGGGGTTAGATAAAATGGTTCCTTTTGGAATCCATACCTTTTTGATACTGTCACATGCATAGGACTTATGTCCCTTTAAACCATATTTTAAAACAGGCAATATTAGATGATTGACCATCATGTATGAAAATATTTTTTAAAGATTTTTATTTTCTAAGAGGATTATATCCTAATCCTGCTCTATCAAAAATAGCTTTTTGGCTATCAAAATCATATTTAATTTTAAAGAACTTAATGTGAATTTATCAACTATAGGTTTAAGTCTGTCAACTTTATTTTTCAAATCCTTGTTTTCTTTCTTCAAAAATTCATTTTCTTCAATATATCTATTATTTTTTAAAACTAGGTTTTGCATTTGATTTTTCAAATCCTTATTTTTGGAACTAAGGTTAGCAAAATCATAAACTAACTTATAGAATGCACCATGCAATTATTCAAATGAAAAATCATCAAGAAAACTTGGACTTACCTCCTTGTTGTCCGCCATGAAGCAAAGATTGGCCACTTCATTCTTTTCTTCTCCTTCGGAGCTGAAACTTTTAGAATCACTCCATGTAGCCATCATTGCCTTTTTCTTAAATTTCTTGGGACCTTTCTTTAGTTGTGGACATTCCGATTTAAAGTGTCCTGCCTTCTTGCATTCATAACAGATAATTTCTTTTTCCTTTTCTTTATTCTCATCTTCTTTTGTAAATGGTTTCCTTTTTCCTCTGAACTTTCTTCTTTTCATGAATCTCCTAAATTTTCTAGTAATGAGGGCCATGTCCTCATCATCACTATCATCCTCAGATTCATCTGACTCTTCCTTTAGTTTAGAAATTTTAAGAGCCATAGTCCTTTTTTCTTAGACTCGTCCTCATCAGTGTGTTGTTTGATTTGAAGCTCATGAGTCATTAAGGATCCCAACAATTCTTCTAGGGGTAAAACATTAAGGTCCTTTGCCTCTTGAATAGCAGTGACTTTGGCCTCCCAAGACCTAGGCAAAGATCGCAATACCTTCCTCACAAGATCAGCATTAGTATATGATTTACCAAGACTTTTAAGTTCATTTATAATGTCGGTAAATCTAGTAAACATTTCAGACATTGATTCACTAGCATCCATCTTAAATAATTCATATTTATGGACAAGCATATTAATTTTAGATTATTTCACTTGATTAGTACTCTCATGGGTAACTTCTAATCTATCCCAAATTTCTTTAGCAGATAAACAAGTAGATATGCGATTGAATTCATTAGCATCCAATAAGCAATATAAAACATTCAGGGCTTTAGCGTTGAGCTAAGCCAACTTTTTATCATGTTCATCCCATTCCATTTCCGGTTTAGGAATCACCATGTTATCTAGTCTAGTTGTGGGTGTGTGAGGACCATTTACTATGATATTCCATAGTTCATAGTCAAGTGCTTGAATGAAAATTTTATTTCAGCTTTTCAATAACCATAATTTGTGCCATTAAATAATGGTGGCCTATTAGTGGATTATCCCTCACTCAACAAGGTTGTCATAATCTTTAGCTCCAAGCTTTTTAGGGCTTAACAACAAGAGCACCTGCTCTGATACCACTTATTGCTCATATCTAGCAACCCAAGAGAGGGGATGAATTGGGTTTCATAAAAATTAATTGGTTATCAAGTATGTGCACCTATATTCTTTCATAATTAATTATCGTGGTGTGAGGTGCGTCTAATACACAATCAATTGCAGAAAAAGAAACACAGTCAAACACACAATGTTTATAGTGGTTCGGTGCCAACCTTGCACCTACATCCACTCTCCAAGAACACCTTGAGAATTTCACTAGTCACCACTAGCCTAACTGGCTAGCAAACTTATTTACGGGCACAAGCAATCAAGCCTTACACACTAGCCCTCCAAGCTAGTCTTCTTGTTTACGGGTACAAGGGGACCTTACAAATCAAACCGGGTAAACCTCTATCCAACCACGTTTCACAACTGTGAAATAAACCAAGGCACAAGTAATAGAATGTTTAATACAATAAATGCTCCTAGATATGAGCAGATTTAGAGCAATAAATGTACTTATCAACTTGAAGAGCTAAAGCCGAAGTAGCTTCTTTCTTTAATGAACGCAGCAGCATAGAGGAAGCTTTTTGAGGTGACTTTGAATGCTCTTCAATTAAAGTAGATGAAGCTTGAAGACCACTTGAAGAACCAGCAATAAATGAGCTCCAGTTGTTGAACAAATAATCAAAACAAAGATTCAACAAACCTCAAACAAATCTCTCTTTCAAATGATTTTTCTCTCAATCAATATTTTTCAATCTATCTTTTTCTTTTTCTTTCTTCCTTCTTCCTCTTTTTAAAACACTGTTCATGATCACTATTTATAACCAGAACATCAAAAATAGAGCCACTGTGAGAGGAAGGAGTCCAGCCAAGAGATTCCAAGGAAATAGCATTCCAAAGAATAAAAATTGGAATTCCAACAATGTGAAACATAGAACCATCCGAGAGTTTCAAAAACATGGCATTCCGAATCTTGAAAATCGGCATTCCAAATTTTGAATAGAGAGCTAGCAGAGAGAGTGAAAAAGATGGCATTCCAAATTCCGAAAATCGACATTCCAATTTTTGAAATAAGCAGCCGACAGAGAGAGTGAAAAAGATGACATTCCAAATTCCAAAAATCGGCATTCCAATTTTTGAAACAAGCAGCCGGCAGAGAGAGTGAAAGAGATGGCGTACCAACTCAAGGAAATCGACATTCCAAAATTATAAAATTGGTATTCCAAGATTCATTCCAAACGAAGGCAGCCGATTGATTAAAAAAAAAAATAGTATACCAGAAATCCCAAATTGGCATTCTAATGAAAAGGATGGCATCCCAATCTTGCTACCAAAAACCAACAGCCAGAGAGCGTTTAATAATTGGCATGCCAACATTGACCATTAGCATTCCAACGAAAAGAATGACAAGGAGCAGCAGAGAGCTTTTCAAGTTTGGCATTCCAAAACCATCAATTAGTATACCAAGATAAAAAAACCAGGGAATCAACAATCTTCAAATACAAGGGACTAGCCATAGGATTTATCCAAACTGAATAAGCCAGTAATTCGAAGGCAGCTGAATGCAACTGAATTAAAACCGAAGGCAACCGAAGGCAACCCGAATTTAAACCAAAGGCAACAGAATCTGGTATTCCAAATCAAAGATTGGTAACCAGAGATTCAAGCAATATGCATCCAATCCTAAGGCAATAGAGAACAAATATAATCCGGTGACAATAGAGTTATAAATAGGAGATTGTAGGATAATTGAATCCAATTCAAAACAATGCAAATATAATTAATCCTGAAAGTCATTTTGTTAGATAAATTGCATTATATCATGAATTACAGTGCACCTAGGATAGACAAAGTGTATTGTTTTATAATGAATAACCTGAAATTGATTTGATAGATAGATCATTAGCATAATATTAAATTGATTTGCACATAACTAAATTGATTAGCATATATTTAATTGATTAGCATAATACTTAATTGTTTTGCGTTTCATCAAAATCAATATGGGATCAACAATCTCCCCCTTTTTGATGATGACAAAACTATTAAGAATTTGATAAGAAATAAGTAATTCAATCAAGACATTCCTTGCAACTCTGAAGCATAAGACAATGCGTACCGAAATGTATGTGTAACGTGCCAAAACCTTAAATTTCAAGAACATTTAAAATATGATATTTTAAAATTACATTGCATAACTCCCCTTCAGGTTTTGAATCAATGAAGTTTTCAAAAAGGTTCAATTTGACTAGTGAAGTGTACACATTCCATTTTCCCATTCTATTTTTCAAAAACATGACGTTGAAAATCAGAATGTGCGTTTTCTATTTTTCATGATTATGAAGTGCAAAAATGCTTTTAGAAATAAAATGTATTCTTTCCATAAAATCAGAATATATGCTTTCCATTTCTCTCCCTTTTTGTCATTAATCAAAAAGAAGGTGAAAAAGTTTGCATCTATCACTGTATGTCTTTTCTTCAATGGAATGAATGAGGTATAGCAATTAACAGAATTTTTAATATTAAGTAGATATTGTAAAGTGCAGATGAAATTAAATAAATCTTACAAACCATACAAACTAGTCAATTATAACTTATAAGCCAATACACAAATTGGTCCACAATAATAAGTAGCAGTTATACAATTCATATAGACATAATAAAAAAGATAGTTTCAAAACAACATAATTCTAAAATGATAAAAATAATAAGGGCAGGAGCAGCAAATGTAGAAGTCCAGAAGCAACATCAATCTATGATGTCAACATGAGATGATGAAGAAGATCCACGAGCACGTCTGGAAGGGCGAGATGATCTCAAATGAGGGGCAGGACGGCGAGTGAGGTCTTCAACATTAGGAGACAACTGAGATATAAAAGGTTAAATTTCTTGTTGCATATTGTGGCATTCATTAATGAGCTTAGAATGATTCTCAAGAGCACGCTGGGCCTTGATAGTTTTCAATCTAAAGGAAGACATCTCATTACTTGCAATGCCAGCACTATCTAACAAAGTGTTCACATCCTTTCTCAGCTTGCCTAGCTCAGCAAAGAAATTTGAAATGTCCATCATAGTACCATAATTGAAAGCTTTTCCTTTAATGATGGTCACATCGCATTGTAAATCATATAGGCTTAATTTGATTTCATTTAAAGTAGAGAACATTGAAGATATGTGGGGAATCATGGTAGTATCAGAAGAACAAAAAGATGAACTGTTGACAGATCCACCAAGAGAAACAACATCAGAAATCCTACAAACCAAAGTCTTCATGTCATCAGGGTCCATTTTGGTAACCAAAGGATGACTTGGTTGGAAAGGATTCTGAGCGGGTGGTGGAACATTGGGTGGATTCGAATCAGCAATAGGATTGTTAACAAAAGACGGATTAATATTAATGGAAGGGTTGGGGTCCCAAGGCATAAAACCTTGCTCGGCAAACATGTAAGTATAGTTTGTAGGTTGATCAGTAAACATAGAAGTAAAATTTTGAGATACATTAGAATCAGAGGGATAATTATGATTTTCTGCAGGAACGAAAGGGTAATTCAGATGTTTAGTGAAAAATTCCTGAGGCACAGTAGGTTGCTCCCCCTGGACAAGTGCATGATTTTCTTGCAATTTTCCTTTACTCCTAGTCCAAAGGTCATCTACCTTAGCAAAACCCATACGAGTTAAGACACGTTCATTATAAACATCATTATCGTTAAGGTGGTAGGCATTCTCACCCCTAACATTAACATCGAAATGATTAAATACATGGGTAAGAAGCAAACCGTAGGGTAGGGCAGCTCTAGACCTACTAACAGCCTCTCTCATCGCACAAATTATTTTTCTAGGCAGGTGTAGATGAGTTTGGGTTACAACATGATACATTAAGGTTAAGTCACGATGATTCACATAATCAAAACTACCACTTCTAGAAGTAAGACATCAGGAAACAATACTATGAAGTAATCTCATTTTCGCATTCAGATCTTTAGCAAAAACATGATCAATATTAGAAGCATCATCAATATCCAGAACAGTCTCTAATTTAAACTTTCTATCTTCAAGAGTATCATCACCAGAATCATTACTTGAAATATTCAAAATTTGACTCAAAGAAGTTTCATCAAATTCAATTCTGACACCCTTAACAGTTGAAGTTACTCTATCATTCCCAAAACTAATATTATGATAGAAAATTTTAACAAGATCAGGGTAAATGGGTAGGTTTATTTTAAGTAAGTGTTCTTATCTTTGATAAGCTAGATTTTCTCTAATGAAAAAATTTTTAGAAGCTAGAAACTCAAAATCCACAATTTTTCCAAAAGCTACATATCTTCTAATCATAGATTGAAAGCTTGAAGGATTAGAGGGAGAGCACTAACTAATGCCTCGGGATGATGATCCACACATAGATTTACCTTTCGAAGCCATAGATCTAAAGAAATCAATGGGATTTGAAGTTGAAATGAAGAAATGGAAGAGAAGGAGAGGACCGGTTGGCTTGGACTTGAAGAAATCGGTGAAGCATGGCTTGGAAAGGAAAACGTTGGAAGCAAGATGAAATAAGTAGCAGCCGGTTCCTTTCTTCAACATTGGAATTCCAACTTTGCAAAGTTGGTACTCCAAGATAGGAAAGTTAGGAGACCTATTAATAAAAGATAGAATGCCAAAGTGTGAAAATCGGTAGACCAATTAAAATGCCAAATAAAGATTCCGTTCATTCATTTCATCATCCAAAATAATTTGAAATTGATCCAATAAAATATTAAAAAATAAGAAGTATGAAGATCAAATAGTTACGATTCATATTATTGATATAAAATTCATGCAATCATGATAATTATAGATGAGTATATAAATTAAACAATCATGATGACACATTTAAATATAAAGGTCAAGTATACCGAGCTCTCTTCTAATTTCACTAAATTTTGATTCATCAAGGGGTTTTGTGAAAATGTCAGCGAGTTGCAAATCAGTACAAACATGCTCAAGCACAATATTACCATTATTAACATAATCCCTAATAAAATGATGCCTAATCTCTATATATTTTATCCTAGAGTGCTGAATATGATTTTTGGTTAAATTGATAGCACTAGTATTATCATATTTTATTGGAATATTTTAAAGTTTGATGCCATAATCTTCTAGTTGTTGTTTAATCCATAAGATTTGAGCGCAACAACTTTCAGTCGCAATGTACTCAGCCTCAGCTGTGGAAAGTGCCACTGAAGTTTGTTTCTTGCTAAACCATGAGATTAAATTAACACCTAGGAATTAGCAAGTTCCATTAGTTGATTTTCTGTCTAATTTATAACCTGCAAAATCTAAATCAGTGTACCCTATTAAATCCATGTTAGATTGTTTGTCATACCATAATCCTAAGTTTACTGAACCACTCAAATATTTAAATATTCTCTTAACGGCTAATAAATGAGGTTCCTTAGGGTTAGCTTGATATCTAGCACACATGCATATACTGAATAGTATATCTGGCCTACTAGCAGTCAAATACAATAAAGATCCTAGCATTCCTCTTTATAATTTCAAATCAATACTTTTATCAGTATTACAAAAGTCTAGTCTACAAGAGGAGCTCATAGGTGTACCGATATACTTAGAAGTCTCCATGCCAAATTTCTTTAACATTTCTTTGATATATTTGCTTTAGCAATTGAAGATTCCATCATCACTCTGCTTGATTTGTAGTCCAAGAAAATAGTTTAATTCTTCCATTATGCTCATCTCGAACTCTCCCTGCATAAGCTTAGCAAAGTCTTGATATAGTATTTCATTAGTAGAACCGAAAATGATGTCATCAACATAAATTTGGACAATAAGCATATCATCATTTTCTTTTTTAATAAAAAGTGTTGTATTAACATTTCCTCTAATGAATTTATTATTAATCAAGAATTTGCTTAATCGTTCATACCACGCTCGAGGAGCTTGCTTCAAACCATACAATGCTTTGTTCAACTTGAAAACATGGTTTGGAAACAAGTGGTTCTTAAATCCTAGTGGTTGCTCAACAAACACTTGTTCAGCAATATATCCATTTAGGAAAGCACTTTTAACATCTATTTGATACAATTTGAAATTCATAAAACATGCAAAAGCAAGTAATAATCTTATGGTTTCTAGTCTAGCAATAGGAGCATAAGTTTCATCAAAATCAATTCCTTCTTCCTGACTATAACCTTTAGCTACTAGTCTAGCTTTATTTCTAACTATATTACCATGCTCATCCAACTTGTTTCTAAAAACCCATTTAGTCCTAATAATTGGATGATCATGTGGTCTATTAACTAGTGTCCATACATTATTTCTTTCGAATTGATTTAATTCTTCATGCATAGCATTTATGTTAGGGAAATTATTGAGAAATTATTTACCCAATTATTGATTTTGATGATTAACAAAAGCCATGAGTATATTCATTGTGTTTCTGATAGATTTGATAAGTGTTTCAGGAATTAATATCAGTTATTTATCCAAATGGCACTTAGAAATCAGTTTTGAATCAAGTTTAATGGAATTTATTTAAGTTCAAAACTTGGAGCTGACACCCTAACAGTCTCAAGCCGACTCCAGAGCGTATCGAAATAGTTTAGATTTTTGGTACGGTTCGGAGCGACCCGGAGTTTCGGAGCCGACATATGGATTTTGGGAGCCGACTCTAACCTGAGTTACAGAGACTATGTTTTTAGAGCATTTCTTGGAGCCGACACCTCAGAAATTGGGAGCCAACTCCAGTCAGCAGGGAGTCAACACTTTGTAAAGTCAGAGCCGACTCCATGTCAAATCGATTTTTTGCTATTTTGGGAAAACGATCTGGAGCGACACATGAAAAGTTGGTGCCGACTCTAACCTATCAAGGACAATTTTTAAAAGTACCAGATCAGCTCTAATGGATATATTTTTCCACCTAACTCTCAACGGATCTATTTTCTTACGTGGAGAATCATCTAAGGTACATTGTAACAACTATTTTCTCACCTAATCTTGGATTAAGACTCTATAAAGGGGAGATTCGTTCGTTTGAAAAGAAGAACGAAAATATCAAGAAAAAGAGGAAAAGTATCGAAAAAATCGAGAGAAATCCCTAGTGAAAAAGAGAGAAAAAAATCTCTAAGTCCAAGCCTATCAATCCAAGAGAGATTCAAGAGAAATCCCAAGCCCTAAAAGTTCAAATTCGAAGGATTCTCAAAAGAGAAAAGAAGAGAGCAAAAGCCCTAGTTCCTCAACATTCTCTGCAACAAATTTCTATCAAAAATCAGAGTTGAAGCTTGATTCAGCTATTCAAAAGAGATGAGGAAAAGAAGAAAAGCTCAAATCCACTTGGCTTCAATGAGGCTTTTCTAATATTTTTTATTTACATTGCATATTTGCTCATTTAAGGAGCTTTTCTTTGTTGTAAACATTATCTTGATTTGCTGTTTACTAATTCAATCAGGGGGATTGAATTAGTTGATGTAGTTTACCTCAGGACAAGCTAAGTTTAGCTTGGGTTAAGTTTTGTGCTGGTGAACCTATGAAAACTAGTTGGGTTCATTGTGACCCCGTGTAAAACAACAAGTTAGAGTTGTGAGCTTGTAAAATAACTCAACTGTAATCAGGGGATTATAGTGTGGACCAAGAGTTGCTTGGGAGTGGACGTATGTGTGGGATACACCAAACCACTATAATCTTTGTGTTTGCCGGGCTTTTGTCTCTCTCTCTTCATCATATTGTGCTCAGCATTCATTAATTTATTCCACTTGTGCACATTCACTTTAAGCAATTGTTTTCAAAGTGTTAAATTTTTTAAAGAACCCAATTCACCCCCCCCCCCCTCTTGGGTTGCCATCTGGGCCAATAATTGGTATCAGAGCTTGTGCTCATTTTTATTTGATCTAACGATCAAGAGTTAAAGATCCAAATGCAACACAAGCTGGTTCATCTTTTGCTGAAGGTCAATCCACTAATAGGCCACCTTTGTTTAATGGCTCTAATTTTATATTGGAAAGCAAGAATGAGGATTTTCATTCAAGCTTTAGATTATGAATTGTGGAGTGTCATTACAAATGGACCTAGCACACCCACATATTGTAGATGGTTCAATCATTCCTAAGCCTGAAAGGGATTGGAATGAGAACGATAGGAAAATGGCTCAGCTCAATGCAAAAGCCATGAATGTTTATATTGTTCTTTGGATGCAAATGAATTCAATAGAATATCAACTTGCATTTCAGCCAAAGAAATATGGGATAGATTAGAAGTTACCCATGAGGGTACTAACCAAGTAAAAGAATACAAAATTAACATTCTAGTGCACAAATATGAATTGTTTAGCATGGAACAAACTGAATCAATCACATGCATGTATACTAGATTCACTGATATGTTAATGTTTAAAGAGTCTTGTAAAACTTATACTAATTCTGAATTGGTGCGCAAAATTCTTAAATCTCTTCTAAGAACATGGGAAGCTAAAGTGATAGCAATCCAAGAAGCCAAAGACTTGAACATCCTACCTTTGGAAGAGCTACTTGGATCCTTGATGACCATGAATTGACAATGAAACAACATCAAGAGGAAGAAGTCAAGAAGAAAAGAACCATAGCACTCAAGGCTGCAGAAAATGATAAGAGCAGCAGCGAGGATGAAGAAGAAGATGATGAAACAGCTCTCCTTGCAAAGAAGTTTAGGAAGTTTATGCAAAGAAGGAGACCCTTCCACAAAAGAAAAATAAGAATTAAAATGGAAGGAGAAAAGGAAAAAGAAAATGATAAAGAAAAGAACCCTTGACATGTTATGAATGTAAGAAGCCGGGGCATTTTTGATCTGAATGTCCTCAACTAAAGAAGGGTTACAAGAAGAAGAAGAAGGCCTATGTTGCAACTTAGAGTGATAGTGAAGAGTCTTCATTCAAAGAAGAATAAAAAGAGGTTGCAAACATATGCTTCATGGCAAACGACGATAATGAGGTATGTACTGAAACCCCTAATGATGACTTTATATTTGATGAATTATATGATGCTTTCAATGAGCTAGTTAGTGATTTTAAGGTTTTGAGAATGAAAAATAAATCTTTGAAAACTGAAAATTTAAATCTTCTCAAAGAGAAAAATGAACATATTCTTGAGGTTAAAAATCTAAAATCTGAAAGTAAAGTTTTACTAAAAGAAAAAGAATCAATTTATAATGAAAATATTAATTTGAAGAAAGAAATTGATAAATATAAGAATATTATTGATAGATTTATATAGCTCAAAAAAATTAAATTTACTTTTAAGTAATCAAAGATATGTATTTGATAAAGCCGGATTAGGTTATAGACCTCACATGAAACAAAAAATTGTGAACAATTTTTTATTAAGAAAACAACCAAAAATGATGTTTCATGTTATTGCTGTAACAAAAAAGGACATAAATCATATGAATGCAATTTTAGAAAATCTAATAAGAATTCAATGATTAAAGAAAAAAAAATATGGGTTCCTAAAGGAACAATATTTATTGCGACTAACCATAAAGGATCCAAGAAAGCTTGGGTACCTAAACAAAAGATTTGATTATCTTGCAGGAGTGTCTTGCGGCTAAAGGATCAAAACAAAAGTGGTATCTTGATAGCGGCTGCTCAAGGCACATGACGAGTGACAAGGAGCAATTCATTGCCCTTGAAGATAAAAGAGGAGGAGTTGTTACTTTTGGAGACAATGACAAAGGCCAAATTATGGGATTTGGTAAAATTTAAATAACTCCATCCACTTTTATAGAAAATGTTTTATATGTTAATGGTTTAAAGTATAATTTAATTAGCATTAGCCAATTGTGTGATAAAGGTTTCAAAGTTTCCTTTGAAGCTTGTATTTACATTGTTTCTAATCCCATTGACAATAGCATTATATTTGTTGGAAATAGAAATGACAATGTATACTTAATTGATTTAGACAATTTGTCTACTAGTAACCATTGCTTAATTGCTGATAATGCTAAGGTTAATGAGATCGGATGGTTATGACATCATAGATTAGGTCATGCAAGCACACACCTAATTTCAAAATTAATTAGAATGAATTTAGTTAAAGGACTTCCAAAGTTAGATTTTGAAAATAATAGAATTTGTGATGCATGTCAATTTGGAAAACAAACTAGAAATTCTTTCAAATCTAAAAATATTGTTTCAACTACTAGGTCACTTGAACTACTTCATATGGACCTTTTTGGACCTACTAGAACCACTAGCTATGAGGAAAGAAATATGGTCTTGTGATAGTAGATGATTATTCTAGATACACTTGGGTATTGTTTTTAGCTCACAAAGATGAGACTTTCCCTATATTTCTGAAATTCTTCAAGAAAGTCACAAATGAGAAAAACAATACCATAGTGTCTCTTAGAAGTGATTATGGAATAGAATTTAAAAATTATTTATTTAAAATTTTTTGTATTGAAAATGGTATTCATCATAATTTCTCCGCACTTAGAACACCACAACAAAACGGAGTTGTAGAAAGGAAAAATAAACATTAGAAGATATGGCCCATACCATGCTATGTGAAAGCCAACTCCCAAAGTACTTCTGGGCGGAAGCTATAAACACAGAATGTTACATCCTTAATAGAGCTTTAATTAGGCCAATCCTTAAGAAAACTCCCTATGAATTATGGCATAATAGGAAACTTAACATTAGTTATTTTCATGCATTTGGTTGTCGATATTTTATTCATAACAATGGTAAGGACAATCTTGGAAGTTTGATGCTAAATCTGATGAAGGTATATTTTTAGGTTATTCAACATCTAGTAAAGCATATAGAGTATTCAATAAGAAATATTTAATTGTAGAAGAATCAATTCATGTAGTGTTTGATGAGTCTTTAGCATCAAGTTCTGTAAAGATTGATGATGAGAAAGATACAATTTTGCTTGAAAGAGATATTAAAAAATTAAATATAGATGTATCTTCAGACCATGAACAAGAAGCTAAAGATGATGATTTACTTAAGAACGATGTTATTGATACTACTCATAATGATGTAGATCTACCTAGAGATTGGAGATATGCTTATGGTCATCCAAAATATTTAATCATAGGTGATCCATCTCAAGGAGTAAGAACTAGATCATCAATGAGAAACATCAATAATCATCTTGCATTTGTGTCTCATATAGAACCCAAAACTATTAAAGAAGCTGAAAAAGATAGTAATTGGATGTTAGCTATGCAATAAGAATTAAATCAATTTACTAGGAATAATGTATGGTCCTTAGTTGATAGACCCAAAGGTCATTCTGTTATAGGATCTAAATGGGTATTTAGAAATAAATTAGATGAAAATGGCATAGTAATTAGAAATAAAGCTAGATTAGTTGCAAAAGGATATAATCAAGAAGAAGGAATTGATTTTGATGAAACTTTTGCACCTATAGCTAGATTAGAAGCAATTAGACTATTACTTGCATTTGCATGTCATATAAACATCAACTTATTTCAAATGGATGTGAAAAGTGCATTTTTAAATGGATTTATAAATGAGGAAGTTTTTGTAGAACAACCATCAGGTTTTGAAGATCATGAATTTTCAAACCATGTTTTTAAATTACACAAAGTACTTTATGGTTTAAAACAAGCACCTAGAGCGTGGTATGATAGATTAAGCAAATTTTTAATTGAAAATAATTTTTCTAGAGGAAATATTGATAAAACCTTATTTTTGAAAAGAAAAGATAAAGATTTATTGGTAATACAAATTTATGTAGATGATATTGTATTCGATGCTACTAACAATCTTTTGTATCAATAATTTGCTAAGTTAATGCAGGGTGAATTTGAGATGAGCATGATGGGAGAACTCAACTTCTTCCTAGGACTTCAAATCAAATAAGAAAGAGAGGGATTTTCATCAACCAAACAAAGTACACAAAAGAAATTCTTAAGAAGTTTGGTATGGAACAAGTCAAATCTCTCGAAGCACCAATGAGTCCTTCATGCAAGTTAGATGAAGATGAAGATGGTAAGCCTGTTGATCAAAAATATTACAGAGGTATGATAGGTTCTCTACTTTACTTAACAGCAAGTAGACCTGATATTATGTTTGCTGTTTGTTTATGTGCACGATATCAAAATGAACCTAAAGAATCTCACTTAATTGCAGTAAAAAAGAATACTTAGATATCTAAATGGAACAAAAAATGTAAGATTATGGTATTCTAGAGACTCAATATTGAATTTGATTGCATATTCTGATTCTGATTATGTTGGTTGTAAATTGGATAGAAAAAGTACAAGTGGTGCATGCCAATTTCTAGGAAGTAACTTAATCTCTTGGTTTAGCAAAAAGCAAAATTCAGTTGCATTATCAACTGCTGAAGCTGAATATGTTGCAGCTGGAAGTTGTTGTGCTCAAATCCTTTGGATTAAGCGACAACTTGAAGATTATGGTATAACACTTGATAAAACATCAATTAGATGTGATAACACAAGTGCAATCAATTTGACTAAAAATCCAATCCAACATTCAAGAACAAAACACATTGAAATTAGATATCATTTCATTAGAGAACATGTAGCTAATAATGATATTTGTCTTGATTATGTTTGTACTGATGAACAATTAGTTGATATTTTTACAAAACCCCTAAGTGAAGAGAGATTTTGTTATCTTAGAGGAGAATTAGGAGTTTGTGATCCATTGGAATGATTTTTAAATCTCATAGGAATGATTATCTAGAATTCAATCATTGTTTTCTAATTTTCTTATGATTTTAAGAAAATTTATCTAGATATTTGAACCCCTTGATTCATCACATTCCAAAGTTGATTTATCCAAAATTTAATGACTTTCTGGACAAGTTTCAGATTCTTTGAAACTCTTATTTTTTTCATTGAAACTGTCTTGGAGCCGACACCATAGTTATTAGAGTTGACTCTAGTTTTGTCTGAGATTTTGGAGCCAACACCTGCCTTTTCAGAGTCGAGTCCACTTCGGGTGCTGACTGTGTTAGCGACCTGGAGCCGACACCTCGCTTTGCGGGAGTCGACTCCAAGTGGTCCCAATTTGATTATTTTAGGGCAGAGTCGACACCTATTCAACCCCATTCACTTCCAAACTCTTCCAAAACACTCTCAAAATCTTTTAGATCCTAAAATCTTTCAAATACATCAATCCTTAGCAATCTATGGCACCTAAGCGCCTAGGATCGATCTTTGGAGCGGCTGTGACGACAGGGAAGAGGACTGTGAGGCATCCGGCTCGTCAGCCTTCGTCCAGCTCGAGTTCTTCATCTTCGTCCTCCACTCCTAGTGCCATACCAGGTCCTTCTTCTCCGTAGTTAGATCTTTTAGCAGGAAGGATTATTACCACGGGTAGAAAAGTGGACTTCAGATTCTTTGAAGATGAGGGTTTCTCTCTTAGTAGGCAGATTGAAGAAATGGGACTAGAGAAGGTATGTTCATTAGATGTTCCTACTTATCCCGCCCTTGTTAAGGATTTCTATCTCAATTTGTCTAGAGGAGACAGAGGCCTTGTGAGTTATGTGAGAGGAACTAGAATCCACCTTACTTCTGAAATTTTGGGAAGTTTGTTAGAAATTCTTGTGATTGCTAATACCCACAGTGCAAGAGGTGAGGCATTGTCAAGGATGCTTGGTATGGATGTTACTGAATTTGAAGAAATTAGGGCTAACCAGTTGCCCCTTGAGTTAAGATTGTTACATAATATCTGTAGCAGGATCTTATTCCCAAAACCGATCGTTTTGAGTATGTATCTGAAAGAGATGTTGTAGTTATGGATAGTATATTGACCGGCCAGCCAATAAACTTACCTGGAATGATATTTGGTATATGGCTGAGGCAGGTAGTAAGAAAAGGTCAACACTACCATATGGAATGATTCTGACTATGGCTTTTCAGAGCCAAGGTGTGAGCATATTGGATAATAAGCCTTTAAAGAGCCTGAGACACACTGATTATTATAATAAGGCTACTCTGCACCGGATGGGTTTCGTGAAAATTAGTGGACACTGGGAAACAAAAGAAAATCTGGAAGACAGAGCAGCTGAGATGGATACTGCGGCCTCTGGTACATCAGAGGCAGAGCCTTCAGTGAGGCATACTTCACCAGGCCCCAGCAGTCCTGCACTCTCAGCACCTGCACCAGCTCCTACTTCTCTTGCTCATACTTCTACTGGTTTTTCTGATGCTCAGTTGGTACAGCTAAAGGAACTCTTTGCATGTCATGAGGAAAGGATGAAAGTTGAACTTGATAGTAGACTTTTGAACTTAAGAGAGATGTATTACTCCTTGGAAGATAAAGTAAATAGAATTGAATCAGCCTTTGGAACTTCTTCTGAGGCCTTGAAATGTGATTTAATGCATATTTTTGAGAAGATCAAGGATATTGAAGGAGATTTTGATACTTATTCAAAATGTAATGCGGAGTTGCAAGAAAAAGTTACTGTAGCAACTGCTTTTATTGACAATAGACTAAAATATTTTATGAAGATACAAAGTGAGGGCATGGGAAAGATTTTAAAAGAACTTAAGAGACTTCTTAGATTTTCTTAGATTTTGATACTTTTTGATGTTATTAGTTTTTAATGTTTAACTTACTTTTTGATGTAATTGAATGATATTCAGTTTGATGTTTTATGATGTTTAGTTTGTATTTTGATAAGATGATTATATGGATGATGTAATGAAGTTTTGTGAAATGAACATTTTGTTGTAATATTTCAATATTCAATGAATATGATACTTGAATTTTGATATTAAGTTGCTTGAATCTTAAGCTAACCTTTGATTTTGATGTTTGAATTATTCAACTCCTATAATTGATGTTAATTTAAGCCTTAATGGCACCTTGTAAACCTTTTTGTTGATTACAAAAAAGGAGGAGAAAGATTGTTTACATATATGCATTATGCATTTGATATTAATATCATATATGCATCAATGTTATGGGAGAGAAGATGATATATGTATAAGCAAAGGGGAGAAAGGATATTAAGTTATAGAATGGCACTTACTTAAATGGCACTTACTTGAATATGCATGTTAAATGAAACTTTCAAGAAACTCAACATATGCATACACATAGGGGGAGCTATCTCATTAAGGGGGAGCTTAACCTTAATTTAAATGTTTTGACAATTATGCATTAATTGATTATGCATATACTCAATGTTTTTGTCATCATCAAAAAGGGGGGATTGTTAGGGAAATTATTGAGAAATTATTTACCCAATTATTGATTTTGATGATTAACAAAAGCCATGAGTATATTTATTGTGTTTCTAACAGATTTGATAAGTGTTTCAGGAATTAAGATCGATTATTTATCCAAATGACACTTAGAAATCAGTTTTGAATCAAGTTTCAATGGAATTTATTTAAGTTCAGAACTTGGAGCCGACACCCTAACAGTCTCAAGCCGACTCTAGAGCGTATCGGAACAGTTTAGATTTTTGGCACGGTTCGGAGCCGACACCCGGAGTTTTGGAGCCGATACCTAGAGTTTCGGAGCCGACACATGGATTTCAGGAGCCGACTCTAACCTGAGTTATAGAGACTATATTTTGGAGCATTTCTTGGAGCCGACACCTCAGAAATCGGGAGCCGACTCTAGTTAGCTGGGAGTTGACACTTTGTAAAGTTGGAGCCGACTCCACGTCGAATCGATTTTTTGCTATTTTGGGAAAACGTTCTAGAGCCGACACATGAAAAGTTGGAGCCGACTCCAACCTGTCAAGGACGATTTTCAAAAGTACCAGATCAGCTCTAACGGATATATTTTTCCACCTAACTCTTAATGGATCTATTTTCTTGCATGGAGAATCATCCAAGGTACTTTGTAACGGCTATTTTCTCACCTAATCTCGGATTAAGACTCTATATAAAGGGGGGATTCGTCCGTTTGAAAAGAAGAACGAAAATATCAAGAAAAAGAGGAAAAGTATCAGACAAATCGAGAGAAATCCCTAGTGAAAAGAGAGAGAAAAATCTCTGAGTCCAAGCCTATCAATCCAAGAGAGATTCAAGAGAAATCCCAAGCCCTAAAAGTTCAAATTCGGAGGATTCTCAAAGAAGAAAAGAAGAAGAGCAAAAGCCCTAGTTCCTCAATGTTCTCTGCAACAAATTTCTGTCAAAATCAGAGCTGAAACTTGATTCAACTATTCAAAAGAGAGGAGAAAAGAAGAAAAGCTCAAATCCACTTGGCTTCAATCAGGCTTTTCTAATCTTGTTTTATTTACATTGCATATTTGCTCATCTAAGGAGCTTTACTTTGTTGTAAACATTATCTTGATTTGTTGTTTACTAATTCAACCAGTGGGATTAAATTAGTTAAGGTAGTTTACCTCGGGACAAGCTAAGTTTAGCTTGGGTTAAGGTTTTATACTGGTGAACCTATGAAAATCGGTTGGTTCATTGTGACCTGTGTAAAACAACAAGTTAGAGTTGTGAGCTTGTAAAACAACTCAACTGTAATCAGAGGATTATAGTGTGGACCCAAGAGTTGCTTGGGAGTGGACGTAGGTGTGGGATACACCGAATCAATATAAATCTTTGTGTTTGTCGTGCTTTTGTCTCTCTCTCTTCATCATATTGTGCTCAGCATTTATTAATTCATTCCACTTGTGCACATTCACTTCAAGCAATTGTTTTTAAAGTGTTAAATTTTTTAAAGAACCCAATTCACCCCCCCTCTTGGGTTGCCATTTGGGCCAACAATTTATCCATTCTATATCATCTTTAGCATCTTCAAACCATTTAGGTTCAATATGGGATACAAATGCTAAGTTATTATAAGTATCTTTAAATGAAGATCTAGTTTTAATACCATGCGAGATATCACCAGTAATAAATTCCTTAGGGTGATTGTGTACATACCTCCAATCCTTTTCTAGGTCATGATTACCTTGTGTTTCTTCTTGATTTACCTCTTCTTGATTGGTTTGAACATTTGCGTCTTCTTTTTCCTCCAAAGTAATTTCCTTCACTTGATTTTCAATTTCTCCTACATCATCAATAACCTTTCTCTCCCTTATTGGAAGATCATTAGTTTCATCAAAAGCAACATGAATTGACTCTTCTATTACTAAAGTATTTCTGTTGAAAACTCTGCAGGCTCTACTAGAAGAAGAGTAACCAAGAAAAATACCTTCATCAGATTTTGGATCAAACTTGTCAAGATTTGATTTTCCATTATTCAATATAAAACATCAACATTCGAAAATATGAAAAAATGAAATGTTGGGTTTTCGATATTTGTAAAGCTCATAAGGGGTCTTTTTCAAAATAGGTCTAATTAAGGCTCAGTTTAAAATGTAACATGAGGTGTTGATTGCTTCTGCCCAAAAGTACTTTGGGAGATTGCTCTCACACAACATGGTACGGACCATTTCTTCCAAGGTTCAATTTTTCCTTTCTACAACTCCATTTTGTTAGGTGTTCTAGGTGCGAAAAAATTATGATTAATGCCATGCTCATTGCAAAAACTTTCAAAAAACTAATTTTCAAATTCTTTTCCGTGGTCACTTCGAATTGATAAAACTGAAACTCCCTTTTCATTTGTAATCTTTTTAAATAAGTTTTGAAATGCAGAAAATGCTTCATCTTTTCTAGCTAAAAAGAAAACCCAAGTAAATCAAGAGAAATCATAGATAATTACAAAACCGTAACATTTTCCTCCTAAACTTGTAGTTCTAGTTGGTTCGAATAAATCCATATGTAGTAATTCTAATGGTCTATTGGTTGAAATCATATTTTTAGATTTAAATAAAACTCTAGTTTGTTTCCTAGTTGACATGCATCACAAATTTTATCTTTTTCAAAATTCAATTTTGGTAAACCTTTGACTAAATCCTTTTTAAGTAGTTTTGAAAGAAGATCCATGCTAACATGTGCAAGTCTACGATGCCATAAACAACTTGATTTAGCAATTTTAGCATTCATAGAAACTAAACAATCAAAGTCATGGTCATTTAAATCATTCAGATTAACAGTATAAATATTTCCATGCCTGTGACCAATAAGTTTCATGCAATTATCAGCAGGAATTGAAATAATGTAAACAGATGATTTAAAATTACTTTGAAACCTTTGTCACATAATTGACTAATACTTAACAAGTTATGCTTTAAACCATTAACTAACAAGACATTTTCAATATATGCATGAGGGGTGACACCAATTTTACCAATGCCAATGATTTTACCTTGGCCATTATCTCCAAAGGTGACTATCCCTCCATCTTTAGCTTCTAAAGTGATGAACTGTGATTCATCACGGGTCATGTGCCTTGAACACCCACTATCAAGATACCATTTTCGTTTAGATCCACGGGTTGCAAGACACACCTGCAAACATAATGTCACGTCTTGCTCTTAGATACCCAAGCCTTCTTGGATCCTTTGAGGTTAGATAAAATGGTTCCTTTTGGAATCTATACCTTTTCGATACTGTCACATGCATAGGACTTATGTCCCTTTACACGACATTTAAAATAGGTAATATTAGATGATTGACCATCATGTATGAGAAAATATTTTTCAAAGATTTTTGTTTTCTAAGAGGATTATATCCTAATCCTGCTCTGTCAAAAATAGCTTTTTGGCTATCTAAAATCATATTTAATTTTAAATAACTTAATGTGAATTTATCAACTATAGGTTTAAGTCTGTCAACTTTATTTTTCAAATCCTTGTTTTCTTTCTTCAAAAATTCATTTTCTTCAATATATCTATTATTTTCCAAAACTAGGTTTTGCATTTGATTTTTCAAATCTTTATTTTGGGAACTAAGGTTAGCAAAATCATCAACTAACTCATAGAATGCTCAATGCAATTTTTCAAATGAAAAATCATCAAGGAAACTTGGACTTACCTTCTCGTTGTCCGCCATGAAGCAAAGATTGTCCACTTCATTCTTTTCTTCTCCTTCGGAGTTGAACTTTTAGAATCACTCCATATAGCCATCATTGCCTTTTTCTTAAATTTCTTGGGACCTTTCTTTAGTTATGGATATTCCGATTTAAAGTGTCCCGGCTTCTTGCATTCATAAAAGATAATTTCTTTTTCCTTTTCTTTATTCTCATCTCCTTTTGTAAATGGTTTCCTTTTTCTTCGAACTTTCTTCTTTTCATGAATCTCTTAAATTTTCTAGTAACGAGGGCCATGTCCTCATCATCACTGTCATCCTCAGATTCATTGACTCTTCCTTTAGTTCAGAAATTTTAAGAGCCATAGTCTTTCTTTTCTTAGACTCGTCCTTATCGGTGTGTTGTTTGATTTGAAGCTCATCAGTCATTAAGGATCTCAACAATTCTTCTACGGGTAAAACATTAAGGTCCTTTGCCTCTTGAATAGCAGTGACTTTGGCCTCCCAAGACCTAGGCAAAGATTGCAATACCTTCCTCACAAGATCAGCATTAGTATATGATTTACCAAGACTTTTAAGTTCATTTATAATGTCGGTAAATCTAGTAAACATTTTAGAAATTGATTCACTAGCATCCATCTTAAATAATTTATATTTATGGACAAGCATATTAATTTTAGATTCTTTCACTTGATTAGTACCCTCATGGATAACTTCTAATCTATTCCAAATTTCTGTAGTAGATAAACAAGTAGATATGCGATTAAATTCATTAACATCCAATGAGCAATATAAAACATTCAGAGCTTTAGCGTTGAGCTGAGCCAACTTTTTATCATGTTCATCCCATTCCATTTTCGGTTTAGGAATCACCATGTTATCTAGTCTAGTTGTGGGTGTGTGAGGACCATTTACTATGATACTCCATAGGTCATAGTCAAGTGCTTGAATGAAAATTTTCATTCTAGCTTTCCAATAACCATAATTTGTGCCATTAAATAACGGTGGCCTATTAGTAGATTGTCCCTCACTCAACAAGGTTGCTATAATCTTTATCTCCAAGCTTTTTAGGGCTTAACAACAAGAGCACCTGCTCTGATACCACTTGTTGCCGAGATCTAGCAACCCAAGAGGGGGGGTGAATTGGGCTTCTTAAAAATTAATTGGCTATCAAGTATGTGCACATATATTCTTTCACAATTAATTATCGTGGTGTGAGGTGCGTCTAATACACAATCAATCGCAGAAAAAGAAACTCAATCAAACACACAATGTTTATAGTGGTTCGGTGCCAACCTTGCACCTACATCCACTCTTCAAGAACACCTTGGGAATTCCACTTGTCACCACTAACCTAACTGGCTAGCAAACTTATTTACGGGCACAAGCAATCAAGCCTTACACACTAGCCCTCCAAGCTAGTCTTCTTGTTTACGGGTACAAGGGGACCTTACAAATCAAACCGGGTAGACCTCGTTTTACAACTGTGAAACAGACCAAGGCACAAGTAATAGAATGTTTAATACAACAAATGCTCCTAGATATGAGCAGATTTAAAACAATAAATGTATTTATCAACTTGAAGAGCTAAACCCGAAGTAGCTTCTTTCTTTAATGAACGCAGAAGCACATAGGAAGCTTTTTGAGGTGACTTTGAATGCTCTTTAATGAAGGTAGATGAAGCTTGAAAACCACTTGAAGAACCAGCAATAAATGAGCTCCGGTGGTTGAACAAATAATCAAAGCAAAGCTTCAACAAACCTCAAACAAATATCTCTTTCAAATGATTTTTCTCTCAATCAATTTTTTCCGTCTATCTTTTTCTTTTTCTTTCTTCCTTCTTCCTCTTTTTAAAATACTGTTCATGATCACTGTTTATAACCAAAACAACAAAAATAGAGCCATTGTGAGAGGAAGGAGTCTGGCCAAGAGATTCCAAGGAAATAGCATTCCAAAGAATAAAAACCAGAATTCCAACAATGTGAAATATAGAACCAGCTAAGAGTTTCAAAAAAAGGCATTCAGAATCTTGAAAATCGGCATTCCAGAATTTTGAATAGAGAGCTAGCAAAGAGAGTGAAAAAGATGGCATTCCAAATTCTAAAAATCGGCATTCCAATTTTTGAAACAAGCAGCCGGCAAAGAGAGTTAAAGAGATGGCATACCAACTCAAGGAAATCGGCATTCCAAAATTATAAAATCGGTATTTCAAGATTCATTCCAAACGAAGGCAGCTGATTGATTCAAAAAAAAAACTAGTATACCAGAAATCCCAATTGGCATTCTAATGAAAAGGATGGCATCCCAATCTTGCTACCAAAAACCAATAGCCAGAGAGCGTTTAAATATTGGCATGCCAACATTGACCATTAGCATTCCAAATAAAAGAATGACAGGGAGCGGTAGAGAGCTTTTCAAGATTGGCATTCCAAAACCATCAATTAGTATACCAAGATAAAAAAACCAGGGAATCGAGAATCTTCAAATACAAGGAACTAGCCATAGGATTTATCCAAATTGAATAAGCCAGTAATCCAAAGGCAACCGAATGCAACCGAATTTAAACCAAAGGCAACCGAAGGCAACCCGAATTTAAACTGAAGGCAATATAATCTGTTATTCCAAATCAAAGATTGATAACCCGAGATTCAAGCAATATGCATCCAATCCTAAGGCAATAGAGAATAAATATAATCCGGTGATAATAGAGTTATAAATAGGAGCTTGTAGGATAATTGAATCCAATTCAAGACAATACAAATATAATTAATCCTAAAAGTCATTTTGTCATATAAATAGCATTATATCATGAATTAGAGTGTACCTAAGATAGACAAAGTGTACTATTCCATAATGAATAACCCGAAATTGATTTGATAGATAGATCATTAGCATAATATTAAATTGATTTGCACATAACTAAATTGATTAGCATAATATTTAATTGATTAGTATAATACTTAATTATTTTGCATTTCATCAAAATCAATATGGAATCAACATCTCACACATGAACCTTAAAATTTGATAAGTATGGTTTACCACACTTACCCCACAGTGGAAATAAAGTCACACTTTTCTCAATGCCACATAATATGCAACATTCACATCCTTCTCTAAAATTCAAAAAGCCACGCAAAAATCTACAAAGGTATCATAAAAGAAGTTAAGATTCAATTTGACATTATTTTTATTTTTTATTTTTTTAAATAAAAAATATAAAAAATTTAATAAAGTTGCTATTATTTTTATTTGCTAAAAATATTTTAATATTTTTATAAAATGAAAAAATACTTTGATTTTTTTAAAAAAGGAACCTATACCACCATCACTCTTACCTTTTCTACCACCATCATCTTTGCTACTATTATGGCTATCAATATTTTCATCATCACATCATCATCATTACTGTCATTATCTTCACCACGGTTAGCATTGTCATTGTTGCTATCATTGTTTCCATTCTGCCACCATTACTATAAAGTTGCTATTATTTTTATTGCTAAAAATATTTTAATATTTTTATAAAAATAAAAAAATACTTTGATTTTTTTAAAAAAGGAATCTATATGACACTCATACCTTTTCTACCACCATAATCTTTGCTACTATTATGGCTATCAATATTTTCATCATCATCATTACTATCATTATCTTCACCACCATTAGCATCGTCATTGTTGCTATCATTGTTTCCATTCTGCCACCATTACTATATACTCTTTTACCTTAACAACATTTCTAGCATCTCATCATTCTTGTCATTATTATCATTATCATTGCCTCTATCGTCATGTTTATATTTTAAAACTAGTTAACTATATTAAATATATTTATATTTTAAAATTTTAAAATAGAATAAAAATGTTTTTGAAAATAAAAAATGAAAATAATGTGACACATAAGAAAACTATTTTTTTTCAAAAATCATGGCTCTACTAGCATATAACTTGTAAGATGTCCGAGATATGATTTTTTTTCTTTTCCAAATACCCTTGAAATGAAATATAGTGATATAATAAATTAAAATAAATAGAAAGCTTCAAGAGCTAAATTTTTATTACATATTAAGTAATAAATTTAATGGTGGTTCGATAAAATTTTTCATTGCCAATATTAATGTCCATGCAATGAGTAGAGAAATCTTCACCTTTTTTTTGAAATCAGCATCATTAATACCTATCTCATGCAATGCATAAAATAAAATTCTCTCATTTTTAAGTATTTTTAAATGCAATATAAAATATAAAAATAATAAATAAAAGTTTTAATAGTTATAATTTTATTACAAATTAAGCCGTGAATTTTAAATATGATCAAATACATTAATGTTGATGCCATTACTTTTTGCTGCCTATCAAGCGATAGATATTACTATTAATCATGTACATTAAGACTAGCATTCAAATGAGTAATGATTAATTATATGGAGAGAGTGAAAGCTGAATTTCGATAGCTAGGTTTAGATTTAGTTATTTTTTATTCTTAAATCTACATGAATCATGGATCACAAAAGTAAAAAATATATATATATACCTTCAAAATGTGTACAGATTTAAGAATAAAAAGAGCGATCCGATATAGAATTTACCTACGTTCGGATATAGAATTTTTTTATTCTTAAATCTACATGAATCAAGGATCATAAAAGTAAAAAAATAAAAGATACCTTTAAAATCTGTACAGATTTAAGAATAAAAAGAGCGATCGGATATAGAATTTACCTACGTTCGGATATAGAATTTTTTTTTCTTAAATTTATGTGAATCATGAATCACAAAAGTAAAAAAAAAAAACCTTCAAAATCTATATAGATTGAAGAATAAAAAGAAGGATCAAATATAGAATTTATTTATGTTTGAATATAACTAAATTTAAATATATATATATAATCACTGATTCATTTTTTTTTTATTTATTTATTTATTTATTTATTTTTTGTTAATAGAGCTTCATCCAATCATTTAATTCTGTTCGTTGGCTTTACGTTGATACGAAAGCTCTTATGCTCTTTAGACTTTTTATTAATTAATGCATCATCTTCAAGCAGCTTGAAGCATAGGAGGAAAAAAAAAAAAGAGGAGGGTGTGCCTATCACAAATAACTGCCTTCTACGTCCCCGGCGTGGCAAGTTGGATGATGAACTGGCCCGGCCGGAGGGCATAATGGTCAATTCAGAACTGCTCAACCGGTTTCGTGCTGGCTTGCCTAAAAGAACTTGTTAAAGCTCAAAGTAATTATGTAAATGATACGAGGGCATATACGTCAAGAAATACTTGGACAATTAAAGAATTCAGTTAAGTCAACCGCGTGGCGGTCGCTGACGAGCAACCAAAACACGCAATCAGACAAATCGTTTCCCAAAATACCCTCCACTCCCTCTAATCCGGATCGATACTTCTTCTCTGCCCCCTCGCCGCCTTTACTCCACTCTCCACTCCTCTCTCTGTCTTTCCCCCCCTCGGTCGCTTGCTTGCTTTCGTGGATCCAAAAATGGTGGAGGATCCTGAGGCCGAGGCCGGAGATCTCCACGGTGGAGTGCCGGAGCTACGATTTGAGGGTTTTGGCGAGGGAAATGGTGGAGGGTCGTGGGAGGGACGGGCCGGGAGGGAGCGGAAGACGGATCCTGGGGTTTCGTCGCTCGCTGGAGCAAGGTACAAGTCTATGTCGCCGGCGAGCCTCTCGATCGCGCGCTCCCCGTGCCTCACGATCTCCTCCGGCTTCAGCCCCTCCGCGCTGCTTGAGTCGCCGGTCCTCCTCACCAATATGAAGGCATGGGGTCTCATCTATCCTTCGACTATCTTTCTATCTCTCTCTCTCTCTCTCTCTGATTTTTTATGCTAAATTTCGGTAATAAAACTGTGAAATTTGATGCGTTTTCTGCTATTGTTGCTGCATTCTTGTTGGCATCTTTGTGTTACCTTTGAAATATTCGTCTTTTTCCCCTGATTTTATTTATTTACGGGTGCGATGTGACATGGAGCTGTTAGATGGCATCTTTATCTATCGTTTTTAGCTGTATATTATTCTGATATTAAAAAATGATTTTTTAAATGATTGTTCCGAAACTCACTGTAGATGTGGAAATTTAATGTTCTCTAACTGAGATTATGAACTATTCTAATGCTTTACTGGCATTATAGTTACAGCAGGATCAGGCTAGTAACATTAGCTAACATTTATATAAGCTTTTACCATAGTTTTTTTAATATTGTTTGTTTTAAAGAGGTTTAATTTCATCACTAGTTCTATCCTTAATAGATAGGCATTATGTCATGAGAACATTCACTGATTATGATATTATTCTGCTTTGTAAGATTGTTCCATTGTTCTCTTTGTTTTTGGGTTTTCAATTGGAACTTTTCTATTGTCATCAATAGAAGGGTTGCAAAACTGCATGACTCGTGGCCGTTAATGAGATTCTGATGCCCACTTTACGCCATTCCGTTTTTTTGCACCTTTATTCCGGTATATGTGACATGAAACTATATCAAAATACCCACTTTTGTTATTGACTTGGCTTGGGAATCTGTCTCTCTTGTGAAAACTCCCCACTTCTCTTTTTGTCAAGATGAAAAATGTGTTTCCAGAACCCATCTATTTTTTGTTGCTTCCTCTTGTTTGCTGTGTCTCTGAGCTCATCTGGGTAGGGAGTAGTTTTAATTTGTGAGTGCTACATGAACATGTGAAGAGATTTCAGGACGTGGATTTAAGGTGGAGAAGAAAACAATCATTTAAGTGTCTCTTTCATGGGGCTTTTGTGGTTTTTCAGAAATGCTTTTCTGTGGAGAGTTTTTAGATTGTTATTGCAGTTGCTAAAGGTTGCTTCAGTAAGGCAAAAGCATTTATGAAATAAGAGATGGAAAAGGAAGTTGGCAAAAGGGTACGATTTTTAATGATTGTTTCTTGGAGTAATTTTGGAATTATTTTACTTGTGCTATCTACTTTGTTTTAGAGGGTGGATCTTTGCGCAATGGTAAGGTTTCTCTATTGTAACTTGAGGTAAGGCTATGAACATTTGACTCTCCTTATATCATACAGTGATAAGAGTCTCGTGCGCTAGGTCATCCTTTATCTACTTTTTCTTGGTGATACTCTAAAATGAAACGATCTTTGTTGTTCTTGCTGACTAAATGCTATTTATGATCTTATGGTTTTAACAACGCTGTGAGATAAATGGAAAACTAGTCTTACATAGCTACTGCATTATTGGCTGCAGTGACTCTTATAAGGCTTCTTTTTATGCCAGTATTCATGATACTGGTCAGTTTTCTGTTCAAATTTCTGTCTTTTACTTGCTTTTGTATGTGAATTAGCATCTAGATTGAAACTGGAATTTGAATATAGGTAAGTTGGAATAATGTTTCTTTTGCCTTACCTGTATCCTGTGCAAAAGCCTCTTCTTGATAAATCTTTGATTTTCTTTGAAAACCCAGAATCCTCGATGAAGGATTGGTTTATTATATTGACATCAGTTAACTCTGTTAATCGGTAAACATCCTTTGCCTTTGGAGAAAGATTTAATTCTATTCAATTCCAGATCTCTTCTTCAACATAATATTTAAACTGAGCCATCACCCAGCAGATGTTTAGCAGTCATGGCCTGCAATACTGGAAGTTGTGTCATGTTTTGCCTTTTCCAAGCAGCAAGTTTACTAATTAAGTTTTGTACACTTTGATCATGCCTATCAATTCTTGATTCATATTATTGTATTCTTTCATGCAGGCTGAGCCTTCCCCAACTACTGGTACCTTTAACATGTCCTTGGTGATAAATAAAACTGTTCGTTCTGACACAATATCATCTCCAAGGGATGTCTCCTACAATAGGGCACATGATGGAGGGAGTTCTGCAGCTTTTGAGTTCAAACCCCACATGAGATCATCTGTGAATTCGGGTTTGTCTCCATTGGGAGCTTTGGTAATTCCCACCATCTTCTTGTTATTTTCATGTAAAATAATTACAATATTAATTATATTTTCTCAATTGACCAGAAATGATCTCCATGTTTTTGGTAATTAAAAGAATTGACCTCTTGGACTTTTGATGTTAACTTCTGGATTAAATCCACAGGATATTCTGAATGTGGAAAAGTATGCTAATTAGGCCCTGTTTGAACTGGCTGCTGGGATGCCATTAAGTGGCTGTTTACAGCAGCTATGTGAGATAGTTATTGGCCAACAGCTGAAGCCAACAGCTATCCCTAACAGTTATTGGCCAAAAGCTGAAGCCAACAGCGATCCCTAACAGGCCCTTAGTGAATCAGACATAAACTCATCCTGCTCATGAAAACTGTTGTTTCATTGTTCAATAAGCTCAGTTCCTTGGATTGCTGGACAAGTGCATTGAACTTGGCCACTATCCTTAGCTTTCACTTCTTATAATTATTTAAAACAAATTGCATTATATTAAATCAATATCCTCATAATGTCTATAAATGTGATGTGATTAAGAGAATCAGAGGGTTGCATGGAATCTAAATAATGCTGTAGATGTCAATTGACATCCATGATGAAAGTCTAAATGCATGAGCAAGTGTTGCTGCCCATAGGAAGTTTAATCTATGTAATTTGTTCTTCAAGAATAATGATTAAAAGAACACTTTGACATATATTTCTTTTTTCTTCTTTATTCATCCTTGAATTAAAGAAGTTATGTTAAATAATTATTTTCGAAGAGCTTTCCAACACATATGGAATCCCTTAAAATAGAGTTCAGACTTCACTGTAATGGGCACAACAGTGGAAGGAACTTGGTGTTGAGATAAGCTCGTTGGACCAAATACATCTAACTTCTTTGATTTGAAATAGCATTAGAGGGATTGTAGCTTTGATCAGAGTGAATTTGTTACTTTGCACTTTACACGTTAAAATTTAGAAATTTTTATGGGTTTAGAGAGTTTGCTTTGTGGGAAATTGAGCAAGTTTATTCTTCTAGGCTTGAGCGAAGGCTTTCTCCTACACTTTTTTGTGATCAAAAACTGATGCTAAAAGAGTTTGAATCCTTTTTAGTTCCAACATAAATTGGAGAGGGCTAGTTTTCCTATTAGAACTGTCTGTGATCTGCGATGGCTGTGAATGGATGGGCCTCATACAATACTAAGGGCAGTGTATCTCATGGGGTAATGTGGGACCCTTTCTATCATGGCTGTTGTGCAAGTGACAGACATCCCCATGATTGGGGAACTGGACAAGATCCCAACTCATGCTAAAACCTTTCAACTTGATCAGTTACGTTGGAAATACAATCGAATTCACAGAAGACTTCAAGAAACCTATTTGCTCTATAACAGGGTGAGGCCTAGCATAATTGTGATTGAATCTATTCTCCGGAAATAATTACCATGGGATCAAACCTATATTTTCCTAATTTTCACTTTTTCATAATTTCAAGCAGAGCGATCTCATGAAGAGCCAACCTGCTTTTCACCCACTCCTAATGTTGAGAGTTCCATTGATTGCAACAGACTTACAGTTAGCTGGGACCGGTAACAATCCATATCATTTTTTTTCTCTACCTTAGTTCAGCAAGAGGAAAGAAAAATTCAAGCTATTTTCTACCCTTGATGAAGAAGACATCAAGGATGATGCATGAACAGTGAGGAACTTCTAAGCCATTAATTTGGTGTTTGCTACATTTTGATTGAAATTTTATAAAGTGGCATTTTTGGTGATCGACATGAGAATGAGTTGGCCTAACTTGACAGTGTGACTTGAAAGTATGATATTAGGCCCATAATCTTTTTGACATCCCTAAGTTCATTGACCTAACAAATTTCATTATTTAAGAGCTAATGATAGGTTCACATTGACTAGAATCATTACAAGCCTTGTCGAATATTTTGGTCACCTTCAAAAGTTTAATTTTCAGAGGTACTGATTGAGGACTGATTTTTTTGGGGTTATGATAGGTGAGTTATGTGAATAATTTGATTGATTTTTTTGGGGACAGGGGAGGTGATTGGGCATGGAAGGGGAGGGGGTACAAATATGGGTGTGGGTTGAGGGCATTGGAAAGGTTGTTAGTAATCTTGGTGGAGGTGGTAAAGAGGAGTGGAAAGGAGGTGTTGATGAAAGGAAGACGAGGAGAAACAAGTGTCTAGGCATTTTATCCATTGTAGATCATGAGCAATGGTGTGGAATTTTATTTTTAGAGGGTTATCATTGATTTACATTGGAAGCAGCCAGAGCCAAATACTAACAAAGTATTCTAGCTTTATAGAGAGAGTAAACTGAGAATGCTTTTGAGAGTATTTGGCTCTGAATGCTTCCCAGTGAAAACAAATACTAGCCAGCTAACTAATAAAAATCCACACCTTTGTTCATGATTGGATGCCTGATTTAGCTAAACACAAAAAAGAAATCATGTATTTGTAAAGCCTTCTATTTGTATGCAAAATGCATAATTTTTAATATATGTTGTGTTTGGATTTGCACTTCAGGAACATCCAAATCAATTGAATTTTGATCTTTATGTTTTAAGATGTAAGGACTGCTACATGTGCTCACGTGTGTGCTGCTTCTCTCCTACACTTGGGCCTGTTGGGTCAAATGGTGCATCATTCAAGAGGCTTTTAATACCTCTAGTGTTTCTTGTCCGTACACCATGGATTTTCATCTTGGAGAGGTTTCCCGGTGGGAAAGGTCTCCCAACCAGTAAAAGTCTTGTGGCGATTGACTGTTAAATTGGTAACAAGACTTCAGCAAAAAGAATGTATTTAATTAGGGAAATTATTTTGAAGAGACCATAACTTAAATCATGCATAGCACTCTCTTTCTAAGGGATTATAAAACAAGCCGGAATGTGGTGAACTGATGTCGTCATGCAATGTAATATCTCCTATTCAATTTGTTATCTCTACAATATAAATTTGTATTGATATTGGAAATAATTGACATGTAAAATTAATATATCAGCCCTTCTCATCTCGGTTAATACATATTGATATATTCCAATATTTTGGTAGACACAATATCAATATATCAGGAGGTTTCCTGGTCAATAGTTTACAAATTTAAAACAATTTTTAATTGCTAAATGTACCAATAAGGCCTCCTAATATTGTAATTAATTCTAGATTTATTTTGTTAATCAATGTTCTGATATTGACTCCTCTAATAACAATATATGCCTTCCTTCTTGGCGTGCACCTTGTGCCCCATGCCCCCCCCCCCCCCCCCCCCTACCTAAAAACCAAACTCATCAAATACCCCGTGAGTGAAGTGCTATGTTGCCCAACCAGAGTGCATGGACTGGAAAGCCTACATGCATGAGTATATGTAGCACTCCTCTGTAAGATATCTATGTTAACATGGTGATTCAGATCTTCAGATTATATAGCCCACAATATAAATTTTTTCACTAATTATATAGCTATTGTTTGTTCTGTGCCTGCCTGCTACATAGGAAAGGCCTACAAGACCTTCAAAATAAATTTCATATTATAAAGCCTGCCGTATAACTTTTTTTAGTTTCTATATATTGTAAACAGTGTAAATTGTGATAAGTGGTGTAGATTCCCATTTGAGAGAGCTACTGTTGAACTTTTTAGGATGCATTCGGGGCCAAATGCTCTGAAAAAGCATTAGATCTTTATATTCTGCATGTTTAAATTTAATGGCCAGTGGAATTTTTTTTAAAAAACATACTGATGCTATAAAAGAAGCAAAAATGTTTGGCATTTTGGTAGAAGTATCTAGGTACCTTAATAATTTTGATAGGTCAGAATGAACCTGACATGTAAATCTGAGTCAGTTTTGGTTCTGGTTGAAACAATTCCATTTTGGCTGAAACGGATTGGGTTTATGGGGGTTGAAATGGAACAGTTTTGGCTGAAACTCCAAATTCACTTAGAATGATTTGTCTCCTACATCTATATTCTGAAATCGCTGAACATCATTAGGATTGTCATGAAGTGCTGACACTAGGAAGGATAAATTAGGATTGATAGTCAGTACTTCACTTATTTATGGACCTAAGTCGTGCTTTTGATCACCAGGAATTCGCCAAATAAATAGTGTAATAAACCTTTTTTGGTTGTATGACTGTTTATATGTTGTTTCAATAACTACATCTTATTTATTCTTCCATACACATTATGTGACGTATAATTGAAGGCATGCTACTATAATTATGTATATCTACTTATTTGTTACTATATGAGATTCCTTAGTGATGTGAGTGTATCAATATTCATCTTACTTTAATCCAAGGACTGCTTTTATGCAATTTCTATAGCATGTCCAGCACTGTAAGTGGCTTTTTGGTAGTATATCTTCATTAGATCCCTGCTATTTACTGTAGGCTTCTGTCGATCCAAGTAAACAGGAGCCGGAGCCTTCTTTACAAGTTCAAAGTCAATCGCAAACTCAGACATCTTCCCAGTTAGCTAATTCTGACAAGGCAACTCTTTCTTCCCATGAATTGGCTTTATCAGTAAGAAATCCGCATCCACCTCTTGAAACACTTCCTTTGGCTGTTGTACCTCCAGAAGTTGCTTCTGATGAATTACGGCAGATGAAGGTTTCAGAGAATAGCATACAGTCCTTGCAATCTGATCATAATGGATCTGCTTCCTCAACTGTAGTTGAGAGGTTCTCAGAAGATGGATACAACTGGCGTAAATACGGGCAGAAACATGTTAAGGGAAGTGAATATCCACGAAGCTATTACAAATGCACACACCCTAATTGCCAAATGAAAAAGCAATTGGAGCGCTCTCATGATGGACAGATTACTGAAATTATTTATAAAGGTCAGCATGATCATCCTAAACCACAGCCTAGCCGTCGATTAGCAGTGGGTGCCATCCTCTCCACCCAAGTGGAGGAAAAACCTGATGGGCTATCTTCATTAGTTAGTCCAGAAGGTAAGGGAAGCTCATCCACTCGCCTACTTTATATGCCCTGAGTTGCTTTTCTGCATTCTCACCTAACAGTTCCTATACGACAAAATAATATCTGCAGATAAATTGTCAGCTGCACAAACATCTCATCCAATCGATCCAAATGGTGCTCCTGAGCTTTCTCCTGTTCAGCTAGTGATGATGATGTAGAAATTGGAGGTGGACGTTCCAACTATACTGGTGATGAGGTTACTGATGGTGATGATCCAGAGTCAAAGCGCAGGTGCTCTGGGTTACACTTGAATTCAGCATGTGAGAGACAATGTAACATTGCTCTAATATTTTTCTGTTCCTTGTGTCTCTAAACAGGAAAATGGATACCACTAGTGTTGATGCTACTCCAATTGGTAAACCTAACCGTGAACCACGTGTTGTTGTACAAACTGTGAGTGAAGTTGATATATTGGATGATGGGTACCGCTGGCGGAAATATGGTCAGAAAGTAGTGAAAGGGAATCCAAATCCTCGGTAGGTCTCAGCTTTAAATATTTTAATTGTTCTTTTTTGTCTAAACATTTTCTTCCTTCATTACCTGAAGTATATTTTTATTTAATTAGTTTATAGATGAACTTCTGCAAGTATGTACCAGTAGCATGTTTCTAGAATGAAGAAACTCAGGGATGGTTGTTCTTGTTAGGAACTAGAGGATTTCAGAGTTTTGTGCTTGCATAATGCATCTTCATACAATAGGAAACATGACCTAAGCAATAAGCATTTGCTACAGATTAGTTTATTAATCCGGTGCCAACTTGTAATTCTACCCAGTCTGACTGGAATATTTTGGACCTCAATTATGTAAATGGTATTTGATATACTGTTGGGTCAGATACGGAATCCAAAACTGATCCAGAGGCTTATACGATTTGTTTTTAGATAGATGTATCTGAATTTGGTACCAATTTGCATTTTTAAGTGGGCCATTTGTTTCCTTCGAAGACCTACAAATTTGCTGGCTATGTAATCTAAAAGATGGGTGGGTATCAAGTACTTAATTTTTCACTCCTCTGTCAGGGGAGGTCCGCAGTGCGCCAGGACTGGGGCCATAGGTGTTGGTACACCCACCCCCCCTCCCTGCCTTTTCCCTCTCGGAATCTCAACCTCAAAACCACACGTTCAAATCACACTACCTTAGCATTGGTATGGTTGTTCTCACTGGATGTCTATATTTGCTACCATGTGATTTTGGTTGGACAGATTAGGGGGGACATATCATACTAAACCTTGTTCCTTTCAGTATGTATAATGGGCTGTTTTTTTTATGGAATTTCTTCTTGTCCAAAATATCAACTACCATAGAAGCAAGCTGTCTTCTTTATTGGATTCACTGATGTCTGCCTAGTCGCAATGTCAATGCTGGAAGTATAGTTTTTATTTCTAGACATGTATTTTGAGATTCTTATGACATGATGACTTGGTTGGTTTCTCCTTGAGTTATATATATATGACAGACCTGCAGTCCAAACTTAGTGGAGTTAAAGAGTTGCACATGACTGAATATCCACAATTTTACTAACTAGACTAAGATAAAATGATATATCACTACCGTAGTTTTTAGTACTTGAGTTGCACATGACTGAATATCCACAATTTTACTAACTAGACTAAGATAAAATGATATATCACTACCGTAGTTTTTAGTGCTTTCAATTCCAAACATTATCTTATTTTTTTCTTGAAAAGAATGTTTATCTCCTTGGTATTGAGAGTAGGAGAAATCCTAATCATCATCCTGTTAGAATTGCAGTGATTGTGCTCTTTGTTTTTCTAATGCTTGTGAACCTGCCATTATTTTCTCTATGGTCCAATTTATCCTTCTGCTTCCCTATGATCCCTTAGGATACAGAGGATAGCAATTCTGTGAGTTCGGATGATTGCTGCCTTTTTTCTTTTAAAAAAGAAGTCAAACTGTTCTCCATATATTGGATGTAGCTCTTAGCCCATAATTGGTGGACCATTTGGCTGACCTGCATGTAGATGGACTAGATGACTGAATGCAACTCATGCTATAGGGCTGACAATGATCAAAATTGGGTGAGAAAGAGGAAGCTTTGAGACTAAGAACATACACATTAAACACCAAATTGGATGATTGTATTACACCTTTGGCCAACCAGCCTGCATGTGGGCAAATTATGTGTGCACATTCACATTTTAACATCAAATTTCCTCTTTTTTTTAATTGAAAATATTACACTACCAAATTTTGATATAATAAACAAGAAAACAAGCAAATGATTCGTTGGAACAGATGGAATTGTTTCAGTCAGAGCAAAGAATATTTTGCCAGCCATGTTGGTAGCAAATACTAAAGCTTTTTTGACTTTTTTAAAGATCTATGGTACTTCTTATACTGTTATTGATCACAGCATCCTTAATACTCCTCAGCGATATATGATATTTCTAATGCTTTACTTGTGTGAATTTAGGAGCTATTACAAATGCACAAATGTTGGGTGCCCCGTTAGGAAACATGTGGAGAGGGCATCACATGATCCAAAAGCTGTGATAACCACATACGAGGGCAAGCATAACCATGATGTACCTGCTGCAAAGACTGTCAACCATGATACATCTGTACCAATGATTGCAGATGGTTCCAACACTATGATGACTCGCATGTCAGCAGCTCTCAGTGGTTTTCTGAGGACTTCCGACACGGTGGCTATCTCCCAGCAGTACACTCAACCAGAGGAAAGCGACACAATCAGCCTTGATCTTGGTGTTGGGATCAGCCAGAATCACGTTAACACTACTGAGATGAACCAATCCCCATTAAGAGACCAAATCCAGAGCCATCAAACTCAGTCTGTTAGTTCTGATTATGGTAATGGATTAATTCAAGCAAACCCTTTGTCGATGATGTATGGAAATTCAAGCAATAACATCTATGGCTCTAGAGAAGACAAAGGCGAGGGTTTTACGTTCAGGGCTGCACCTGTTGACCGTTCATCTAACCTCTATTATGCAAGCACAGGAAATTTAGTTATGGGCCCCTGAGACTCTCGATAACCTTGCTGAACAGAACATGAGGGCTTAAATTGCCTGCGCCTACCAATATTTGCTGCTGTTCCAGCTAAAATAAAAGCCGTGGATGTTCTGTGCAGGCTTATCATGTTGTACCATAATTGGTTAGCATGTTTCATGTGTAATCAAGTAGCTATATCCTGCAAAAGCTCATAGATCAGATCTTGTGGTTATGCGGATGCTACATCAATCATGATTAGATTCACCTTGTAATCCCTTGATTGGTGTATAAATTTTTTTCATGAGTTGATATAAATATGTCAGGTACTTATTCGACTCTTTTTCCAGCTCTCCAGTTGACAAGAAAAGTTGGCAGCTGGAGAAGAAACCTCTGTGCTTTTTAGTAGAACTGAACTGGTTGCTGAAGCAATGTCCAACTTTCTAAAGCTTTGCGTTTGTGTATCAGAGTTTATATGGCAACCAAGTTAAACTTTCAAAATAAAATCCAAAATGGAAATTTCAGCTGGTCTACTTAATTGGAGCTAAACATTCAACCATTTGTTCTTCTATCTCATGTATTTCTGCATGACGAACTACAAATGTGATATAGATATGTCCTTGGTCCATTGGCGAGGCCTTTGCCTCAGGCTTGAGCCATGGCAGATTCATGATTCATGATGTATTGTGTTGGAAGGTAAACTTATTGCCAGGTTTTCTCTGATCGATCATTGGTGTTATGGAAGATGAAATTAAGAGAAAAGCGTGTACTTGGTATTCTACTGAAATTTCAGCTAATCTGAAAACTCTTTCTTGTGCTTTTTGATTAATTCTATGCTTTGCTTTTATTAGACCAAGTAAGAGTAGAATAGGGGAAAGAGAACCCTGAAAAGGAGGGATCCAAGACAACGGTAGTGAATGCAAGCAAGGCTGCAAACGAATCAGATCACACCTGGGCATGACCGACTCCGACCCGTTGCAGGCCATGATTTTGGACTTGGACTTGATCAGTTAGTTAAATGGGACAGATTGGGTTCATTAGTTAGGTCATGATTTTAGACCCAAATCCATCTGAAACGTTTAGAATGATGGTTAGAACTTGGCCGAGTTGCTTTTGCAATTTGAGTTAAACATCTATCAATTCTTTTGCAATTGGAGTTAAGCATCTATGTTATCTTTCATAACTAAAATATAATAATTAATAACTAAATATAAAATCATTAAAATTAAATAAAGCCAAGACAAGCTTATGTAAACTATCTACCAAAACAAAATAATGAAATATGAATGTTGAATATAAATAAGTGAAAGAAGATGTAATTGGTAAGATGAAAAAAACATATTTAGAATGGAGGAGGAGATTATATGATTGTTGTATTTTAGTTGGATTGGATTGTTTTAGTCTTAGGCTTTTCTTTTTGTTACCCAAAGTAGATTCAAATGATATATAGGCTGGTTTGAATGAAATCCGAATCTAGGTTTGGACTCCTTAAGCAGGTGAAACTCACATCCACCGTACCTTGTAATTTTGAAGATAATTAGAGGCTACTCCTACTTCACCATATTCTGCACCTCATATCGTGACTCAAGTCACTAGATATAGTCACAGTCACATTGATATGGCAAGATGAGTGGGGAGGTATGCTTAGACAGCCACCTCCCCCTATTTCTCCTACTTCTTTGGTGAAAACCCTCAATCAATCAATCAACCTCTCTGTCTTCCCCCCTCGGACCTTGCTATCCTATTAGTAGTTGAGTTTGAGTCCTCCATCTTCTAAACTTTTTGTTCTACCATCTATAGTTGTCAAACCCGGCCCGAACATTGACCCGGCCAAAAGGCTCAGATCACCGGATCACTAATTAAACCATCGATTCAATTATTTTAATATAAAATATTTATATTAATAAAAATTATTTTTTAATAAAAAATTAAGGTCAATATGATAATAAACTTTAACATCTAATGTCATAAAAAATCGGTTCAGACTGGGCTGATCGATTTACAGGTGAATCTGATGGGTTGATCGGGTTATTCGAGTATCTTATACATCTAGTTTTATGTTAGAACCGAACAGGCTTAGCCTTCGGATCTCGGTTCGATCCGATTCTGACAACTAAGCTATCACCTACTTAGGAATGATAATTTTCTCTGAACCCATGAGTATTCACTTTGCCTCTGCTTTATTTGGATAGGTATGGAGATCAAAATATAAGTACAAATATGAATATGAAGAAATATAGTAATACCCATCACAGATAAAGATATCCCCACTTCAACCCATATCTATTGTACCTATTAGTAAATTTAGTTAATTATCCTTATTTATTAACATAATTATAAATTTTTAATAAAAAATTAGAGGTAGTCATAAATCATAATTTTGTGGGGGCTAATCCATTTGTCTAGCTTGAAATTGAAAGAAAAAAAAGAAATCAACCTACAATTGCTTTAGGCCTAAGTTTAGAATTGAAATTTAAAGGAAAAAATTTAAGAAAAAACATAAAATGAATAAAATAGAGTCCAAAATATATGATCGGTATGGAATGAGTACGGATAATGGGGTAAGCAAGAATATTATATAATCTTTAGGGTATAGATATAAAATTTTATATACATAGTGGGTACGAATATAAATTTTTTTAATAGATATAAGTATGCAAATACCTCTTACCGTACACGTTCTGCCCCATTACTATTGCTACACCCATCCTATTTTTATTCTTTACCTCAATACTACTGCCTCCACTCCAGATGCCTCCCCTCCTCTCCTTATCAATGTATCGCATGCCCTAATCATATTAAAAAATAGACGGACATCACTACTCACTGATAATGGAGATGGTGGTTCCATATTTTCTCCTCCTTTTCTCTTTATAATCAAGCTTTCTATAACCACTTCTTCATTAAAGGTCCTCCACCAATTTTACCAAAGAGTGATATTGAACTGGATTGCCATCTTTATACTCTCTCCATTACTTTCTCTTTTCGTCCTTCTTTATTCTTCTCTTTATGTCCCATATGGTCATGCCATGAGCCAATAATGGCTTCGAGCCTTATGCCCACTTTTCCCTCTTTCTGTATCCTTCTTCTTTTCTTCTCTCCTCAATGTGGATGGTAAGCCAAGCCCTCTAGTCAACATAGGGCTAATCCCTTTCATTCCCTCTCCCTCCTTTCTCTCTTCTCTCTATCTCTCTTACTCTCAGCTATGTAGAATCAATGGTTGTGCCATTCCTTTTTAATCACATTTCTTTTCTCTTCCTCCATCTCCTTACTCTCTTTGATGGTCAATATAGGAGCAAACCTCCTCTCTCTCTCTCTCTCTCTCTCTCTCTCTCTCTCTCTCTCTCTCTCTCTCTCTCTCTCTCTCTCTGATAGTTGACATAAAAATCAACTATCCCTCAAATTCTTTCACCTGAGTGCTTCTTTCTTTCTCTTGCTAAAAAGGGGGCCAAAAAACCTACTATCTTGACTAGTGATTCATAATTATTTCCTATAAATAGCAAGTAGAGTGCATTTTTTTTCTTTATTTTTATTTGGCATGATTGCAGAAAAGGCTCCACTAGGAATTTTATAATTCATAATTTATATCATTAACATTCTCTCTCTTTTTGGATTATTTCTCTAACTAGGATTAATCTTGTAAAAGTAGATAATTTTCTAAATTTAGATAGGACTAGCATAGGATCCCTCCTTGACCCACTAATTGAGGTAAATCCTACTTTTTTTTATTTTTTTTAACTTGATTATTAGGTTAGGCCAGGACTAGAATTTGAATAGCTAGATTTTATAATTTAAAAAATTAAAATTTTGATGATTAATTTAAATTAATTTTTTAATTTTTAATTTTTTAAATTATAAAATCTAGCTGTTCAAATCCCTTGGCCTAACCTAATTATCAAGTTAAAGAAAATAAAGAAATTTGAAGATTATTTGAGTATCGACTTAGTCCTGAATAGAGCAGAGTAAAGGAAGCAGATTTATATAGCTGATCCTATGTAGTTGGGAAAAGGCTTAGATGAGTTAAGTTGAGTAGAAGTTTGATGATTAGTTATTTAAAATTTACAAAAAAAGTTAATTTCTAGGATTTATCATACGGAAAATTGATATAATTAACTTTCTGCATTTGTTATACATGCAAATTGAATTGGCACATTAGGTCGGTCTTTATTATCAATCGAATTAACAATTCCTAATCATGGTGAACCTTATTTTTATTGTTTTAATAGACTTTTTTTTCTTTCACATGAAATAATTAAGTATGAAAGTCATAAATAAGTAACTTATAAAGGAAACATGAAACTAAAATGGAGGACAGTAACTGCAATGGTCTAGTTGTAGGGGAGTCTTCTAGTCATGAGTTAGAGCATGATACTTTAATTATTGGTTGTTAATCATGACCTAAATTGTGGTATGAGTGATGTGAGATTTGTCTATTGCGAGCTAAAGCATAGTCATGGTTTGTTCAATGCTGAAATATAATGAGATTATAAATAAATATGATTAATAATAACACAGGGAAGGGTGTGGTATGAGAGTTTGCCGGTTAGAAACTAGAGTATGATGTTAATTATCGTTGCCAATCTTAGATTGAAGTATGGTACTTTGCTTGTCAACCATAGATTGAAATATAATATAAGTGATGTTAGTTTCGCTTACTGTTAGACTGGAATGTGGTTGTAGCTAATCCAAATGCTAAAAGTTCTCAGATTCAACATGTTTTACTCAACTCAACTCAACTCATCTAAGCCTTTTCCCAACAACATGAGGGAGATTCAACATGTTTTAGTAACTAAAAATCTGAACTCACTATGGAATGATACTGCTAATTAAAATTATGCAAATATATATATGTGGTGCTATTATTCTGTTAAGATGAGATAAAGATGCTGAAAATGCGTAACTTGATGTATATATAATTTGGACATGATAGTAATATTATATTATTTTCATTTTTTGGGATAGTCACATATTTATTTGTTTATTATACATGCTAATGTGCATTTGTGGGGATTTCTTACTGAGCTACTGGCTAATTCTATAATTCTCTTTCTTTTTGAAGCTGCAAGAGACCTAATTTCATGGGGTCAATATCCTGGAATTTCGGTGAAAGTTAGTTAGGCCATAAATCTGATGCTGGATGTATACAAACTTTGTATTCTGAATATTTATTTATTAATAGAATAATTAGTTATCTTAAAATCTCATTTGCCATTATTTGTTCAGATACATAGGCTTTCTATACTCTGCTCTGTGGGATATGACTGTGTCGAAAGCCTCATTCAAAGAATGGACTTAAGGTGTGATTGGAGAGGTTGAAGAATATATATAGGTCCATGACTTGTCCAAAAAACATAGATCAGATCTAATTTTTAACCTAACGTAATACATGGGTTTTCAAATGTGGATTGGATTAAGTCTAATCAAGTCAAAATTAAATCACATCATGGATTAACCCAGCCCATTTCGGTCCTAAACAAAGGAGATAAGAGGCAATGTGCGTTAACATTGGTTTTAGCCTGCTATTGGTGAACTTGAGAATAAGAAATGATAACAGATGAAGAGACAACAATATTTGGGAACAAGTTTATCCAAAGCAAGGGAGAATATATCAGCACTTGTTTGGCAATTCTCTCAAACGCAAGATCCTAGAAAGAAAAAGAACGTCGCATAGCATTTATGAGAATTATTAACATATGCCAAAAAATAATAATAAACTCAGAATTATGAGGGAAAAAAAAAAGAATTCAGAAAATAGAAAAAGTGATATACTCTTATAATTGTTAACAAAAAAATAAGCATAGAACAAACCAATAAAGCAACTAAATAAAGTAAATATGTTGTCGCCAAATCACCTCCTGAACGTCGAGCAAGGATGAGGATCCCAAGGATGACGAGGGTGAAGCTAGGAATCTTCAAACACCTCCTCCTTATGCGGGAATCCTGCAAGAAAGTTCCTAGGGATCGGTTGCTCCGGTGGGGACCCTTCGACGCTCAAGTGAGTAACTTGGGAAACAGTGATGAATCGTGGACTAAAAGACTTAGTCGAAACTTCGGGTTCAAATCCTTCTCTCATCATGAGCAAAGGTTCTTATACCTGTTCTGGGGTCCCTCTTACCCGCTTTTGGAAGGTTGTTGATTCCTAGACGTCATCGTCTAGCAGGGGGTAGGCGGCAAGGCCGATAGGGATAGGTCGCAACTATCCCTCAGCTTGTCAGGGGCAGCTTGCCATCCCCCTCTTCTGGCGTAGCATAGCAGTTGGCGGGTAGACCTGATCTTGTCAGGTGTGCACCACAACTGGCAGTGGCCGCAGGGCCATGTGCAGTTGCAGATGATAGGTGGGCCACATGGCGGTTGCAGGTGTCAGATGGGCCACTAGCAGCCGAGAGTACTGGGCTGGACCCGACTTTGGAGTCGGTGTTAGATGCCGACTCTGGAGTCGGGACTGGGGGCCGACTCTAGGGTCGAGACGGGATGGCCGACTCTGGGGTCGAGACTGGATGGCTGACTCTGGAGTAGAGTCTGGGAATCCTTGCTGAAGGGTTCTACCCATCTTTCTCTCGTCTCCGTCAGTCACTTTGCCCGTTAGTCCTGACGTGGCTTGATTAGCCATACCAGATGCCTCCTCGCCCTTGAGCTGGCCGGGTTACACCTCCTGTCCATCGAAAGGGGTGTACAATCATTCGATGGCTGATCCCCATGCGCCTTTAACCGCGAAGAGGGGCATGTGTCCCTGAGGAGTGACACCTCTTCAATGCGGAAGGCATGGGGTACTGTAACGCCATTGCACTGTTACCCCCCACCGTCGGATTAGGTAGGATTCTCCTCAAAATTGAGGAAACCCTTCGGACTCCACAAAAAGGTGATTGTCATCATGAGGCTGGCATCACCGATGTCCCATCATTGGCCGTAGATCAAGCTCCCGACGCATCCGGTAGCTACCGAGGCATCTCTTCGAGATTTCCTTCTTCTTCCCCCGAGCTTGAGCCTCATCTGAGTCTTCTTTCCTCTAGCCTTGCTATTCTTCTACTTTCGTTCAGGTCAGTCCTCCCGACTTCTCTTTGCTTTCCTTCTATAGCTTTGCCACCCTCGTGGTCCTCGGCCCCTCCTTTCGAGGACCATGTTTCCTCAGCACAGCTACAGGTTTCTCCGTCCCCAACACCCTCATGGTCCTCTTCTTCTTCAGAGGACCAAGTCCCTTTAGGAATGCTACGAGCTGCGGTGGGGCCCCAATCAGGGACCACCCAATAGTTGCAGCCCTACCATCATCCTCCGCTCGTTCACCTAGGGTTAGTAGGGAGAGCCTAAAAGGGATTGCCCCTACCACCACCTCCTTCGACCTAGAGTCCTTTAGGGTAGCCTATAGGATACTTGAGGACGTCCGGCTAACCGTTTCTGGACCCGATGACAGGGTGACCTCTTCCCAGGGGGTTGCCTTGTATGAGGAGTTCTTCAGGATAGGTCTTCGACTTCCTCTTCACCTTTTTATTGTTGACCTCCTCCGAAGGTATGCCCTAGTGCCTGCACAGCTGGTCCCGAACTCCTTTCGGACCATCTGTGCATTTATGGTACTTTGCGACCTCCAAGGCATAGAGGCCAGAGTATCTCTATTTTGTACCTTCTACACTCTCCACCATCAGGGCCGCTCTGGTTGGTGGCTGTTTACTCCCAGGCCTGGCCGAGTTATCAGGCTGAGCCTCCCTTCATCCATCAAAAGGTGGAAGACCCAGTTCTTCTTTGCGAACCTCGAGGGAGTGAGACAGGATTATGGGAACTGGAACCTAGAGCCGAACAAGAACTTGACGGTAGTCCCGAAGGACCAAGAGGCGCACGAGCGGTTGCTAGCCTCCGAGGTCTTCCCTCATCGAAGACTCCTATCGGAGGAGTACTCTAGCTCGCCGGCATCCTCCCAAGTGATGGTGAGCGGTCGTAGATCTTCCTTTTTTTTTTGCTGACCGACTCTGGCACTTGCAAATATGAGGGTGCCGGCCGACATCGTGAAGAGGGCAGTGGCCAAGAGGAAGAGGGCCGCTGGCGATGCTGAGGGGTCAGGGAGGAGGAATCACCCCCAGTCTCGATCGTCGAGCCCTCCCCCTAGCGAGCCTCAGCCGAGCCAGGAGGCCGTCCCATCGATTGATCTCACTGCTGAGTCCCCTCCGGAGGAGCCGAGGGTCGAGGTGGTCCCCCCGCCCATGTAGCCGGTTATCTGGGCGAGCACCGGTCCCAAATGGGGGCCCTCCAGAGGAAGAGGAGGCGGGCGAGGAGTACCCGATGGCAGCAGGGCCATCATCGGTGCCATCGGTAGAGGAGATGTCGTCGGCCTCCGATGTGACACCTACGACCTTGGCACCGGTTAAGCCCACGGAAGGAGGTGGGCTAAGGGCAATCCCGTCCTGGTCCTCGCTAATGAACCATGGCCTCATGGCGGAGTGGCTGCTGGCCCAAGTCTGCCTACCAGAGTTCTAGGAAGGCTTCGCCTTCTTCTGGGATGCCTCCGTGGCACTACTGTGGGTAAGTATCCTTCCTTTTTTGTTATACTCTTTCATCTTATTGCATGCTGACAGAGATCCTCTTCGTGCAGCTGGTGAACTCCATTGCCACCGCGAGAGAGGTCACCCTCCGAGGTGATAGGGCCCTCCACCGCATTCAACAAGAGGCCGCCGTCGCTCGGTCTCGGGCCGAGAGGGCCGAGGGCACCTTGGAGGCGGCTCAGGCCGAGCAGGCAGAGGAGCTGGAGGAGGCAAGGCATCGGGCGACGGCCAAACTCGAGCACGCTTGGGTCACTGAGGAGAGGTTGGATGTCGCCCAGGCGATGATCATGGCCCGTGACATGCGTATCCACACCCTATATCTGGAGGTGAAGGCGGTCGAGCTATGGGCCAATGATGCTGAGGAGATCGCTTGCATGGCCGATGTCAGAGTGGCTGACATCATTGTGGATAGGAGCGAGTCCCTCCAGAGGGCATCAGAGATGGAGGCAGCAATGTGAGCTGCTGAGGCAGCGATACGAGCCACCGAGGAGAAAGCTGCAGCGGCCGAGGCTGTGGAGCGCTATCGGGGCTTCGAGGCCTTCTTCAATGAGCCGGCGAAGGCTTCGGTTGACATCTACCTCCAGGGTTTCCGAGAATGCAAGGAGAAAGCGCGCGGGTCTTCGGCATCCCCGGCCTCAGCGACCTCGAGCTAGACGGCAAGGAGTTGGAGGGATCGGTGGAGGTCAGCCAACGATGGATCTGACCGGCCGATGCCTGAAGACCTTTTCTCCTTGTAATCTTCATTTTGGCCTGTTCACTTTTGTACTGAAGTCCGACTCGAGTCGGCACTATGTAGACATTTTGACAAGTAATGAAGAGTAAATTTTTTTCAAGTGCCAAAGTATTTGGATTCTTTTTGGATACTTAGTTTGTTATCACGTCGTCTCTCTTGAGGTTGAGTGAGCTCGGAGTGATGACTCGGCCCAAGTCCGAAGCGGGCTTTGGAGCGAGTGTTGAGGCCAGCTCGAGGGTCGGGCTTAGTACCGGTGTAGGCGTCGGCCTTAGAAGCCGACCTTAGGGGCAGTCTCATATGCAGACTCTGTGGTAATTCCACCCTCATGCCGACTCGAGCATCGGTCTCTAGTGTCGACCCAGAGTCAGTCTTTGCACACGACCGCCTCGCTCCTTGGTCATTCCCATGAGAGTTTGCATGCATTGAAGATCCATAGTCCCTGAGGAGAAGATAAATACCTCCAGAATCCGCAAAGGAGAGGCTTCATCAAACTCCTCCTTAGCTCTCAGGTCCCCGGAGATGAAGAGGCAGCTGAAGGAGAGGGCCGTTTGGATGGCGAGTGGTAGCGCTCTTGCTGCTCTTGCTTAATTAGCTTAGGCTCGAGGCCCCTCTTACTGATGAGTTTCAGTCTTTGGTGCTGACCTGGAGTCAGTTTTTAAGTGCCAATGCTAGAGCCGGTCTTTGAGTGCCAATGCTGGAGTCAGTCCTTGGTGCCGGCCTGGAGCGATCTTTGGTGCCGGCCTGGAACCAATCTATGTGCCGACCTAGAGTCGGTCTTTGAGTGCCAACGCTGGAGTCGATCCCCGGCCTAGAGCTGGTCTTTGATGCCGGCCTGGGTCGGTCTTTGGTGCCAGCCTGGAGCCGATCTTTGGTGCTAGCTTTGAGCTGGTCTTTGGTGTCGATCTGGAGCCGATCTTTGGTGCCAACTTGGAGCCAGTCTTTGGTGCTGACCTGGGTCGATCTTTGAGTGTGAACGCTGGAGTCGGTCTTTGAGTGCTGACACTGGAGTTGATATTCGATGCCAGCCTGGAGCCAATCTTTGGCGCTGAGAGAGAAAGATACTCAAACATATCTTCATTAGCTGAAAGAATGAGATGCTCAAATTTTAGTTGGCTAGTTGTATATACTACTGGTAGTATCGACAGAGGTTGTCTGCATTCCAGGTGAGGGAGTGGCTTCCCGTCGAGTCCTTTGATCCGGTACACTCCACGATTAAGGGCTTCGGTGACTCGGTAGGGCCCTTCCTAGTTTGGCGATAGTTTGCCCCCCTCCGTGGGCTTTGAAACCTTGGATCGTCTGAGGACCAAGTCTTTAGGGAGGAATGTCCTGGGATGAACTCAGGCGTTGTAATACCTTGCGGTCCTTTAGCGATAGGTGGCCATCTTGAGTCATGCTCGGTCGAGCATCTCCTCGATGAGGTTGAGATTGGCCCGCAGCTGACTCGGATTGTCCTTCTCGTTATATGACTCTACCCGAGGACTGGGGATGCCGATCTTCATAGGGATAATGGCTTTCAACCCGAACATGAGACTGAAGGGAGTCTCTCCGATGGAAGTCCATGGCATCGTGTGGTATGCCCATAGCACGCTCGAGAGCTCCTCCACCTATCTTCCTTTAAAGTCATCCAGACGTGCCCTAAGCCTTGGAGGATGGTCCAGTTTGTGACCTCAGCCGCTCCATTTGTCTTTGGATGACCGATGAAAGTGAACCGTTGGCAAATGCCCAGCTCGGCGCAGAATTCTCTAAAGGGGGTACTGTCGAACTGCCAGCCATTATCGATGACAAGGTTGTGGGGCAGCCCGAATCAACAGATGATGGATTTTCAAAAGAAAGATCTCATCTTGCCCTCGGTGATCTTGGTAAGTGCCTCGACTTCTACCCACTTGGTGAAGTGATCGACAGCGACGAGAAGGAACTTTCTCTGACCAAAGGCCAGAGGGAATGGTCCTAGGATGTTCATTCCCCACTAGGCGAAGGGCCATGGAGCCAACAGAGGGCTTAGCTGAAAAGTTAGCTGCCGTTGGATGTTGGCGTATTGCTGACAGCTATCGCACTTCTACACCAGCTCAGCAGCATCTTCTCTCATGGTAAGCCAATAGTGCCCTTGGTGCAAGGCCTTGTACACTAGTGCTTTGCTCCCCAGGTGATTCCCACAGATGCCCTCTTGGATCTTGTGGAGGATGTAGTAGGCATCTGCAGGGCCAACACACTTGAGGAGGGGGTGAGAGAAAGACCTCCGGTATAGTTGTCCGTCAAGCATCAGAAACTTAGAAGCTTGCCATTTGAGCAGCTTGACCTTTGCAGGGTCAGCAGAAAGAGCACCATCGATGAGGTATCGGACGTATGCATCCATCCAGGTAGACTCTTGGTTGACCGGTAGGGCTTTCCCCACTGCATTAATGCTTAGGGCCTCCAAATGCTCCATGTAAGTCCTTCCCAAAGCCCCGTCGATCAAAGTGGCCAATCGGGATAGGACGTCGGCTCTGGAGTTCTCGCCCCTACGGATGTAGCTAACACAAAAGTGAGTAAAGGATGAGGTCTATGATTGGATCTTACTCAAATAGCGGGACATAATGGGGTCCCGGGCCTCGTACTCTCCAGCAATTTGCCCGAAGATGAGCTGGGAGTCGATGAAGGCTCTGAGATGCTTTACTCCAAGCTTCTTGGCAAGCTTTATTCCTGCCAGTAAGGCTTCGTATTTGGCTTGATTGTTGGTGGCTGGAAAGAGGAACCAGAGGGCGTATTTCACCACTATTCCCTCCGAGCTTGCAAGGATGAGGCCAACTCCACTTCCTTGGGAATTCGATGCACCATCTACGTAGAGGATCCAGTCTTCCCTCCCTGCCTCGGGCATAGCATCTGAGGGAGCCAAGCAGGGCTCCTTCAGCCGCTCTTCGGTCTAGATGCACTCGACCAGGAAGTCTGCCAAGACTTGGGACCTCATGGCCGACCTCGATCGGAATGATAGGTCAAACTCCTCCAGCTTGACAGTCCATTTTGTCAGCCGACCAGTGGTGTCAGGATAGGATAGAATCGCCCTGAGCGGCTAGTCTGTAAGCACCACGATTGGGTGGGCTTGGAAGTAGGGCCTGAGATGTTGAGTGAAGACGATCAGTGCAAAAATAATCTTTTTGATTTTGGAATATCTAGTCTCCGCATCGTGAAGCACTTTGTTGGTGTAGTAGACTAGCCTCTGTGCCCCATCGGCATCGATGCGAACGAGCATGAAACTGATCGCCTTGGGGGACACCGCAAGGTAGAGGAAGAGTTCCTCTCTCTCCCTTGGCTTGGACAACAGCGGTGGAGTTGATAGAAACTCTTTCAATCATTCAAAGGCTCTCTAGCACTCCTCCATCCACTCGAAGCCATTGACCTTGCACAAGGCTTTGAAGAAAGGCAAGCACCTCTCCGTCGACTTCGAGAGGAAGCGGCTTAGGGTTGCCACCCTCCCAATGAGCCGTTGCACTTCCTTCTTGCTAGCCGGCGACCTTATGTCAATGATGGCGCTGATCTTCTCTGAATTAGCCTCGATTCTCTATTGCATTACCATAAAGCCCAGGAACTTGCCTGTCGTGACTCCAATACACACTTCCGTGGGTTCAGCTTCATCTGGTAGTGGCAAAGGTTGCCGAAGGTTTTCGCCAGGTCAGCAACATGGCCATCGGTGCAGACACTTTTAGTAAGCATGTCATCCACGTACACCTCCATATTATGCCCGATCTAGTCCTCGAAGACCTTATTCATCAATCTCTGATACATGGCCCCTGCATTTTTCAGCCCGAAGGGCATTACCTTGTAGCAGTAGACACCCTTCTCGGTCATAAAGGAAGTGGCCTTCTCGTCCGCCAGGTCCATCTTTATCTGGTTGTATCTCGAGAAAGCATCCATGAAGCTGAGCGTCTCATGGCTGGATGTGGCATCCACCAACTGGTCAATTCTGGGCCGCAAAAAGCTGTCTTTGGGGCACGCCTTATTGAGGTCGGTGAAGTCGACACATATCCTTCAGCTCCCGTTGGCCTTACGGACCATCACCACGTTGACCAGCCAGTCGGCGTATTATGCCTTCCGAATGTGGCCGGTGGCAATCAGCTTGCAGACCTCCTCATCAATGGCCCTCTGCCGCTCAAGGGCAAAGCTCCTCTTCTTCTGCCAGACTGGTCGGCATCTTGGATCGATGTTGAGTTTGTGAGTGATCACCTCTGTCGGTATGCCCGGCATGTCCGATGCTGACTAAGCGAAGACGTCCAAGTTGGCCTGTAGGAAAGCGAGGAGTTGGTCTCTTGCCTCCTCGGAGAGAAGTGCCCCAACTCGAACTGTCTTCATTGGATCCTCCTCTAGCGAAAAGGTCAACAAGTGCTCGGCCGGTTTCCCTCTCCTCTCCGAGTCTCTGGGATCAAGTAGCTCGGGCACTGATGGAGCAGATGCCTCCTGGGGACTGGAAGCCGTGTGATAACAAAGTGGTAATGGGCTCCGCTCCCCGAGCATCTCTCCAATTCCTTCACTGATGGGGAATCTTATAAGCAACCTCTTGGTGGAGATGATGGCATCTAGGAGGTTCAGGCCAGGTCTTCCGAGGATGGCATTGTAGGCTAGGGGGACTCGGACGACCAGAAACTTGATGAAGACCGTATTCTAGCACGGCGACATTCCAGCCATGAACAAGAGGGTGATTTCTCCCTCCATCCTCATAGAGTCTCCAATGAAGCCCATCAGGGGCATGGTCACCGACCGCAGGGAGTCAAGGGATAGGCTCATTCGAACAAAGGCATCGTAATTGAGAACATCGACTGAGCTTCCACTATCAACATGAATTCTTTTTACAGGGTGTTTCACAATCGTCATAGACACGACAACGTTGTCATCATTAGGATTGTCTAGCCCCTCTAAGTCCCCTTTAGGGTCTGTTTGGATGGGAGGGAATGGAGGGAAGGGAAAGCGAAAGGAGGTAAAATGTCACAAGTTATCTTGTTTGGAAGGAGGGTGAAAGAAAGAGGGGGAAGAGAATGGGAGTAACCGGTTCCCCTCCTTTCCTCCCAGCGAGCGTAAATTTGTTAACCCCCAAATCGGGGGGTAAGCTGGGGGAGGAAAAAAAGTTTAAGTCATACTTTCTGGGAAGACCAAAATACCCCTTTATTTTCTATTCTTCATTGTTTCACTCCTCCGGTTTATTTCCTATTTTGAAGGGATATAATTGTCACATAACTCTTCCCCTTCTTTTCCCTCTCTCTATCCAAACAAGATAATTGATATTACCCTTCCTTTTCCTTTCATCCTTTCCAAACAAGAGAAGAAGAGCAACCATTCCTTCCCCTTCCTTTCCCTTCCATCACTTTCCTTCTTTTTACTCTCCTTCCTTCCCCTCCAAAGATCTAAACAAAGCCTTAGAGAAGGGGATTAAAGTATCTACTCCCTCATCCCCCCGTGGCCTCTTGGAACTGTCGCCTGCCTCGAAGAAATCATGGCCACTGTCTTCTCAGTTGGAGCGTTGTCGATGCCGACCTGATTATGAGGAGATGCCGACGGGCTCGGCACAGCCAGATTTTTCCTCTGGACGAACTTTTCTAAGTAGCCCCGCTGGATGAGGTCCTCGGTTGCCCTCTTCAGTTGACGACAATCCTCCGTGTCATGGCCATGATCCTGGTGAAAGCGGCAGTAGAGGCTCTTGTTGTGAGGAGTTTCTGGCTTCATGGGAATGGAATGCTTGAGGTAGGACTCGCCCTTGATCTCCATTAAGATGTGGGTTATCGGGGCAAGCAGAGGGGTGAAGTGCTCCCCTCCAAGGATGAGAGTCCGGGACCGGTTGTTCAGTCGGTGGAGAGGCTCAGGTCTCCTGGGATGAGCCCACTGGGCTCCGGATGGGCTTGCTTCTTGCTGGACCCTCCCTCAGCTTTTCTCCAAAAAGAGTCCGCCTCGTCGGTACGGATGTACTTCTATGCATGGCTCAGCAATTCGGCGTATGAACCGGGAGGCTTTTTATCGAGGGAGTAAGCGAAGCGGGAAGGGCAAAGCCCTCGCTTCAAGGCCAGGGTGGCCACTAAGTCGTTGAGGTTGTAGACTTCGAGCGTGGCTTCCTTGAATCGGGCCACAAAATCCCTCAGTGACTCGCAACTCTTCTGCTGGATGACGAACAGGTTGTGGGCTATCCGAGGGATCTTTTGGCACCCATCGAAGTGCGCTAGGAAGGCCCTCTTCAGCTGTCGAAAGGAGTTGATGCTGCGTGGCAGTAAACGGGAGTACCAGACGTAGTAGCCTTCCGAAGGGTGGCTGAAAAGGTCATGTAGAGGAGGGAGTCGGTTGTCCCCTGAACCTGCATAAGAACCTTGTAACTTTTCAAATGGTCTAGAGGATCGATGGTACCATCATAGGAGTATAGCTGAGGGAAACGGAACTGGTTTGAGATTGGCTCCTTCATGATACGGAGAGATAGCGAGGGGCGACTGTCGTAGTCCACCTCCGACTGATTGATGATCCTGTGGCTGAGCTCCTCCATCAAGGAAGGGGTCCTTTGATGATCCTGCAGCTAGTTATTTTGAAGCTTTCTATCTCCTCGTTCCTTACTCCCCTTCCTAGCGCGCCAATCTGTTATCGCCAAATCACTTCCTCGAACGTCGGGCGAGGATGAAGATCCAAAGGACAATGACGGCGAAGCTGAGAATCTTCAAACACCTCCTCCTTAGGTGGGAATCCTGTAAGAAATCCCTAGGGACCGACTGCTCTGGTAGGCACCCTCCAACGCTCAAGTGAGTAACTTGGGAAATAGTAATGAATCGTGGACTAAAAGACTTAGCCGAAACTTCGGGTTCATATCCTCTCATCATGAGCGAAGGTTCTTATACATGTTCGGGGGTCCTCTTACCCACTTTTGAAAGGTTATTGATTCTAGACGTCATCGTCTGGTAGGGGATAGGCGGCAAGGCCGATAGGGACAGGTCGCAACTATCCCTGAGCTTGTCAGGGGCAGCCTATCGTTCTCCTCTTCTAGTATAGCACCGCAGTTGGCAGGTAGGCTGGTCTTATGGGCATACACCTAACTGGCAGTGGCCGCAGGGCCACGTACAGTTGCAGATGGTAGGTGGGCCATGTGGCCTACTATGGAGTCGGGACTGGAGGCCTACTCTGGAGCCGGAACTGAATGGCCGACTCTGGAGTCGGGAGTCTGGGAACCCTTGCTGAAGGGTTCCACCCATCTTCTCTCGTCTTCGTCAGTCACTTTGCCCGTTAGTCCTGACGTGGCTTGATCAGCCACACCAAAATGCAATGTTAGTATGTCCACTGTTAGCATGTCTAGAAATCCAGAACAATTGAATGCTTTTTAATTGATTGATAAAATAAAATCAATTATTCAATGGAAAAATTACAAGTCGTGGTCAAAAGACAGTACAAGAAGAGCCCCACTGAATACCGAGCGGAAAGTTGGCTCCCATTTAACCAAAAGAACAACAAAATTCATAGTTCCCCTACTTTGTCATGAAGAAATTTATAGAAATCAAATTATGTGGACTAGATTGCAGCCATCCTAAACCTAAACCAAAATGAAAAGCAAGTTGTAAGTTTGTCACTTTTTTTTCCACCCAGAAGTGAAAGATATTGGCAGATTTGATGACATAAATGTATGCATTTCTTCCAAGCACAAATATGTGAAATAGACATCATATAAAATAGGCAACAAAGGTACGTTTCCCTTATTAACCAACTATAATGAGCACTACTTACAAGGAAATTAGTGATGAGATAATAATGAGATAGATTTATCCAAATCCTAAACATATGCAAGTATATACATGATAGACCAATTTATGTGTATGTCAAGGAGGATATTGATTCATCACTCTTGGTCATTTCATGTAAAAATGACAACTAGAAGAAGGTAATAAGGTAGGTAAGTATGATAGAGACCGGTTGGTCAGCACCATAATAGCAATTTTAGAAGGTACATGCATGTTTATCTAGACCAAACTCAATGTAGGTCAAAGGGTAGATTCATAGACACTACCCTCTCTTATTTCATTTAAACTTCACCTATTATAGGTGAAATGAATTAGTAATGTATGTAGTCATGGGAAGGAAGGCCTTGAAATGCATGCATATTTTTAAAGGACTGCAATTATGAATCAAATCATTGACAGATTTGCATGGAAGATTTGGGACATCACCTTTGGCTATTCCTTTAACAATGACAACTATGTTTCCATTGATGCAGAAAGCCATGGAATGCTTGCCCTGCACTTACCATTAGGGGAACATGATTGGTCCATGATAAATAGAGGAAAGCTCTAAGCATGCTCTTGGAAAGAGCAGAGAAACATGGGATTAGGGAGAGCCAATATGATAGTAGGACAGTAAATGCTACAGATGGACATCTGACCATGAGAAGTTATGGTAGATCATGGTGCAGGAGTAGATGTTAGGACCAGTAACTGCAATGTGTGTCAGTGGCTGCCCCATATTGGTTTATATAACTGCATGTGCACTTACTGTGCCTTCATTTTCTTTGAGGCTCAGAGTCTGATCCCAACTTTGCAACATGGACTGATGCATTCTGATGGTAGTTTTGATTCTGGCCTTTCTTTTTTTTTTTTTTTTTTGGTGTTCAAGAAAGCTGTCTTCAATCATTTCTTACTAGCTGGGGAGCACTTTTTTTTTTTTTTTTCCTATTGGCTATACAAGTTCTTGGATTCTTGCATTATCTTTTAGTTAAGAGAGCTAAGAATTTATGATGAATGTTCATACACACATATACACACGACGTATTTGTAACCTGTTTTTCTAAAAAAATTCAAAGATTAAGCTATATAGAACCTTAGTTTACGAACATTGGTGCAATTTGTTCCATTATGACCAAAATGTCATGGTTCAAAAATGTAAAAATAGTCTTCCCATACCAAGAAAAGACATACGTACATCTGACCCTCTACAGATTTCGTAGCGACGGGAGCTTCCTACCCTAGACCACCTTATAGTCATAAATTATAAATAATGATCATTTTCCATTTCTTGGGAGAGAGAGCCTAGTCACCTCGCTGTAATGACATGAACATCAATACATCTAAATAGATTTACATCAGATGGTGTGTAATTTATATATACACATTAGGGACTAGAGATGGAGGGTATGTCTGCAAAATTCTTTCTTTATCCATATTGATTTCCTGCAAATCTGAAACAAAAGTGTAGGCTTGCAGCTCTCCAAACAGCCAAAAAACCATTGTACACAATTAAAGATATAAGATTGCTTGGTCATCAATAGAAATCTGTTTATTTGTGTGAAACCTGAAAGCCAAAAGAATTTGAGGAATTTTGATAATTAGTTGGACTGATGGCTATGATTTCACATGTGCTAGTAGTATCGATTACTCATTTCGAGCAATTGTTCTTTGTAAAACAACAAAGTTATTGCTAGAATAATAACACTTGTGCTTTTATTTTTCATGTAGATGCGAAGGAATAAAGGAAGAGTGGCTGCCTTTATTTTCTGAAGTCAGTCCAAACAAAAGCAATCACCCTTACAGGATTATGGACGACTTGTTCTTTCCTTGAAGATGTCCTGTATTCAATAGTTTCAGGTATCATACCAGCAGTAATATGCCCACATAAGACCAGAATACAATTTTGCAAGCAGTCCAAATTAGTGGCACACTGACAGGCAATCATCTAGGATTATGAGACCTCATGTTGGATTTGATCTCTTCGAGTTCTCACTTCAACATTACTGAAGATTCTTTGATCATTGTAGCCCATTGATATAGGTTATAAGCTGAACCACAATTTTTTATGTTTGTTGTTTGAATTTCAGTGAGGAAATGTTACTTCTAGAGGGAACAAACATGTAGAGATTGTAGAACTGGGAATCTATTGCCAGGAATGTCAGGACTTAGAGCAGGCATACTCTATTGACCATTACATGACATTGTTATCCCCTTCCTGAGTTGAATACATGTGGTGTTTTAATTCTTTTACAACCCGTTTTGAAAATAAGGAATTCAATTCCTCTATAACCGGATTTTTCTACCATTAGAATTCACACTAAAATTGGTGTGTTTTGGTAACCTATAATTCATTTTACCCCTTCTTAAGACTTACTCCTCCCACGTAACGGCTCATGTTTTCCCAACCCCAAAATACTTTCTCCTCTCCTCTAACCTATTATTGATTCTTTATAAGATCAATTTAGAGAAGATATCATATTGATATTTTTTTTATAATGATCATAAAGCATGGACTTGATAAGAGCTAAAAAAGCAAAATTTTATACGGATCCAATCCATTTTGGTCATTCCAAATAATAGGATTCAGTTGAATTCTAACATTTTAAGATGTATAAATTTTATTAAAATTCATTTCAATTCAAGTCTATCAATAAAATCCAAATGCAAAATTGCTTTTTATGCATGTTGGCACTTGCTTTTATATGCAATGTGTATATCACAAGATGATGGGACTGTCTCGTTTGAATTGGATTGGATTATCCCAACTTTTTTTCTCAACAAAATGATAAGTCCTCCCTCATGTTCTGTAAATCAGAAGGATGTCTCATTAGAGGGAAAAAATGTGGTAGAACTTCTTGCCACGTAAAAATTACAGACCTTCACGATGATTTTGAGTGTTGTTATAAGGAAGACCATACGTTCAGAAGCCAGAGGCCTTCCCTTAATGAGTTGAGTGTTTACAATTCCAAAGAAAGAATTTGGACAATGGGGTAGAAAGGGCTCACCCCATTGTAAACTTTTAGGTTTTATACACTCAAAGAACAAGAAGCTTGCTACTATCTTGGCAAGAATAACCTTTAGAGATGGACGAGATGTTCTATTATGTTGTTTGTGGAATTTCTCAATTTAATAGATTATTAAATCACATTATCTCAAAGTATGGCTCTAAACCAAGTATAAAGAGGAAAAGGATTTATGTCGTCAACTAGATTGAGATTAAGGCTTAGTTGAGTTAGGTAAATTAACACTGTTTATATCCTTGAAGAAAAAGGGAGAGAATCCATTCATGCCCCTAAGAAAAAGAAAAGCTGTAGTGATGGAGCTTGACTCATGTCGTTGAAGAGATGGAATGGGAGGAAAAAAAAAGAAAAGAGAAAACCAAAGAGAAAAATCACTATCCAGAAGCAGAGATGGAACAAAATAAGGAGAAAAATTATCGTTAACTCAAACTTAGCACAAGAGTTGGTTCATAATATGTAAGGCTTGTTGGAAGATTCAAGTAAAATAGTAATTTCCTTCATTTATTAAAAGCCAAATATGCATTATTCAATACTATATGTGTGTGCGTGTGTAATATTTGGTTCACTTGAGATCATAGTTCAAAACCCTCTACAGTGATTATATATTTTTATTATCATGCAATCTGTGTGTAAAATTGCCAAATATACCACCTGATCCTTTGCACATTAAAAGAGCTCCCCTGGTCTGGTTTAAAAGATGGCAATATGTTTAAATAGTTATATATGTTGCATCACTATGGTCCATCAGAAACGTCAACAATTCACACAGACATGAAAATACCATCATCCATGTGATGTGAAAGTACAAAATTTGGGAGGAAGTTTCATTGGATACTATAGATCAACAGTTACATCTTGGAAAAAAGGAAATATTTGGTTCCAGAATGTCAATGATCAAAAGAAATTTCCAAAAGGAGACAAATATTTGCATGATCTTGGGCAGGGATGTCCTATGCTTGGTCGGTAGAAGTTCTGAAGATATGGATTTTTTTTGGGACAAAGACCTTCAACTATAATCTAAACCTTCAAATATATCAACCAATCCAGGGCCAAGAATCATGAAGGTAGCAAGCCAAAGTTAACCTTCTCATATGAATAATAGGATGTCTCAGAGAACTTCATTACATGTATGTGGAGTGGAGACATTCTTTAACTGGGCATTTTGATTTACAAATTTAGTCCAACAAAATTAGGGGATAAGGTTGGATGATGAAATGGCTTCTTCCTGGCTCATCCCTGCTAATTATTTCCTCAGCTCACAAGAACACTGAAATAGACAAAGTAACAGCAATATAAAAGTTTTTTTCAATCAGCTGATCATCCCATGCAACACTAATAAGGACAAACTAACAGCAAAGGTTAACCTATATCAATGTATGGCTAATGAAGTTATTCAAGAACACTATGAGAAATGTCATGAGCATTGGTCATTGTTATTTTCTTCTGGCCCCTTTCATGAATGATAGCTTCATTACCATGAAGAGTGAATCTCCATTGGAAAATGATAATAACCTAGGAAAGAAAATTTGGACATACGAAGGGCTAGACATCAGTCAAGTTACTCCAATCTCACAGCCATTCTTGGCCTGACTTCTTAGGGATGCTTTCCATGATAACAGTTAGTGCCCTTCAAGGCTGGAAGGAAAACTTTTCCCTGCTTAGATCTCAAGGAGTATGGTTGTTAACAATACAATTCAAACAACCTATTCTCTATGCTTCCAGTGCTGTTATATGCTATAAAAATTTGGTAACATGTGGTGAATGCTAGGACTGAATAAATGAGCCTCTTCCAGGTTCTATCTACAAAAATTATTTTTTTGGCAATTGTCTTACTGTAACAGTCTTACTTTGTTGATTTAGAAGTTTCACTAATGAAGTCATCCATTATGACTTCTCTTCAGACTCTTCAACCATTTTCCAGGAAGAATTTTTTAGAAAAAAAAAAACAAAGAAAAAACATTTTAACAACCCAAAAAAAAAACCGTCTCCAAATCATTATCTCTAACAGAAAGCTGGTGCACAAAGTAGACTAGAAGAACTGAGAGAGAGGGAGATGAAGTACTTATAAGGGCTATAATGCAACAGGAGGGATATACTGGTCATCATGGTTGAGGAAGAAGTTGGAGTCTTTTTGTTCTTCTAAAGTTCTAACCTCTCACAGAGCAATTTAGAAAGCAATTCATAGAAAAGTTTCATGGCAACCACACCAATCAGCATGATTCATTCTACATAGATCTTATGTTGACCACATCAAGTAAATTTCATCCATTACAAGAAATTTTACTTGTCTTTAATATTTTATATATCTTGCCCATGCATTCCTAGATCAAAAATATTGCAATAAAAAGATGATCCTGAAGATCATTAATATTAAAAATTGGAATCATTAGACACTACTGAAGCTTCAGTGCATATAGAAAATTAATTTCAAGGTTAATAAAGCACAATATAAGTAGGTATGGAATGCCATCTGGTTTTAGCCAGCTTGCCCGGCAACTTCAAGTGAACGATGCACCAAATCCTAGAATTTCTCTTTTTCTATTTTAATTTCTCTTAAATAAGGCATCAATTTGGCCCATTTCATTTTCCTTCATGAGAGACCTAAAATTTTTCGTTGGCAAATATATGCATATTTCATAAATGTGCTTATCTGCAGTGCGAATATGAAGTTTACTGGTGCAATGAAGACACCTGCTTGATAACTAGAAGATATAATCTTTACATGAGAAGAGAACATCACCTAGGTTTGAACTTGCAGCCAAAACTAGACAGCCTTAGTCATGGTATACCACACAGATGCATGCCATTTATGTCGGGTTATCGTACCACATTGGTAGTAAATCGAAACTCTGTACTAGTATATAAATCGAAACTCTGTACTAGTTTGGCACGCTGAACCAGCTCGTATAATACTATACCAATATGGTAATAACACGGATATATATATATATATATATATGGTTTATTTGGCTATTACATGCCTCTTGGGTTCTCAGTCCTCAAATGAATCAAGAGAATCTATTGTTCAAGGTGGCTTTGCTTTGTGGTTATAAAGGCCTTCAAATTTGACAAAGAAATTGCATCTATCTCTTTAACATTGAGAAAAGGCATGCACGGGTGAAATATGTTAAGGTCAACTTCATCAAAGCATTCATCTTATTAGAGAAGTGAAAAGTTGAATATGGCTTTGATTTAAGCAAAATCCCAGTGCTGATTTAGTTGCCAAGGCCAAAGTGGGTTTCTCCCGGTCTCCATGAGGGGGATGATCAATGTAGTGGAAGCTTAAGTAGCTTCCATATTTACTCTTTCTTGTTAGGTGAAAATACTCTTTTGGTCCTCAAATTTCCACTCAAAATTCATTTTGGTCCTCAAGCTATCAGTTGTTGCAATTTAGCTCTTCATATTTTAATAATGATGCATTTCTGACAGAATAGCTAATGTGTCAGTAAAAAATAGCCTCTACTTGTTTATATCAGTGTAATATCAGCTGTCTTTAATTTTACTAACTCAGAATGAGATCCGAAATATAATATTTTTAAAACATGAAAGCCTAAGCTGTAAAATTGAAAGTTGAGGATCAAAATGAATTTTGAGTGGAAGTTCAAGGACCAAAAGTATATTTTAGCCTTGTTTCTATCATGTGTTCTCATTCCTTAAGGATCTCATTTGCAGACTTAACTCAGAACTGCATTCTGGAAATTTGAAGCTTATAGACCGGTTGATGATGGCGCTGTGCTGCAGTTGCCGAGTAGATGGCACCACAGTCGATTTCTCTCAATCTCCATGATATTGATGATTAATGTAATGAAAATTTCATTAGCATTCCTTTCGCTCTTCATTAAGAAAGAACTCTCAGCAAATGTATTTTTACTTGCTTGCTGTCTTTTAGATGTCATTTCCTACCAACGCCACAGCATATTCTTATTAAAAGAATTGGCATGATGCAGTAATTCGCTAGCTTGGGTACCAGATCAATCAATACCAGGAAGCAGGGTCCAAAAGAGAATTGTGCAACACAACGAAAGAGTGGCATACTCTAGAACATTTACATCAATTTAAAAGACAGAAGGAATCATAGATGATGCGTGGACCCTCGCCTCTAGAATAGCAACAGGACCACTGAAGCTTATCTTTGGCCATTTATCTAATCCCCTTCAAGAAACATGAAAGAGACAGCTTACCTTTGGCCATTTATCTAATCCCCTTCAAGAAACACGAAAGAGACATTGAGATTTAAGTCCACAGGTAGTGACAGGTATATGTTAGTCTCTTGGTGTTCTACCTTAAGATAATTTCTTGATGTATTTCTGATGAGGAAGACTCGGCGTCCATATCGACAGAATACTGAAATATTGAAAATGAAAACAAAAGACCTAAAGAAAACTCATACTAGCAAAAATAATGGTCACTGGCCTTCAATTAGCATATGTTACAACATCAAACTTCAACAAGAAGAAAGGGAGGGATCCACTGACTCCCCAGGTATCAACTCATCAGATTATTGAACTGAAACTACATACACCAGATACTCAAGTGGCCTCTTAGCAATGATTCTTTCGAATGGTTTTTCTCATCATTGGTCAAAATAAAACAATAACATTGCTGATTGGTGGCTAATTTTCTCCTAGTTTTCTTTTGTTGTCAACAAAACAGCTATTGGTTACAGTTGCAATAAAAAGATAACCTGCTATTTAAAGAATTTAAAATCCTAAACCTCAAGTTAACCAGTAAGAGAAAACAAAGGAAAACAATTATTATTATTGTTGCAATAGCCAAAGCATCTCCCTTGGAACCAAAAGCTTAATGATCAAAGATATAGAGTTCTGTGAAATGATTCTCCCTCACAATCCAGTGCCCTAGTCCTTATTTTTAGATAAAATGCTGATGGTCCTACTGCTTTGTCTTTTTTTTTTTTGCTTTCTGAGAGCATATTCTCACAAAGAATTTTTGGTATATTAAAGGGACAAAATGCCTACCATATATCTGTAGGTTTTAGAATTAACAATTAATAACTGCTATCCAGTTGCAAAGACAAACCAAATATTCACTAATTCATTATAACATCAAAACATCCAACGAGACAGCTATAATAGAAGCTTCAACATGATTGGGCATTAAACTGTAAAATCCCAAATTCTAGTGCATTCAAAACCTACAAAGATAATATTACAAGAGGCAGAAATATAATGTATTGCAGTTGCAAGTAAAAGCAAACTAACAAAGTTATGCATTGCAGATCAGCACTACCTTAAATTTCTTCTTCCTGCTCATCGGACACAAGCCCCAAATTTTTCCACAATGACATAATCAGACTTTCAGTCTACCACAATCCTTATAACTGATCTAATCTAAAACAGTACAATGTCAACAAAAAAATATTAATATCATATGCATTTTGATACAAACTAAAATTTACAGTGAATAATCTCATAATATTGCCTCTTTAGCTCAACTTTCTGCTAAAAGTTCTTGATTATGTCCTTCTGCAGACCTGTCAGAATTTGACAAAACCAAACTAGCAAGCAGGATGCCTGAAAATGCACAAAGACTGAGTATGCTTGCCATATCCATGCAACAGTAAAAAAAGGAAAAGAAGAAAAGAGAGAGAAATGCATACCTATGGAGAGAGGAAAAAAAAAAAAAAGGCTGATACGTTATTTATTGATAAATTCTACAAATCATAATTTCATCTCCATATTGTGAAACAACCAAAACTCTCATGATTCCAAGTGATGCACCATCTCTATCTTCATGCCTATGGTTTTCTAAGTATTTTTTTAACAATATCTTGATGACTACAATAGTTATTTCCCTAAAAATGCTTCAAAAAAGCAATATTGTTTCCCACATCTCATCCATGAATTTTGTAAATCATAAAGCAAATGCAGCAAAAAATGCAACAACTAGAACACAAGTATACATAGAATGAGTCTTATGACTCAAATTTAACACGTCCCAAGCTCGTTTCTTCTAAATTTAAGCGATATTACAAGATACAGCAATTAAGAGGTGAGTTCTAAAAATCAAAGGGAGCTACAGATTCTCATAAACTAAAATGCAACTTGGAAGCAGCTTGACAGATCAGTAGTTCATCTCCATGCACAAGAGATGACCAATGCTCTGTTCTTCCAACCAAGATATAGTACACCCTCTCTCTCCTCAAGCCTATAGTGCTCACAGTAGTTCTCCAACAGTGTCTTAATAGTGGCATTCACCAATGGACTCAATGGGTAAGGCTTAAATCCAGCCATTGTAAACCTTGACCTCCATTTCCCAAAGAGCTCATGTCTTTCGACCCTTTCAGCTCCTTCACAAGCAATAATATTAACTATGTCCCTTGCCAAGCAGTGCTGTTCCACACTGATACGCTCCTTGTTCTCCCTCGGGAGAGTCACATCTATTGATTCAAACATGGCAGTATAGTAATCTAGTGTCTCCAAGAATCGTGGAAAGAAAGGAGCAGTGTTGTGTTGGCTTCTTGCTCCACGAGAGTCACCACCTTTGGGACAGGCTCTTAGCCATTCTCAATATCCTGTCGCGGTGATTTCTTGTGCTCACGCTCTCATCTGCAACATGATGTAACTGGTAAGGAAAGTTCACAGCCAAGGCCTCCCCAGGTCGAACATCAAGATGCTCGAGTTCTACATCACAGCCTGACAAGGCTGTTGCATGGAATTCAAAGGGCACATTGCATGACTGAGCAAGCCGAGATAATCTCTGCCCCACAATATGAAGTCCACCACCTCTTGCATAGGCTGAAACAGAATCATCAATGCCAGTAATTCTTATGCATGGGGGCCCACCAGGCCTTGATGCAAGGGCTTGAATTAGAGTCACCCACTGGCTTCCCTGTGCTATCTGGAAATCAATAATATGAACCATGTTTTCCCCTTTAACAGCCTCAGCAATGGCTCCATTTGCTGACATGTACCCAAACTTGAAATATGGACAGACCTCATAGAGGATGTGCATGTAGGAGAGGAGGTCAGAGCTTGCAGGTTCTTTACACCTCAAAGCTTTGTAGATAGAACTCCCTGAGGATGACAGCCTAGCAACAAGGCCTTCCAACATGTAGGCTCCCAGCCGTTGGATTGGCTCCCCAGAGACTGAAACCATCTGCCTTAACTCTGAAATCAGCAATTCCACCGCAAGAATATCATTCTCAGCCACAGCTCTAGCACAAGCTATGAGCATCTGTTTCAAGTCTCCTCTGGGGATTCCCATCACTTGCATCCACTTTTCCGGATCCAGTGACATGCGACTAGGGTAGGTGCTCTCAAAGCTTTCAACTATATCAGTGTCAGGCCCCAGCATAGCTGTCTCTAACTCCCTTAACCTGTGTTTGAAATTGTTCGGGTCTTCAGTAATACATGAAACGCTTATTGGAGACTCATAGGTGTTGTCTGACTGGCATTCTTGCTGTGATAGTGGGCTTCCACTGCTAGGGGAGAAAGTGAGAGATGGAGAGTTATTAGTAGCATATCCAACAGTTGCCAAGGAGGATTCTAGAGTGCAGTACTGTCCGTCACTTGAATGAGGGTGGACATTTCTTTGATTGGACCCATCATCAGAGGAAACATAATGCAAAGGTTGGTGGTTCTGAGGAAGAAAATGGGATTCTGCTTCTCTAACAGGCATGGAATTGTTAGGACAGTTTGATTTTTGGGAATTACTTGAATCCCCGTGCTTCTTGGAATCTTGCATTGATACATAACCCACTGAGTAGCATAAGCTGGCATCTCAAACTCCCACAAATGGTGGGAAAATCGAGAATGAGATATTGCCATATCAAGCAATTTTTTTTCTTTGATGCGAAATAAGCTAAACCAAACAGCTGTGGAATGATTTATCAGTGAAGAGCTCCTATTTTGTTTCTTACCACATCAATCAACCTGACAACAATTACGGCATGTCTCTTTCCACATCAAACTCACTAATGCATGTCATAAGAAAAATAGCTGTCACCACCATCAGCACCCTCCTCCCTTTGGGGTTTAAGAGCAAGCTAATAGCTGCAAAGAGAATTAGGTAAATATAAGAATATCCCTAACTGCAAAAATTCACCATAACAGTAAACAGTGCGGGCACACCATGTGAAATTTTATAAAATTTCTCAGCAATAAAATTGTTTCAGTGCTCATATCTCATTTCACTAGTGTGGTAATAAGGTGACTGAAAATGGCAAGAAAGCAATGGTATTTAACTGTCACCTCACATGGTACTGTCATACTGATATCAAAATTGGAGTGTGCTTAATATGATTACCACGAAGGAACTTTAACAAAATTGTAATGTAAACTAAGATTATATTAAAACTATGCAACATGAATAATTTGTTCTTAAGTATATGAAAATCCCAAAAGAATTTGTCAGCACATAACCATTTGTTACTTTCATCAGGGTGAGTTACAATTTCACATTGCTGTAGTTATTGTCAAGTTGTGGCAACAGAAAGCAATACATGAGGAGAATAAAACATCAAGGAATGTGAAAACAGAGACTTATCAAAAATATTTCTCCCACAAGATCTCATATTAGACGGATGAAATGATTGCAGGATATTTTCCAGTTGAAAAGTATACCAATGTTGGGAATCCACATGTGAAAAGATAATCCCACATCAGATAACAAAAGAAAGGTGAAGGTTGCATACACCAGTTGGGCACAAAACTCATGACTTAAGCTTTAGGATGAATTTGTGTTCCAATGTGTATGTCAAGTCCCTTAGGTTTCCACTCACCATCTCACCAACAAACTAAAATCCCTAAAGAATTAGAGACAAGTGCATTGAAAGCAAGCTTTTCCAGCATATTGAAACTGTGAAAATCAAAATTGAATGCTTCAAACAAGCTATGAATGAGATAAAGCAGATGTATTTTGTTCAGTGCCATAATTAGAAGAAGGAATGCATTGTACAATAACATAACCAAATCTGCAGCCTCATTTCAGAAAATGCAGTGTAATGTTAGATAACTTTCCACCAAATTTTTTTTAAGCGAAATCTATAAAAACAAAAGGTCAAAAACTGTAACTTTAGGAATCACCACATTCACCATTTAGATTATTCACTAAATACACATGGGCTTATCGACCCATCCTGCACTTCTTTTATAAATCATTTGCCTACAAAATTCCAGCTAGCAAAGTCTTTTATAGTTTCTTTTGGACTCCTTATTATTTTAAGGGACTTGTAACAATGTCATAATGCTGCAGCTTGATTCAGAGGTACCTCCCTACATCATGAGGGTAACTGGCTATGTGTTAATACCTTGATCGCTTTTTCTGCATAAACTTTTGGGTGGCTTGACATATGGGGGTTCCTTTGTTTCTGGGACAAACTAATGGAGCATATCCTATGCAGGATGATTCCACTCAGTCAAACCGACAATATGGACAGGATGAGAAAAATCACAGAAGTATAGTAGACAAGGGATCCAACTATGATATAGAATCTGCTACATCGTCAAATGGTGATCCAGCCATTTGACATTTTAACCTATTTTCCAATCAGATCTTGATGACCCAAAGAAAAGTAGCATAAGCAAAATGAGATCGATCCATTTATCCTGAAGATATGCAACTTACAACCTCCAATACTATCTCAAATACAAAAGAAATCACCCATCCTAGAACATATTCTTGATAGCAGACGTTTCACCAACCCTCACCAACCAGCACCCAGGTGCCAAAACGTGAAAAGCATGAGCTCAACAATTATACTAAAAAATGACTTCCACTGCCACAAATAACTCCAAAAAGAACAACCTTTACTGCCAGTACAGCAACTTATAGGGATATTTCATAGCACTATGAAGACTAAACTCCAATACCCTCACCCCACCATCCCCAAAATAGTGATGATGATGAAATAAAAATGGAATGATAGCAACAACAACAACCACAACCACAACCACAACCACAACTACCACAACAATAATAAGAAGAAGAACCAAATTGATTGTGCAGCGATCAATAACAGCTCTTACAACCAGTCCCACTTGTTCAAACTCAATTTTTCAGGAAATATATCACCGAGCCCCAAATGGACAATAACCCTAATGAAAACATTAAGAGCAACAAGGCAAAGTAACATGGTTTTCATCAAGAATGCAACATCCTCTGTAAAAAACTCATTTCTGAAGAACATAATAGAGGGAAAAAAAGATAAAAAAGGAACCATTTTCCCTTGGGGCTTTTTATCCCAGATGAAAGAGGACTCTTTTGCAAATTCCCACCAACTACTTTGCCAATAACATGGGAATACAAGGAATTCATAACTCCAGCAATCCATGCTCCACCCAAAATTAGAGCTGGAGGAAAAGAAAGAGAAGTAGAACAAAAAAACAAACCATCTAAACAGAAGGATGAAACGCATGCATCTCAGAGAGAGAGTGATAAAAAACACTGAGATAATACTGCATGGAGGACAAGGCCCATTCCATACACCTACAAAACAGAGAATTCGGTGAAAATTCTATGGATCTTAAAAGAAAGTTAAGGAACAAAAAGAACACCGATTTTTGGGTAAAACTAAATCATAAACCCACCAAAAAATACAAGGGATTGTGATGAAAATTGAAACTCCTTACATCATGCTTCACATACCTTCAAGGGATCTCAGATTTCGGCTTTTTCACTTCCAACAAGGCTCAAATAATGGCTCGAACCTCAGTTTAGGGGGTGGGGGGTTGAGAGAGAGAGAGAGAGAGAGGGGGTTGGAGAGAGACCAGCAGTTATAATGGGTTTTGCCAACAAACCGCCCCTGGCCTGGCCTAAAATTGCCATATTACCACTCTAGCGGCGAGGAAAATGCTCCCTATTTTGTAAATATTTCGCAATTATGCTTTAAATTTTTAGCTTTTTTGAACTTACTTTAACTACTATTTTTAAAGTTATTGTGACTAAAAAATTTATAAAGTTACCATAAAATATTTATTAAAAAAAAGACTAATTAAAGTAGAATGATAACAAAATACACTCATTTACCCATTATAAATAGCAATGTTTTAATTAAAAGATTTTATATAGGCAATGTAAAAAGAAAGTAGCTTCCTAAATTTAATAAATTATTTCTCATTATAACGCTAATAACAGCCATTATTTTTATCATAGAAGGAAAAAAAAAAAAAAAAAGCCAGTAATTTCACGGTTGATTTTTTCCAATGGTATTTTTATGATTGAAATCACCGACTGAGGGTATTATTGGGAATCTGATTAGGATCAGGAACCAGGGGCGAGGGAGCCCAGTGCTCATAAATAATATCCCAAAACCGGGGGCGGATGTCTAGTTTCGCCCAATCCGAGGGGTTTATTATATATTGGAAGGCGACCGGAACGGAAAATCAAAGAGCGCGGGCGGCTGGGACATGGCTTTGACCCGTGCGCGTTCGCGGAGCCCAGGCTTTTATGCTACATAAGAATTCGCGCCTGATCCTTTCCTTTTCTCTTCAACGGCAAACCGCTCCCATATGAAAGATTTTGTACATCATATTCTTATTAACCTATATATATATATATATATAAAAAAATTAAAAAATTTATAATATTTTAATAAAAAAATTTAATATCTCAAATTATAATATCTCAGTTTTAAAATTATAATATTATTATAAAATTAAAAATCATAGTTATAAAATTAAAAAAAATTACTGTATTTCAATTGTAAATTTACAATATCCTAATTATAAAATTACAATACACATTTAGTAAATGTATATAAATAAATTTTAAAAAAAAAATTAAATAAATTACGTCAAAATTTAAAATGACATCCTATTTCTAAACTTATAATACCATAATTATAAAATTAAGATAAAGTCAAAAAAATTGTGACATTTAAACTATAAATTTATGATAACATAGTTATAAATTTATGATACACATTCAAAAAATGTATTTGTATATAAATTTTAAAAAAAAGCTGAACGAATATTATACGTCGCATCAAAATTAAAGATGACTTCACAATTGTAAACTTACAACACCGTAATTATAAAATTAAGATATCAATTTAAAAAGTCAAAAAAAATTATAGTATTCCAGTTAAAAATTTATAACATCATAGTTATAAAATTACGATATCTATTCAAAAATATGTATTGCAGTCTGTACATAAATTTAAAAAAAATTAAATAAATATTAATGCAGGTTAAAATTTAGAATGATATTTTTGTTTCATTATATTAAATTATATAGAATTTATATGAATTAATAAAAAAATAATATAATTCATGTAAAACTTAGCTGCATCAAAGATGGTGCACAAAATTTTTGGCACCCTTTTATTTAAATTTTATACACGGGAATTTGCAGTCGAGGATGGTGGGCTCCGTACGTGAAATTAATTTCCTGAAAATATTAGCCTAGTTTTGGGGTCACGGTAACTTCGCAGTGGAAGAGGGCCAAATATAAATTTAGAATAGCTTTCTAAATGGGTTTACTTTTTTTTCTCAAATAAATACCTTACAAAATATGTATTAAAGAATATTAAAATAGTTTTAAAATATTAAACTTAATGCATCACAATTGAGCTACTGCGTAGATAGAAAAAAGAGTGTGATAGATGATGAAAGGCTATTTAATTAAGATTCTTTGATATTAAAACCAGTGAGAAAAAATAAAAATAACGATGAAGCCAGCTTTTAGCCATCATACTTTTTATTGAAAACAAGATAGTAAAAAAAATTAGAAGTCTCGAAAAAAATGGAAGGAAGGTTAATTAGGTTTAGTTAAGCTTGATGCTTGAGAGTGAAAGGACAAAAAAAAAAAAAAAAAAAGGCTTCTCTAGTTTTAGGCAAATCTTTTGATTTTTAATTAGCTTTCGTATCTTATAATAAGACTAGACAGTTTGTTTAGTTTATGCATCACATTCATTATCATACATGTTGTTATGAGTTATATATACTTTCTGCATGAAATGATTAAATACTATAAGAAAAATTAAATATAACGACGTTCAAATGCATCGCTAATGCATCGCTAAACAAACTAAAAGGCGTCGCTAAAATGTTCATCGCAATTTCAATTTATCGCAATTGCGTCGCTTAAAGCGACTCTCTGCGACGCTCTAAATGCATTGCAATATATTGCGACGCCAATAAATGCGTCGCAATATTGCGACACAGACTTAATGTGTCGCTACTTTAAAAATAAATTTTTTTAAAATATTTGCAACAAAAAATATCGTCGCAATTGCATCGCTAATTAATTAATTTTTTAAAAAAAAAAAATATTTAATTTTTAATTTTTTTTAAAAATAATTGCGACGCCTCTAAATGCGTCGCTACTTTAAAAATATTTTTTTAAAAATATTTGCGATGAAAAATCTTATCATAATTGTGTCGCTAATTAATTAATTTTTTTTTTAAAAAATAAACTAAATTTATTTTTAAGTTTTAAAGTAAATTTATTTATTATTTAAAAAAATAAAATAATATAAAATAAACTTGCTAATACAATGTAATTGCTAATACAATTGACCAAAACAATCATTAAAATTTTTAAAAATCGATAAAAATTTATTTTTTATTATTTAAAATTTTTATATACAAAACAAAAAATAAAAAAATATCAATAGTGAAAAAAAATAATCATGTATCTGCAGGCGACTGTGGAGGCTGCGGAGGCTGGACTGAACCCTGCGATAAGAGACGAACTAAATCCTGCATCTGACGCATCTGGTCTCTCATCTCTGCAAGCTCCTTCCGAACCTCCTGGCGAACTTCCTCCTTGATAGATCTCCGGATGTCGTCTATATGCTTGGAAGGAATATCGCCAGAACCACGCGAACTGAAGCCCTGATAGGAAAAATATCTGGAAGCTCTGGAGCCCAAACCATAGACCCTACGATCTGTGGCTGGGCACCAACAGCCTCCAAAAACACACGTTGACTCTCCTCTGGTGAGAGTTCGACGGACGGCCCTCCATCAGTGGAGTTGACCTGCGAAGCCTGAGACTGAAGCTCCTCGACTCATGCCTTTAAGTTATAAAATCAATGATAAATGAATTAATATATAAAGCTGAATAAAATATTAAAAATTAAATAAATAAAATATAAATCTAATTTCTTATCCCAACCTCCCGTGATCGTGTATCGACCCAGGAATCGTCCTTCCTAGTGTGTGTCACCCTGAATAGACGAAACTCACCAGGATCTCTGCCCTCCTGCTCGGACTGCAAAAGCAGAAGAAAGAATATAAATGCAAGTATTTGTAAATGACTAAATCAGTATTTAAATTGTTTATGTTTTCTTACCATACGGTGCCTGTGCTCCTGAATAGAAATGGATCCCGCAGTGTGACAGGAGAGGCCCATGCCATGACCACCCTTCTCAGATCGGCGGTTCGTGCTGGCTGATGCGGACCTCCTGATCCATGCCTCGGACTACCACGCCTGCTGCCAGCTAGCCCAAATACCCTCTGGCACATGTCCTGGATGGTCACCCGAACTCCTCCAACGATAAAGCATGTCTGAGTATCGGCGTGCTGCAAAAGCATTCCATGCTGCCCTAATGGCATCATGGATAGTAGGGTCCCCGTAAACTTTTTCTGCATTGAAATAAACAGTTAGTTTCACAATATATTAAGATTAAAAATTTTACATCAGTTATAAAATGTATTTAAAAAGTTTATCTGAAACTCTGAAAAATAAAACTCCCTCGTGGCCGCAGATACATTGTGCCAATCGTAGCCACTGGGATCAGCACGGCTCTGAAATATAGAGTTGATCCGGCTCGATACAGTATGCTACTCAATAAAGTTGTTAAAAAAATTAATTAAAATAAGTAATTAACTTAAAAACATAAACATATAGTTACAATTAGTATATACTTACAGCCCATCGACATCCAATCAAAGTACGATGCGACCGACCAAAGAAAAACTCTCAGAAGGTCTATGCCGATCGGATAGAGGAAAATACTGGATGAGCGTCGACGCCTAGAGAGGCGGAAGTCCGTGCGTTAGGACTGGTAGTGGGATGTGATGCAGCAGCGCTATGTCCATTAGGGATAGATCTACCTCGGTCTGTCATACTGTAAATACTAAAGATTAATGCAATGCAATATAATTACGAATAATTAATAAATATACAAAAATTTAACACTTATAAAAAAAATCGAAATCGAATGAACCTATATCTTTAATCAGTGTCATTTGTTTTGTGAAATGTTGGTTCAACATCCGATGTCATATCGGACTATGATTCAGTTTCATTATCATCAGAAGGAAACCGAACATTTGCATCCTCAATTTCTTGGACATCACCATTTGGATCTCTAAGTGATGTTTCAGGAGCTCTTGTGTCGTCCTCAATTGCATGCATTTCCATCTAATCCTCTTGAAATGCAGGGCACTCAGTTGATTGACTTGATGAACTCTCATCTAATATGATTATTGAACGTGGAACGATTTTAGACACAGCCCACCAATCTCGCTTGTCATTGCGTAAACTTAGATATCCACAGTAAAACACTTGCTGAGCTTGGGATGCAAGAATGAATGGTTCATATTTCTGCAATCTTCGTCGATGGTTTACTTCAACTAGATTGTAGTCGTTATGAACCCTTTTACCGACAGGAATTATTGGATCAAACCAATCACAACGAAACAATACAGTTTGTTTCATAGGCCAACCGGGATATTCAACTTCGACCACCTCTACTAACTTTCCGTAATAATCCTGCATATTTGCTCTAGCACTTTCTCCTTTAACATATACGCCCCAATTCTGCGTCCCTCTTCAAGATGCTAGTCGTTCAATTTGAAATTTGTATTCATTAACAAAATAGCTAGTATAGGTAGTTACGGTCTTCAATGGCCACTGCGCCAGACATTTAATGAAAATATTGTCGGTTGTGAACCATGGACCGTTTACCTATAAATTAATAAGCTATTCACAATCAATTTAAAAAATAAAAGCCATTATTGTAATTGATTGAGTGATAGTACTCACAAATTCATAAAACCAATAAGCGAACTCCGTTTCTAACTTCTGCCCAATTGCAAGTTGACTGATGCTGGGATCCATCTGTCGTTGTCTATCACAATACATCCTTAAAACAATTAAAACTTTTGTTAGCAATTAAATAGTATGGTATTTTACAATTTAAAGTAGAAGTTCTAATTAAACAATTAATGAAGTGTACATATACTTACTCAATGTATGGGTCGACTTCTCTATAGTTCATTAGGATAATAATGTGCTGCATTATACTCCACATCACTTAATTATCTTTACTTCTGCCTCCCAAATGAATGGCCGATACTTTTAAATATTGATATTCTACCGTCAGTAAGTTCTTCTTCGTCCACACATATGTCATCGTTACGACCAAGATTGCGGGTCCTTGTATGAACGTGACCCTCAAAGTAATGTGTTGACCCCTGAATTGATTTTGATGATTACAAAACAAATTAGGCCTGAATAAATTGTGATATTACAAGAATATTCATGTATCTTACAAATTACAATTGTCAAGAATATTTCATGTGAAGTCTATTTTATATTGTTTAGAGTATAGAAACTTAATTGCTTACTAGAAGTGTTGCATGGTTTGTTAGCTAGCTTCCTTCATATGCTAGCTAACTATTTTTTCCTTCACTCTTTGTGCCAGCCGTGAGATTGAAATTTCTAGTTAACTAGGGAGCTAACTTGCCCCTTCCAAGGAGCTAACTTCTTGTTTTGCAGGTTGGCTAGACAAATGAATTGGTTAACTAGTTAGCTGAGGAGCTAACTTGTTTATCCTCCCATTGTTCTTCCTGTTGCTCGCCGAATGCTTTTGAAAATAAGTTAGCTAGGAAGCTAACTTCCCTTCTTGCTGGCCGGTTTCTTCTCTTTGGAAAGCTAGCTTGTTTCCTCATATTTTCTCCTTGGCCGAATGCTTTGTTGAAGGAGTTAGCTTGCAAGCTAACTTGTTTCATCCATTCCATCTTACGTAGCATGAAAACTCCTTCTTAGCTAGCTATGTGTTAGCTATCCTTTTCATCCAGTTAGCTAACAAGCTAACTAGCTTTTTGCATGATAGAATACCTTTTAAAATAGCTAGCTGGTTAGTTAACTTCTTTCCTCCCTTTTTCAAATCAGCCGCATGGTTTAAAATAGAGTTAGCTCACAAGCTAACTATCTTTTTATCATGGCTTCACACCTTTATGGATAGCTAACTTATGAGTTAGCTGGATGACAAGAATTCCTTTTCATGAAACCATCTCCCGTAGCTTTTATTGAGAAAGCTAGCTTACAAGCTAACCATCTTTTCATGATTCCCTTTGGGAGTTAGCTTATAAGCTAACTATCTTTATTGTTTTCATGGCTTGGGAGTTAGCTATTTTTGTCATGAATAGGTTGCCTTTTATCTAGTTAGCTCATAAGCTAACTATCTTTTTCATCTTTTTTTATAGCTAACTAGCTAAGTTAGCTTTTTTTACCTTCATTCTTTTTTTGGCTAGCTTAGCTAACTTTTTTTACATGCGCTAAGCTAGCTTTCTTGGCCGGATTGCTAGCTAGCTATTGGCTGATCTTCAGCCGTGGGATTTTGGAAAGCTAGCTAGCTTGGGAGAAAAGCTAGCTGGTTTCTCTTTTTCCCATTGTTGGCCGCACGTTTTCTTTGGGAGTTGCTGAAAATTTATTTCAGCCAACTTGTTTTAATGCTTACTCTCTCTCTCTCTCATTTAATGCTCTTTCTCTCTCTCATTTCTATTTTGATGAATGCTGACCGTTTCTTTTGATTATGGACAGGAATCCCTCACTAGCAATGGGTTTAATGCTTTCATCATTTGGGAAAATATTTCAAACGGTTTTATTTCTTCCCGTTTTTCTTTTCTTCTATTTACCAATGAATCTAACGGATAGTTTTTTGATTGGTTTAAATAGAGATGTTCAGAAGAAAACCTTGACGAATTCTTATTTTTTGACACATCAAGAATACAAAAGAGAGAAAAGAAAGAAATCAAAAGAGAGTGCTTATTGCTTACAACTTTCGGATCTTGAGAAGCAAGTCTTTGTGCTGCGAAGTTTCATCCTTCAACACTTGCTCAAAAATCGTCCAAGCCTTTGAAGCAAGATTCAAATCTCAGCTGCGTCGACATTCTACATTTGCTGCTGGTTATTGCTTCTAAAAATTGTAAAGTTCTTATTTGAATATCTGCTCATATTTGGAGCTATCTATTCTTTGATAATCTTGTATTAGGGTTAGAGATAACCCTAGTTTCTTGATTGGTTTCCTTGTGCCATTAAAACAAGAGGACTAGCCGGGAAGGCTAGGGGATTGGCTTCCTTGTGCCAGTAAACAAGAGGACTAGCCGGGAAGGCTAGGGGATTTGGCTGCCTTGTGCCGTGAAAACAAGAGGACTAGCCGGGGAAGGCTAGGGGTTGTAATCGTTGTGATACGATTAGTGAAATTCCCAAGGGTTTTTGGGGAGTGGATGTAGGAGCCGAGTTTGGCACCGAACCACTATAAACCCTGCTGTGTTTGTGTTTGATTGATCTGTGTATTTTCTATTTTGTGCACTCCACTACACCGCTGCAAATTAACTTTTGATTAAGCACATATCTGCGTTAGTCAATATCATCCATTGAATTAATTTTTAAAATACCCAATTCACCCCCCTCTTGGGCTACTACATCTGGGCAACAAGTGGTATCAGAGCAGCGTGCTCTTGATTCCTATAGCTTTGATAAGCTTGGAGCTAAAGATCAGTAGTAATCCAAATGGGATCTATGTTGACCGAAGGACAGTCAACTAATAGACCACCTTTGTTCAATGGAACAAATTACACTTATTGGAAAGCACGAATGAAAATATTCATTCAAGCACTTGATTATGATTTATGGGGAATCATAATTAATGGACCTCACACACCCACTGTTAAGATTGATAATATTGATATTGCAAAGCCTGAATCTGAATGGGATGAGCAAGATAAGAAATTAGCTCAATTAAATGCAAAAGCAATGAATGTTCTTTATTGTTCTCTTGATGCAAATGAGTTTAATCGTATATCTACATGCATGTCTGCTAAAGAGATTTGGGATAGACTTGAAGTTACCCATGAGGGTACTAACCAAGTCAAGGAATCCAAAATTAATATGCTTGTTCATAAGTATGAACTATTTAAAATGGATTCATCTGAAAATATCACTGATATGTTTACTAGATTTACCGACATTATTAATGGTTTAAAAAGTTTGGGTAAGTCTTATGCTAACAGTGATCTTGTGAGAAAAATTTTGAGATCTTTGCCTAGATCATGGGAAGCAAAAGTCACAGCTATACAAGAAGCTAAAGACCTCAACAATCTATCACTTGAAGAATTGGTCGGATCTTTGATGACTCATGAACTACAACAACGTCAACACATTGATGAAGACGATTCAAAGAAGAGAAGGACCATGGCATTGAAAGGTAATGTTCAAAATGAGGAAAGTGAAGATGAAACTAGTGAGAGTGAAAAAGATGATGATATGGCTCTCATCTCTAGAAAGTTCAAGAAATTTATGAGAAGAAAAAGATTTGGAAAAAGAAAAATATTACCAAAGGTGATCATAGCAAAGAAAAGGAAAGAGTGAACCTCCTATATGCTATGATGTAAGAAGCCTGGACATATCAAACCAGAATGTCCACTGTTGAAGAAAGGTTTTAAGAAAGTAAAGAAGAAGGCTATGTTGGCTACATGGAGTGACAGTGAAGCAACAAGTTCGGAAGAAGAAGAAAAGACTGAAGTTGCAAATGTATGCTTCATGGCTGATGAAAATGAGGTAAGTCCTAGCTTTCTAGATGACTTTACTTTTGATGAATTGCATGGTGCTTTTTATGAACTTGTAGATGATTTTGCTAAATTAAGTTCAAAGAATAAAGACTTGAGAAATGAAATTAAGGAACTTACTCTTGAAAAAGAAAGAATTTCAAATAACAATGATTCTTTACTAAAGGAAAACCAAGATTTGAAAGATGAAGTAAATAAATTAAAACCTATTATTGATAAATTTACTTTGAGTTCAGAAAAGTTAGAAATGATATTAAATAGTCAAAGGGCTGTTTACAATAGAGCTGGTCTTGGATACAATCCTATTGAAAGACAAAAATTTTTGAAAAATATTTATGTGCATGCTGATGATTCAACTAGAATTACTTGCTTTAAATGTGGTAAATTTGGACACAAAGCATATACTTGTCACACACACAAAGTTAAACAAATATGGGTTCCAAAAGGAACTATTTTAACTAACCCGAAAGGACCCAAGAAAGCTTGGGTACCTAAGAGCAAAACTTAAAATTGTGTATGCAGGTGTGTCTTGCAACCCGAGCAACTAAAAGACAATGGTACTTGGATAGCGGGTGTTCAAGACACATGACGGGTGATGAGTCTCAATTCATCACTTTAGAGGCAAAAGATGGAGGTGTTGTTACTTTTGGTGATAATGGCCAAGGAAAAATTATTGGCATTGGAAAAATAGGTATCACACCTCATACTTTTATTGACAATGTCTTACTTGTGAAAGGTTTAAAGCATAATTTACTAAGTATCAGTCAATTATGTGATAAAGGATTTAAAGTTACATTTGAATCATCTTTATGCATTGTTAAAAATCCTACTAATGATAATCTGAAATTTGTTGGTCATAGGCATGGTAATATCTACATTGTTGATTTAAATGATTTGAATGATAGAAATGTTGATTGCCTAGTTGCTATGAATAATAAAACTGATAATAGTTGGTTATGGCATCGTAGGCTAGCTCATGCAAGCATGGATCTATTATCTAAACTAATCAAAAAGGATTTAGTAAATGGTTTGCCAAAACTTCTTTTGAAAAAGATAAAATCTGTGATGCTTGTCAATTTGGAAAACAAACTCGAGTATCTTTTAAATCG
>UESW01005048.1:483290-562640 GCA_900491605.1 Calamus simplicifolius | reverse complement strand
GATCGAACCGATTGCAACGGTCCGAGATCAGTCGTGGCCGATCGGGATCAGGGCTTGGATTGATCGCAACCATCGGATCATCGACGATCGGACCTATCGCAACGGTCCGAGATCGGTCGTGGGCCGATCAGGATTAGGGCTTGGATCGATCGCAACCATCGGATCGTCGCCAATTAGACCGATCGCAACGATCCGAGATCGGTCGTGGCCAATCGGGATAAGGGCTTGGATCAATCACAACCATCGAATCATCGGTGATCGGACCGATCGCAACGGTCCAAGATCGATCATGCCGATCGGGATCAGGGCTTGGATCGATCGCAACCGTCGGATCATCACCAATCGGACCGATCGCAATGGTCTGAGATCGGTCGTGGCCGATCGAGATCAGAGCTTGGATCGATCGCAACCGTCGGATTGTCTGCGATCAGACCGATCGCCACGGTTCGAGAACGGTCATGGCCGATCGTGATAAGGGCTTGGATCGATCGCAACCATCGGATCGTCTGCGATTGGACCCTCGCAATGGTCCGAGATCGGTCGTGGCCGATCGGGATCAGGGCTTGGATCGATCGCAACCGTCGGATCATCGCCGATAGGACCGATCGCAATGGTCCGAGATCGATCGTGGCCGATCGAGATCAGGGCTTGGATCGATCGCAACCATCGGATCGTCGGCGATCGGACCGATAGCAATGGTTCGAGATCGGTCGTGGCCAATCGAGATCAGGGCTTGGATCGATCGCAACCGTCGGATCATCGCCGATCAGACCGATCACAACTGTCTAAGATCGGTCATGGTCGATCAGGATCAGGGCTTGGACGATCGCAACCATCAGATCGTCGCCGATCAGACCGATCGCAATGGTTCAAGATCGGTCGTGGCTGATCGGGATCAGGGCTTGGATCGATCGCAACCGTCGGATCATCGCCGATCGAACCGATCGCAATGTTTCGAGATCAGTCGTGGCCGATCGGGATCAGGGCTTGGATTGATCGCAACCGTCGGATCATCGGCGATCGGACCGATCGCAATGGTCCAAGATCGGTCGTGGTCGATCGGATCAGGGCTTGTATCGATCGCAATCGTCGGATCATCGCCGATCAGACCGATCGCAACGATCCGAGATCGGTCGTGGCCGATCGGATCAGGGCTTGGATCGATCGCAACCATCAGATCGTCAGTGTCGGACCGATCGCAACGGTCCGAGATCGATCGTGGCCGATTGGGATCACAGCTTGGATCGATTGCAACTGTCAAAACATCGGCGATCGGACCGATCACACGGTCCATGATCGGTCGTGGTCGATCAGGATCAGGGCTTGGATCGATCGCAACCGTCAGATCATCGGCAATCGGACCGATCGCCATGGTCCGAGATCGGTCGTGGCCGATCGGGATCAGGCTTCGATCGATCACAATCATCGGATCGTCAGCAATCGGACCGATCGCAACGGTCCAAGATCAGTCGTGCCGATCGGGATCAGGGCTTGGATCGATCGCAACTGTCGGATTGTCGCCGATCGGACTGATCGCAATGGTCCGAGATCGGTCATGGCTTATCATGATCAGGGCTTGGATCGATCGCAAACGTCGGATCGTCGCCGATCGGACTGATCGCAATGGTCCGAGATCGGTCGTGGCCGATTGGGATCAGGGCTTGGATCGATCGCAACCGTCGGATCATCACCGATCGGACCGATTGCAATGGTCTGAGATCGATCGTGGCCGATCGGGATCAGGGCTTGGATCGATCGCAACCATCGGATCGTCGGCGATCGGATCGATCGCACGGTCCGAGATCGGTCGTGGCTGATCGAGATTAGGGCTTGATCGATCGCAGCCATCGGATCATCGGCGATCGGACCGATCGGCACGGTCCGAGATCAATCGTCACCGATTGGATTAGGACTTGGATCGATCGCAACCGTCGAATCGCCGCCGATCGGACCGATCGCAACGGTCCGAGATTGGAAGTGGCCGATCGGGATTAGGTCTTGGATCGATCGCAAACCGTCGGATCGTTGCCGATCGACCGATCGCAATGGTTCGAGATCGGTCGTGGCCGATCGGGATCAGGGCTGGATCGATCGCAACCATCGGATCGTCGGCGATCGGACCGATCGCAACGGTTCAAGATCGATCGTGGCCGATCGGGATCAGGGCTTGGATCGATCACAACCGTCGGATCGTCAGTGATCGGACCGATCGCAATGGTCCATGATCGGTCGTGGCCGATCGAATCATGGCTTGGATCGATCCCAACCGTCGGATCGTCGGCAATCGGACCGATCGTCACTGTCGAGATTGGTCGTGACCGATCGGGATTAGGGCTTGGATCGATCGCAACCGTCAGATCGTCGGTGATCAGACCGATCGCCACGGTCCAAGATCGGTCGTGGCCGATCGGGATCAAGGCTTGGATCGATTGCAACCGTCGGATCGTCGCCGATCGGACCGATCGTAATTATTTTTGGAAAATATAATTTTTATCAAATATAATTTTTAATAAAAATATTGCAACGCAATATCGATGCATTTTTCTAGAAATAAAAATAATTTTCTCAGAGAAAATAAGTTTTAATATTGCGATGCATATATTGTGTCGCAATGTTTTTTAGAAAAATAAATGTCGCGATGTTTTTTAAAAATTAATTATGTTAAACAGCGATGTAATAAAATAATTTTTAATTTAGCGACACAAGTATTGCGTCGCAATATTTTTTTAAAAAATAAATTTTATAAAATATAATTAAAAGATAAAGAAATTAAAAATAAAACGTTGCGACGCAACGAACTGCATTGCAATTGTTTTAAAAAAATTAAATTTGGTACATGCGTCGGATCGGTCATCGCCGACCGGGATCGATCATGGCTTCGATTGATCGCAACCATCGGATCATCGCCGATCGGATTGATCGCGACGGTGCAAGATCGTTCATCGCTGACCGGATCGATAATGGCTTCGATCGATCGCAATCGTCGGATCGTCGCCGATCGGATCGATCGCGATGGTCTAAGATCGTTCATCGCCGATCGGGATCGATCATGGGCTTCGATCGATCACAACCGTCGGATCGTCGCCGATCGGACCGATCGCAACGGTCCAACATCGGTCGTGGCCGATTGGATCAGGGCTTGGATCGATCGCAACCGTTGGATCATCGGTGATCAGACCGATCGCAATGGTCCAAGATCGGTCGTGGCCGATCGGGATCAGGGCTTGGATCGATCGCAACCGTCGGATCGTCCCGATCGGACCGATCGCAACGGTCCGAGATCGATCGTGGCCGATGGAGATCAAGGCTTGGATCGATCGCAACCGTCGGATCATCTGCGATCGGACCGATTGCCATGGTTCGAGATCGGTCGTGCCCGATCGTGATAAGGGCTTGGATCGATCGCAACCGTCGGATCGTCGACGATTGGACCAATCGCAACGGTCTGCGATCGGTCGTGGCCGATCGGGATCAGGCTTGGATCGATCGCAACCGTCCGATCATCGCCGATTGGACCGATCGCATGGTCCGAGATCGGTCGTGGCCGATTGGGATCAGGGCTTGGATCGATCGCAGCCATCAGATCGTCGGCGATCGGACTGATCGCAACGGTCCCAAGATCTATCGTGGCCGATCGGGATCACGCTTGGATCGATTGCAACCGTCGAATCATCGGCGATCGAACCGATCACACGGTCCGAGATCGTCGTGGCCGATCAGGATTAGGGCTTGGATCGATCACAACCGTCGGATCGTCGTGATCGGACCGATCGCCACGGTCCGAGATCGGTCATGGCCGATCGGGATCAGGGCTTTGATCGATCGTAACCATCGAATCGTCGCGATCGGACCGATCGCAACGGTCCGAGATCAGTCATGGCTGATCGGGATTAGGGCTTGGATCGATCGCAACCATCGGATCGTCGCCGATCGGACCGATCGCAATGGTCCGAGATCGGTCATGGCCGATCGAGATCAGGGCTTGGATCGATCGCAAACGTCGGATCATCGTAGTTCGGACCGATCGCAATGGTCCGAGATCGGTCGTGGCCGATCGGGATCAGGATTGGATCGATCGCAACCGTCGAATCGTCAGCGATCGGATCGATCACAATGGTCCAAGATCGGTCGTGGCCGATCGGGATCAGGGCTTGGATCGATCGCAACCATCGGTTCGTCGGCGATCGTACCGATCGCCACGGTCCGAGATCGATCGTGGCCGATCGGGATTAGGGCCTGGATCGATTGCAACCGTCGGATCGTCGCCGATCGGACCGATCACAATGGTCCGAGATCGATCGTGGCTGATCGGGATTAGGTCTTAGATCGATCACAACCGTCGGATCATCGCCGATCGGACCGATCGCAATGGTCCGAGATTGGTCACTGTCGATCGGGATCAGGGCTTGGATCGATCGCAACCGTCGAATCGTTGGCGATCGTACCGATCGCAATAGTTCGAGATCAGTCATGGCCGATTGGGATCAGGGCTTGGATCGATCACAATCGTCGGATCGTCGGTGATCAGACCGATCGCAACGGTCCGAGATCGATCGTGGCCGATCGGGATCATGGCTTGGATCGATCGCAATCGTCGGATCATCAGCGATCAGACCGATCGCTAAGGTCGAGATTGGTCATGGCCGATCGGGATCAGGGCTTGGATCGATCGCAACCGTCAGATCGTCAGCAATCGGACCGACTGCCACGGTCCGAGATCGGTCGTGGCCGATCGGGACCAGGGCTTGGATCGATCGTAACCGTCAGATCGTTGCCGATCGTTCCGATCGCAATTATTTCTTAAAATATAATTTTTATCAAATATAATTATCAAATAAAAATATTGCGATGCATTATCGATGCATTTTCCTAGAAAATAAAAATAATTTTCTTAGAGAAAACAAGTTTTAATATTGCGACGCATATATTGTGTCACAATGTTTTTTAGAAAAATAAATGTCGTAATGTTTTTAAAAAATTAATTATGTTAAATAGCGATGCAATAAAAAATAAATTAATAAAATAATTTTTAATTTAGCGACGCAAGTATTGCGTCGCAATATTTTTTAAAAAAATTAAATTTTATAAAAATATAATTAAAAGATAAAAAAATTAAAAATAAAATATTGCGATGCAACGAACTGCGTCGCAATTGTTTTTAAAAAATTAATTTTGGTACATGCGTCGGATCGGTCATCACCGACCGGGATCGATCTTGGCTTCGATCGATCGCAACCATCGGATCGATCGCGACGGTGCGAGATCGTTCATCGCCGACTGGGATCGATCATGGCTTCGATCGATCGCAACCATTGGATCGTCGTCAATCGGATCGATCGTGACGGTCTAAGATCGTTCATCGCCGACAGGATTGATCATGGCTTCGATCGATCGCAACCGTCGGATCGTCGCTGATCGGATCGATCGCAACGGTCCGAGATCGATCGTGGCCGATCAGGATCAGGGCTTGGATCGATCGCAACTGTCAGATCATCGGTGATCGGACCGATCGCAACGGTCCAAGATCGGTCATGGCCAATCGGGATCAGGGCTTGGATCGATCGCAATCGTGGGATCGTCGCCGATCGGACTGATCGCAACTGTCCGACATCGATCGTGGCTAATCGAGATCAGGGCTTGGATCGATCGCAACCGTTGGATTGTCTGCGATCGGACCGATCGCCACGGTCCGAGATCGATCGTGGCCGATCGTGATAAGGGCTTGGATCGATCGCAACCATGGATCATCGGCGATCGGACCAATCGCAATGGTTCGAGATCGGTCGTGGCCGATCGGGATCAGGGCTTGGATCAATCGCAACCGTCAGATCGTCACCAATCGGACCGATAGCAATGGTCTGAGATCTATCGTGGCCGATCGGGATAAGGGCTTGGATCGATCGCAACCATCAGATCGTCGGCGATCGGACCGATCGCAACGGTCTAAGATCGGTCGTGGCCGATCGGGATCACGGCTTGGATCGATTGCAACCGTCGAATCATCAGCGATTGGACCGATCGCCACGGTCCGAGATCGATCGTGGCCGATCAGGATCAGGGCTTGGATCGATCGCAACCGTCGGATCATCAGCGATCGGACCAATCCCCACGGTCCAAGATCTGTCGTGGCCGATCGGGATTAGGGCTTGGATCGATCGCAACCATCTGATCATCGGCGATCGGATCGATCACAATGGTCCGAGATCGGTCGTGGCCGATCAGGATCAGGGCTTGGATCGATCGTAACCGTCGATCGTCACCGATCGGACCGATCACAACGGTCCGAGATCGATCGTGGCCGATCGGGATCAAGGCTTGGATCGATCGCAATTGTCGAATAGTCGGCGATCGGATCGATCGCAACTATTTGAGATCGGTCGTGGCCAATCGGATCAGGGCTTGGATCGATCACAACCGTCGGATCGTCGCCGATCGGACCGATCGCAACGGTCCGAAATCGGTCGTGGCCGATCAGGATCAGGGCTTGGATCATCACAACCGTTGGATCATCGCCGATCGAACCGATCGCAATGGTCCAGATCGGTCGTGGCCGATCGAGATCAGGGTTGGATCGATCGCAATCGTCAAATCGTCGACGATCGGACTGATCGCAACTGTTCGAGATCGGTCGTGGCCGATCGGGATCAGGGCTTTGATCGATCGCAACCATCGGATCGTCGGTGATCGGACCGATCGCAACGGTTCGAGATCGGTCGTGGCCGATCGGGATCAGGGCTTGGATCGATCACAACCATCAGATCATCGGCGATCGGACCGATCGCAACGGTCCGAGATCGGTCGTGGCCGATCGGGATCACGGCTTGGATCGATTGCAACCGTCGAATCGTCGGCGATCGGACCGATCGCCATGGTCCGAGATCGGTCGTGGCTGATTAGGATAAGGGCTTGGATTGATCGCAACCGTCGGATCGTCGCCGATCGGAACGATCGCAACAGTTCGAGATCGGTCGTGGCCGATCGGGATCAAGGCTTGGATCGATCGCAATCATCGAATCGTTGGCGATCGAACCGATCGCAATGATCCAAGATTGATCATGGCCGATCGGGATCATGGCTTGGATCGATCGCAACCGTCGGATCGTCGGCGATCGGACCGATTGCCACGGTCCAAGATTGGTCGTGGCCGATCGGGATCAGGGCTTGGATCGATCGCAACCGTCGGATCGTCACCGATCGGACTGATCGCAACTATCCGGTGTAATATATGCTCTGTACTTGCCCTGTTAGCTCTTAGCTATACCTTTTGTTTTTCTGGTGATCATATGTCTGTGTATCTGAATGGTGTGTTATCCTTTTGTGGCTATTTATCATATGGGTTTTTCAGACTTGATGTGAAAATATCTGACTCTTACTATTCATATGCTTGTGCTTCTTTTCCTGCATGTGATAATTCTTCACTTTGGCATGCCAGACTTGGTCATGTGGACCAAGATAGGATGGCACGGATGGTTAGAGAAGGGCTATTGGGCCCCCTCAGCAAATAAGCCTCCCCATGTGTGAGTCTTGCTTGGCAGGAAAGGCATCAAGAAAGCCTTTTGATAAGGCTTCTATGGCCTCTCAGCCATTAGAGCTAGTACACTCAGATATCTGTAGACTCATGAGTGTCAGAGCATGCCATAGCGCATCTTATTTTCTCACATTATCGATGATTATTCGCGATTTGGGTATGTGTACCTAATCTCCCACCGCTATGATGTGATGGATTGTTTCCGTCGCTTCTTAGCTAAGGTAAAAAATCAAAAGGAGAAGACTTTGAAGTCTCTCCGGACTGATAGAGGTCGCGAATATTTATCTGATCAATTTCAGAAGCTTTGTGAGGAGAAAGGGATACACAGGCAACTCACCATTCCTGGGATGCTGCAGCAAAATGGTGTTGCAGAGTGTCAAAACAGGACTTTACTGGATATGGTTAGGTCAATGATGGAGCAGGCAAATCTCCCGATTAGTTTCTGGGATGATGCACTTTTGACTGCTGCCTACATTCTTAACCGCATACCCAGTAAATTGGTGTCCTCCACACCATATGAGTTATGGTATGGCGCGAGACCTTATGTAGATCATTTGCACCCGTGGGGTTCAGCAGGATATGTTCACAACACCTCCCATAAGTTGGGAAATCTAGGTCTTAAGTTCAGCAAAAAGGTGTTCATTAGGTACCCTCAAAATTCTAAGGGTTACGTGATGTATGGTGAATATCCTGATGGAGGACTGACTGAAATAGAGTCCAGAGATGTGGAATTCATAGAGAATGAATTTCTAAGCATTGGTGAGATCAAGAAGGACCTAACCCTGTATGAGTTACTGGAGGACTTTCCTACTATCTCTAGCGAGGGAGGGGCATTATGGCCTGTTCCAGATATCGCCACGATAGTGAGGGTGCTGGGCCCAGTAGGAGTGACACATCAGACAGTGGGAGCGCACAGGCTGAGCCCAATGGGATCTCACCCATGAGGGTTAATGTACCTTTAGGGAGTAGCTCTCAAAGTCTAGATCCATTGTTACGAAGAAGTACACGTGGAATAGTTCCACAGCGATACTTTGAGGTTGAAAGGAATGTGTTTCTCTGTGCCCTGTTGGATCTAGATGAGCCAGTCTCTTTTCATGAGGCACTTGATTCATCAGTTCGTAAAGAGTGGCTAGCTGCTATGGAAGATGAGATGGAGTCTATGGACAGGAACCATGTGTGGGACCTGATAGACTTACTGCCTAGGCACAAATCTATAGGAAATAAGTGAGTCCTAAAGATAAAGCACAAGGTTGATGGGTCAATCGATAAGTACAAGGCTCGACTTGTAGTGAAGGGCTATACCCAGATGGAGGGTATAGACTATGAGGAGACATTTTTTCCTGTGGTGAGATTTGCCTTCATTCGCCTGATCTTAGCTATAGTAGCTTAGTTAGATTTGGAGCTACATCAGATGGATATCAAGATAGCATTTCTTAATGGAAGCCTGGATGAAGAAATCTACATGGATCAACTTTTGGGCTTTGTGGCTAAAGGAAAGGAGGGCAAAGTGTGCCACCTTAAAAGATCCATATATGGTCTCAAGCAATCATCCAGACAGTGGTACTTCAAATTTCATGAAGCCATTACATCGATTGGCTTAACCATGATTGAGGAGGACCACTGTGTATACATTAAGAAAGCAGACGATGAAATTCTGTTTTAAGCGTTGTATGTGGATGATATCCTAATAGCTAGAAATTCTATAGGGGTGATCAATGCCACTAAGGAGTGGTTGTCCTCCGTTTTTGAGATGAAGGATATGGGTGAGGCGAATTTTGTGCTAGGAGTGAGGATCCTAAGGAATCGTGCTAAGAAGTTTCTTGGTCTGTCTCAAGAAACTTATATTCAAAAAATCTTAGAATAATTCCGAATGTACTATTTGAAACCCGTTGATACCCCAATAGAGAAGGCCTGCACCTTGAGTATTGACCAGTGCCCTAGAACGAATGAGGAGAGAGAGAAGATGAGCAGGATTCCCTATGCAAATGCTGTGGGAAGTTTGATGTACGCTATATTGTGTACACGTCCTGACATTAGCTTTGCGGTAGGCTTGGTCAGTCGGTACCAAAGCAACCCAGGGCTTGCTTATTGGGAAGCAGTAAAGAGGATTTTCGCTACCTTCATAGTACTGCTAATCTCGCCCTATGTTATCAAGGAGGAGATTTGAGATTAAAGGGTTTTTGTGACTCTGATTGGGATGGTGATAGAGATGAGCGTAAATCCACTTCAGGATATGTGTTCATCTTTGGAGGTAGAGTTGTATCTTGGTGCAGTAAGAAACAGAACTGCACAGCCCTGTCCACTATGGAAGTCGAATACATTGCTTGTTCGGCTGCTGTTCAGGAAGCCATGTGGCTGAGGAGGTTCTTGAGACAACTCGAGATATTAGCCAGTGCTCATGAGACTATTCAGATATGTTTCGATAGCATGGCAGCATTGCAATATGCTAAAGATTCCAAGTATCATGGAAGGTCTAAGCATATTGACATTAGATATCACTTCATTTGAGATATGGTCAAGCAAGGAGAGGTTACCCTTAGACATATCCCTACTAGCAGGATGTTGGCTGATCCATTGACTAAGCCCATTGCTAGAGATGTCTTCCAGACTCATATGAGGAGTCTGGGTCTGCATTGTATCTGATAGACAGGGATTGTATGGATATTATAGACCGTGTGTTATTTATGTTAAAATAAAATGCTTATTTTTATTATTATCATGATGAGTTCATATTGGCAGGCACATATGTGTATAAATGCCACAGGCTTTGATCAGCTCACTCACAAGGGTGATCAATCTGACACTTTTGTAGTGGGCATGATGAGACTAAAGTAGCCATGATAGATGCTTGAGTGAATGCATGGGTTGCATATGATACTATATGAGTTACAGACTGCATGAGTTGCAAATTGCATAAGTTGCTAAATGGGCTACATAAATTATTATAATAAGTCATCTCAGTTTGGACTGAGATAAGACTCAGAGAGTCGAGTACGGAGTATGTACATGTATGTCTACAGATCCGTGCTAAAGCTTATTGTAGCCGAACTAGGAGCATTGGTGTGTGCTTGAGTCAGGCAACTTTGTGATGCCTGGACTTGTGTTCGTACGGTATTTGAGTATGACATAGCCCATTGAGTGGGGGCTCCACTGTAACATGCATTATGTTGCATGTGCTAAAGTCGACCCAGTAGGGGTAACTAAAAACTCCCTCTCCGTTACCGTGTGAGCCCTAAACTTTGTAGTGTCCTTGGACTTGAGCCTATATCATGAAGTTGGAGTTCAGGATGAGTTTCTTAGCCTTACCCTTCAGGGTCATGAAATTAATACGGCCACATGAGATAATCCTAGGAAGTCAACTAGACAAAGATGGATTGGTATGAGCGTTCAAGGAAGATTATTCACGACCGCACCTTATCTGTTGTGATCCATAGCCCGGGCAATCATATGCGTGAGTTGCATATGATTATGGACAAAGATACTTGACTTAGTGTTTTTTCAAGTATTGCTCAGATTAAATCCTTGAGGGATTGAGAGTACTTGATTATGGTGTGATCGGATTTTCTGGGATACGGACGAGATTAGATTGCATCGTTTAATGTACTGTATTAGTTATTCATTAACTTAGTGCAGCATTTTCACTGTGTCACTGTGTGTGAATTTCGCCGGGTCGCACACCCCACAGCACTGCAAGATGAGAGAGGTGAATGGCATTAAAACTAAGGTTCTGTGTGGACGAGTGGGAGATTGTTACGAAACAGGAGGGCTAAAACCATTTTAGCCCCTGTTCTTCTTGCGGCTGGGATGGAGCCGCCCACGAGGAACATGGACTCCGACCGGAAGTGACGTCCACCCATAACCCTTAAATGAGTTGTCTCCTGGACGAGATCTATAAGAAAGGGAGATGGGCTCCCGATTAGGAACACAGAGAGAGAAGAACAGCTAGCTTCTTCTCCTCCTCCCATTGCCTTCTCCCTCTTCGGCACCGCGGTCCAGGGGTGTGGGCATCTCCGGGGACTCTTGTAGCCCCCCGACGACCGACGATCCTCGCCGAAACAGATGAGTCGTCCCCTGTTCCACGGTTCATGGATACCAACAGATTCCATCCTTCATTTTCAGCAAAACGGTTGGAATCTGGATTGCTAACATTGCTGTTATGGTTACGAGGATTGGTAGTCTTAGTAGTCTTTGGCATCCACATCGTGGCAGCTGATCACTTCTCGCACCCTGCACAGCATATTCCATCACAAGCTAGGGTCTTGTGAGGTGGAATAAATGGAAATTCTGACATGCTTTTCTGGCCAAAGAACGGAGGAAATAGTTTTCTCTTTCGAGTTATAAAGACTCATGGGAAATCCGGATACTAGTTGATTTGTCGCATGAGGGAGGCGCTGCCAAGGGGTGAGAGAGATGCGTTGGTCATTGGCTAGTGAGTCATCGCGGGATGCCTCATGGCGGAGGGGCGCGATGCTCGCGATCGAAGGGGACCAAATGCTCAGATGACGACCGACGGAGCTCGAGCTGGTGGTAGGTAGCTTGAGATTAGGCCGATTGGCCAGTTGGCGCTTTGTCGTTCCCTTCAAATCAAAGAGAGGAAGGCCTTCGCCCGCCTGTAAAAAAAAAAAAGGGAAGGGCTGCACCGATGTGGGCTGGCCCGGCCTCATGCCGAAGCGAGGTGATGCTGGGGATGAGCAAGAGAGATTGAGAACAAGCCGGCGATAGGTGAGCGATGGCTAGGACAGGGGTCTGAGTCGAAGAGGTGAACCATAGAAGGGTTGGGGCTAATCTGAATTGCCCTAATCGAGCTGATGAATGATGACTAATCATGGTCAATGGACATTGGGTCAAGTTTAGTTGGTAAGCCCAAATATCAAACCAGCGAAGCCAAATCCATGCATTAAGGTTGTAACCCCCGGTAAATTATTATGGGGGAATGTAACTCCTAGTATTCATTAGGGACACCTGGCATCTTGACTTCCTTCTGACGTTTAGGTCCCCATGCGACGTCTGGTTTCTTGGGTCTTCGCGTGTCGGATGGGTTCCCATTTTTTATTGATCCGAGCGTCGCGTGGGAGAAAAAAAAGGAGTTGGAGGATGACTCCCTCCTTCACCCTTGCACACACCTCTTCCAGGTAATCCCTTGCCCATCCTTTTAATGCCAAGAGAGAGAGAGAGAGAGCTGAGAGAGAAATAGCCGGGAAGAGAGAGAGAGAGAAAGAGAGCCAGAGAGAGAGAGAGCCAAAGAGAGAGAGAAAGAGAACTAGAGAGAGAGAGAACGCGAGAGATAGAGAGAGGGAGTTGCCGGTCGATCCTTTGGTTCAGGCCCGGCGGCGTGCTCGCCGCCTCGCCGGGCCTGAGATTTGGCCGGCAACCCGCCGGCACCGGGGGAGGTGTCCGGCGGGGTGGCGGTGGAGAAATAGAAGAGAGAGAGGGCCAATTGGCCCTTCTCTCGCGCGGTGGCGGCTTCCGCTGGTTGGTTCGGGCCCGGCGGCGTGCTCGCCGCCTCGCCGGGCCCGAGCTTTGGCCTGTCGCCTCCACCGGCGCCGGGCATGCGTCTGGTGGAGGTCCGGCCGGCCAAGGTGGCCAGCCATGCCGCCGGCACAGTATCATGCTGCGCGGATGCGTAAGAGGAAAAGGAAGAAATTGAGAGAGAGAGGGAGAGTTTGGGGGCCGGCCGTGGCGGCGGCCGGCTCTGGCCCGGCCACCGGCGGTTGGGCCGCCCTCAATTTGGCCGGCGGCGGCCCTGGCCGCCGGCTAAGTCCCCGTCCCCTGTTCGGTGAAACCAGGGATCGGGAGGGCTTCGGTTGAACCGGGCCGGCTGGGCCGGCCGGTTCAGGGCCTTTTGGGTCATGCAGCATTGAGATTTGGGGTTGATTTTTGGGCTCCGTAACGGATCGGGATTAGCAAAATAATTATATGGCTAGAATCTGGGTGAATTCTAGTTTCATGGGGTATTTTTACTTCCCCAATTGGATATGTATAGTGGGAGATATTCGAGCCCAAAGTAGGGCCCATGAACTAGTCTGGGTAAAATTCTAAGGGTCATTTTAATATTGTATTCTAATAAATTAATTGTGTAAATGATCCTGTAGGTGCTCAGACATCTGACTAGCTGATATATACCTGTTGGATTGCGTACTGAGGTAAGTAAGCCAGTTATCAGTATTTAATAAATTATTTTATTCATTATATAAATTTTTAAATAGTAAATTACATTGTGACATGAAGAATTGTTATGGCTAAATTGTAAGTAGATGAATATTATGAACACATGGTTGTTTATATGCTATGATTTCATATGTGGATGCTATACATGAGAGATGCAGTTATTATGACATTGATGTGATATATTACATGCAATTGTTCAGTAAGTATAATCCACTGTTTATGCAATATAGAGATGTTATTGATATGTTTGTGCATGATGTGAGGTACTATTATGTGTCGTCATGGTTCTCCTTTATCATGTCATACCACACACACATCTAGAGGATGTGTTCTGCTTGTTTATGCCATTCACACGTCTAGAGGATATGTTCTGCTTGTTTATGCCACCTACACGTCTAGAGGATGTATTCTGCTTGGGTTCGAGATGGCATCACACATCTAGAGGATGTGTTCTAAGTTACTATGAGGTGGCATCACACATCTAGAGGATGTGTTCTCCTTGGTTCGAGGTGGCATCACACATATAGAGTATGTGTTCTGGTGGATTATGATATGGCGTGACCCTGGTATCTGGACCCTTTCAGTAGGGGGATGCTTGTTGGTACACTATTGAGATATTGCAGGGCCGTGGGTCACATTTACAGCTACCATTGAGAGTATAAACAGTGGGTTTACTTACATTGCATGTTTGAGTATTTGTGGAATGTTTATGCATGCAAATCATTTATGTGCTTATTGATTGCTATGCTATGATTTGACTGGATAACGTGGCTTACTTATTGAGTGTAAGCTCATAAAAATCTTACAATGTTTTTGTTAGAGCCACGAGATTGAAGATGGATTGTTGGGGTGATGGAGCTTCTATTAAATAAAACAAGACCCATTATTTTGTTGTAACCCCGGTATTACTTATGTGTAGGGCTTGATGCCCAAACTTATTATTATGGTGTGTAAGGGTTTGTAACCCCAAAACTTTTAGTATTGAGTGATGTATTTGGCTTGGTTATATATATAATAATGTTATGTGTGAAAAATTTTGTGACGCCTTGCATGCCCGACATGCGGCGGGTTGTCACCCTAGCCCGATATTTGGGTCTGGAGCGTGACAGCTTTAGTGGTATCAGAGCCTAGGTTTTGACCTTAGGGACACATGCGTGATGACACTCTAGGCAAAATACTAGGATGATATGGAGACAATTATGACTTTCAAGGAATTTCATGAATTATGCTTTGGAAGCTTGAAATTTAAAGTTTATCAAGATATTAATTGAATTACAAGTTTGATAGGAATTGAGAATGAACCATCGCAAGCCAATGATATTATGTGGGCTCCCTGGCTGGTAGCCTTGATCAGTGGGGAGGTCAAGGGGCTTCTAGAGGTTTTAGCTCCATTAAACTTGTTGGAAATGATTCGTAGCAGTTTCAGACCTTTAAATAATATGGGAGATGAAATTTTAATTGGATATGCAATAAAAGATAGATGAATATATGGAATAAATATAGTAGTGAAAAATTTCAATTGATGACTAATATGACTAAGATAACATCATATGTCCATATTGCAATCGAGTTGATATGTGGATTTGGAGTTAGTAAATCTAAATTTGAATGTGGATGTATATAATGAATTTTTAATAGTGGAACTTACATTGTTGATATTATAAGTTTAAGATTATGAGCTAATCTGCTGGTTATAGGAATGATTAATATTGATGATATTTTGGGAATGAATAGTTAACTACATATTTTGATCAATTACAATTGAGTACTTTCTGAATTTGAGTCTGGATGGATAAGTATATATAGTGAATTTTACTAAGAGAACTTTTATTATGGATATTGCATGTTCAAAACTGATTGTTAATTTGCTAGATGTGGAGATGGTTGATATTGATGCTAATGAAATAGTTGACTGTATATTATATCTTGATGGACCATTTAGGAAGAATATAAAATTTTAAATTCTGAGGCAATTACTGTTTAAGTTGTTGAGAGCAGTAGACTCTATTAATCTTTAGAACTGATTTTGGCTATAAATGATCAAATATTTTGATGCTAGAGAGTGAAAGATTTTAGCAGTAATAAGAATAAGATAAATTTCACTGATAAAGAATTTCATGGGGATTTTTATTTTTTAATAGATTTCTAAATCAAGATATCTATTCATTAATTTATTGTGCCTTTCTTCATAGTTCCTAAGGAGATATCTTTCTCTAGGATGGATAATTATCAATCAGCCGTAAGTGACATGAATCTTTTCTAGGAAAAAGAAGGAAGATGATTTTATTTTGACTATTGCTAATTATGGATTATGGTTAAGGATACATCTATTATCACTTTCAAGTCATAGAGAGATTACTGTAATTTCAAATTATGTCTTTCGGATGGTAAGTGCATTTTCAATCTTTATTGACCTTATAAGTCTTGTATCCATCTGAGCTAGATTAGTAAAGTCACTTTGAGATATTTGAAGGATTTAAATTAATTGGTCATGTTATGGCATGAGACATTGCATAATCTATAGATGATTTTGATAATCATTGGTAACGAAATAATCGATTCAAGAATTTGAATCATTTAAATTGCATTATTTATTGAGGATATACTAACCTATTCATGAGAAATTGATTGGTTATGGTGGTATTATTGATAAATATGAAGGAGATAAATTAATCATACTGATGATTAATGATGGCACTATTATTCAAAGAAATTAAATTAGTTGATTATGATCATTATGAAAGATATCCTATTCAATTGCATAATGTTCATTGATGTTAGCTTGAAGTATTCAAGAGTGAAACCAAGTATGTTATGATGATTGAAATAAGTGTCGTAATGATTAGTGGCATATTCAACTATTTATGAGTTGAGAGAGCATTGGAAGAAAACTATCTTATATCTAATTTACAAGAATTTAGAATTGTCTCATCGAGGAATTAAGAATACCTGATGTGTTACTAAGAATGGATGACATAATACATATGATGGATTCTATGATATTTATAATGATTGTATTGTGAGAAGTTAAAAAAAAAAAAGGGGGACATGAAAGAAATACTTCTTAAGGAAATTAATTTTTATTTGGTAGAAAGATTAAATTAATTTTGAAAGTTGGACATGTCATTTGGGTACTTGGGAATGAAATAAAAGTTTGCTAGTGAGTATCTTTAATGGTACAAAATTTGTGGACATTTAATTTCGAGGATGAAATTTTAGCGGGATGAAATGTTAATATTTGTTTTTGGTTTAATGGTAAACTGCGTAAATTGAGTTTGTATCCATTTGTCTTTCTCTCCTAATTCGATGATGTCATCATAAGGCTTTGTGGATTAAGCTGAATTTCTGTCCAACCTTCCATCCTCAAATAGATGGACAATCTGCATGAACCAATTAGCTTTTGATGATATACTGCAAGCCTGTGTGATGGATTTAGAAAGTGCTTGGTATAGCTTCTTACCCTTAGTGAAATTGCTTATTTTATTGATTACCAAGCCAACAGTCAAATGAATTCATTTAAGTTGTCTATGATATAAGGTATAGATCCCTTTTTATTGAAATGAAATGAGAGAGACAATTTTGGACTGAGCTGGTGTAGCAACTATGAAAAGTATCGTTAATTAAAGCAGCTTCATGTAGCTCTGAGTCAATAGAAAAGTTATGTTGATGTCAAAAAAAAGAAAGATTTGAAATTTTAGGTTGAAAATCATTTGGAAGTTTTACTAATCAATGATATGATGAGATTTGTGTTAGAGCTGATTTGAGCCACAATACATTGGGCCATTTGAGATTTTGATCAAAATAAAGGAGGTGGCTTATAACTTAGCACTATCTTCATTACTCTTTGGGGTGTTCAATGTGTTTCATATCTTTATGACTGAGGAGGTGTAGTTCAAACCCCCGTTATGTGTTAGAACTTGAACCGATTTAGTTTAAGAAAGAATTGACTTATGAAGATCATCTTGTGCCCATTGTGGACCGCAAGGATCAAGTTCTGAGATGGTGTAGCATTCCTTATATCAAGGTTCAGTGGAGTAATCATTCTGAGATGGAGGCTATTTGGTAGCTTGAGGAAGAAATGAAAAAGAAGTATCCACAATTATTTGCAAGTAAATTCTCTATTCAAGATTGTTGATAGATCAAATTTGAATTCTATAGTATATTTGATGTGTGTCAATTTCTAGGACGAAATTTTTATATGGGGGGGAGAATGTAACCCCCGGTAAATTATTATGGGGGAATGTAACTCCTAGTATTCATTTGGGACACCTGGCATCTTGACTTCCTTCTGACGTTTAGGTCCCCATGCGACGTTTGGTTTCTTGGGTCTTCGCGTGTCGGATGGGTTCCCATTTTCTATTGATCCGAGGCGTCGCGTGGGAGAATAAAAGGAGTTGGAGGATGACTCCCTCCTTCACCCTGGCACACACCTCTTCCAGGTAATCCCTTGCCCATCCTTTTAATGCCAGAGAGAGAGAGAGAGCCTGAGAGAGAAATAGCCGGGAAGAGAGAGAGAGAAAGAGAGCCAGAGAGAGAGAGAGAGCCAGAGAGAGAGAGAGAAAGAGAACCAGAGAGAGAGAGAGAACGCAAGAGACAGAGAGAGGGAGTTGCCGGTCGATCCTTTGGTTCAGGCTCGGCGGCGTGCTCGCCGCCTCGCCGGGCCTGAGATTTGGCCGGCGACCCCGCCGGCACCGGGGGAGGTGTCCGGCGGGGTGGTGGTGGAGAGAGAGAAGAGAGAGAGAGGGCCAATTAGTCCTTCTCTCGCGCGGTGGCGGAAGCCAAGCTGGTTGGTTCGGGCCCGGCGGCGTGCTCGCCGCCTCACCGGGCCCGAGCTTTGGCCTATCGCCTCCATCGGCGCTGGGCGTGCGTCCGGTGGAGGTCCGGCCGGCCAAGGTGGCCGGCCGTGCCGCCGGCACAGTATCGTGCCGGATGTGTAAGAGGAAAAGGGAGAAATTGAGGGAGAGAGGAGGAGTTTGGCGGCCGGCCGTGGGGCCGGCCGGCTCTGGCCCGGCCACCGGCGGCCGGGCCGCCCTCAATTTGGCCGGCGGCGGCCCTGGCCGCCGGCTAAGTCCCCGTCCCCTGTTCGGTGAAACAGGGGATCGGGAGGGCTTGGGTTGAACCGGGCCGGCTGGGCCGGCCGGTTCAGGGCCTTTTGGGCCGTACAGTATTGAGATTTGGGGTTGGTTTTTGGGCCCCGTAACAGATCGGGATTAGCAAAATAATTATATGACTAGAATCTGGGTGAATTCTAGTTTCATGGGGTATTTTTACTTCCCCAATTGGGTATGTATAATGGGAGATATTCGAGCCCAAAGTAGGGCCCGTGAACTAGTCTAGGTAGAAATTCTAAGGGTCATTTTAATATTTGTATTCTAATAAATTAATTGTGTAAATGATCCTGTAGGTGCTCAGACATTGACTAGCTGATATATACCTGTTGGATTGCGTACTGAGGTAAGTAAGCCAGTTATCAGTATTTAATAAATTATTTTATTCATTATATGAATTTTTAAATAGTAAATTATATTGTGACATGAAGAATTGTTATGGCTAAATTGTAAGTAGATGAATATTACGAACACATGGTTGTTTAAGTGCTATGATTTCATATGTGGATGCTATGCATGAGAGATGCAGTTATTATGACATTGATGTGATATATTACATGCAATTGTTCAGTAAGTATAATCCACTGTTTATGCAATATAGAGATGTTATTGATATGTTTGTGCATGATGTGAGGTACTGTTATGTGTCACCGCGGTTCTTCTTTATCATGTCATACCACACACACATCTAGAGGATGTATTCTGCTTGTTTATGCCATTCACACGTCTAGAGGATGTGTTCTGCTTGTTTATGCCACCTACACGTCTAGAGGGTGTGTTCTGCTTGGGTTCGAGATGGCATCACGCATCTAGAGGATGTGTTCTGAGTTACTATGAGGTGGAATCACACATCTAGAGGATGTGTTCTGCTTGGTTCGAGGTGGCATCACACATATAGAGTATGTGTTCTGGTGGATTATGATATGGCGTGACCCTGGTATCTGGACCCTTTCAGTAGGGGGATGCTTGTTGGTACACTATTGAGATATTGCAGGGCCGTGGGTCACATTTACAGCTACCATTGAGAGTATAAACAGTGGGTTTACTTACATTGCATGTTTGAGTATTTGTGGAATGTTTATGCATGCAAATCATTTATGTGCTTATTGATTGCTATGCTATGATTTGACTGGATAACGTGGCTTACTTATTGAGTGTAAGCTCATAAAAAATCTTACAATGTTTTTGTCAGAGCCACGAGATTGAAGATGGATTGTTGGGGTGATGGAGCTTCTATTAAATAAAACAAGACCCATTATTTTGTTATAACCCCGGTATTACTTATGTGTAGGGCTTGATACCCAAACTTTATTATTGTGGTGTGTAAGGGTTTGTAACCCCAAAACTTTTAGTATTGAGTGATGTATTTGGTTTGGTTATATATATAATAATGTTATGTGTGAAAAATTTTGTGACGCCTTGCGTGCCCGGCATGCGGCGGGTTGTCACCCTAGCCCAATATTTGGGTCTGGGGTGTGACAAAGGTAGTGTTTAAAATATGGGATAAGAGGGGATATCCAGGTATCCCCTCTTATTCCCAAAAGCCATAACTATAAGGGATAGCTGGGAATAAAGTTAACCAAATGGATAATCCATGGTTAACCATGGGATATCCCCTCAATTTATTCCCTAGAAAATACAGGAATAGCTGGTTATCCCTCCAAATAAGAGTAAAAAAAAGTTATCCTATGGATTTACCTTTTTGCATTTGATATGATCAATGGGATAGCCAAGGGATATTCCTAGGGATAGCCAGGGAACAAACTCTATCCCGTACACTTATCCATGGATCACATTTTTTCTATCAAACACTACCTAAGTTCCAACCAGATTGACCAAATTTGGTCTAACTTAATTGTGGCCAGATCCTGCCTCATACCATGTTTGAGCCTAGATTTGAGTCATAACAGGCTTGATTAAGGACTAAAATATTTAATCTTCTTCAAACTCAAGCTTTGATTTGAATCAGATTGTCACTTGATTTGATCAATTTTTTTTAATATTTTAATATTAAGCTCAAACTCGCTTTATATTGTGGTGGTCCACCCTAAACTCACTTATTGCTGATGTTGTCGCAGCTTGGCCAATGAATGCTCGTCCGCTGTTACCTGGCATGTTCAAGAATTTGCAAGCTCCATTTCTCCATATAAACAATGTCACGCCCCAGACCCAAATATCGGGCTAGGGTGACAACCCGCCGCGTGCCGAGCACGCAAGGCGTCACAAAATTTTAACATATAACACCATTATATATAAAAACCAAGTCAAATACAATACTAAAAGTTTTGGGCTAACACCCTTACACACCACAATAATAAAGTCTGGGCATCAAGCCCTACACATATGTAATACTGGGGCTACAACAAAATAATGGTCTTGTTTTATTTAATAGAAGATCCATCACCCCACCAATCCATCTTCAACCTCGTGGCTCTGATAAAAACATTGTAAGAATTTTGTGAGCTTACACTCAGTAAGTAAACCACGTTATACAGTCAATAAGCACATAATAATTTGCATGCTTAAACATTCCACAAATACTCAAACATGCAATGTAAGTAAACCCACAGTTTATACTCTCAATAGTAACTGTAAATGTGACCCACGGCCCTGCAATATCTCAATAGTGTACCAACAAGCATCCTCCCTACTGAAAGGGTCAAAATACCATAGTGTACCAACAAGCATCCCCCCTACTGAAAGGGTCGAAATACCATAGTGTACCAACAAGCATCCCCCCTACTGAAAGGGTCGAAATACCAGGGTGTACCAACAAGCATCCCCCCTACTGAAAGGGTCGAAATACCAGGGTCACGCCATGTCAAAATCCACCAAAACACATACTCTATATGTGTGATGCCATATCATAGAACCAGAACACATCCTCTAGATGTGTAGGTAGCATAAACAAGCAGAACACGTCCTCTAGACGTGTGTGTGGTATGACATGATAAAGGAGAACCGCGGCGACACATAACAGTACCTCACATCACATGCACTCATCATATCAATAACAACTCAATATTGCATAAACAGTGGATTATACCTACTGAACAATTGCATGTAATATATCACATCAATGTCATAATAACTGCATCTCTCATGCATAGCATTCACATATGAAATCATAGCACATAAACAGCCATGTATTCATAATATACATCTACTTACAATTTAGCCACTAACAGTTCTTCATGTCATAATTCACAATTTAAACATTCATGAATCAATTATTAAATACTGATAACTGGCTTACTTACCTCAGTACGCTATCCAATAGGTATATATACAGCTAGTCAGATGTCTGAGCACCTACATGATCATTTTACACAATTAATTTATTAGCAAAGAATATTAAAATGACCCTTAGAATTTCTACCCAAACTAGTTCACGGGCCCTACTTTGGGCTCGAATATCTCCCACTATACACACCCGATTGGGGAAGTAAAAATACCCCAAGAAACTAGAATTCACCAAGATTCTAGCCATATAATTATTTTTCTAATCCCGACCTGTTACGGGGCCCAAAAACCAACCTCAAAATGGCTCACTGCACGGCCCAAAAGGCCTGAACCGACCGGCCCAGCCGGCCCGGTTCAACACCTTCCACCCGATCCCCTGTTTCACCAAACAGGGGACGGGAACATGGCCGGCGATCGGGGCCGCCGCTGGACAAATTGAGGGTGTCCCGGCCGCCGGTGGCCGGGCCCGAGCCGGCCGCCGCCGCGGCCGGCCACCAATCTCCCGATTTCTCCCTCAATTTGTCACTCTTCCTCTTACACGTCCGCGTGGCACGATGCTGTGCCGGCGGCACGGCCAGCCATCTTGGCCGGCCAGACCTCCACCGGACGCATGCCCGGCGCCGGTGGAGGCGACAGGCCAAAGCTCAGGCTTGGCGAGGCGGCGAGCACGCCGCCGGGCCCGAACCAACCGGCGGAGTTCGGCTTCCGCCACCGCACGAGAGGAGGGCCAATTGGCCCTCTCTCTCTCTCTCTCTCTCCACCACCACCCCGCCGGATGCCTCCCCCGGCGCCGGCGGAGTCGCCGGCCAAGACTCAGGCCCGGCGAGGCGGCGAGCACGCCGCCAGGCCTGAACCAAGGGATCGACCGGCTCTTGCACTGTGCCTCCCGAGCTCTCTCTCTGTCTCTCCCTGTGTCTCTCTTCCTCATGCTGTCTCTCTCTCTCCCGTCTCTCTCTCTCTCTCTCTCTAGAAACCAGGGAATTAGAAACCAGGGAATTACCTGATGAATGAAGTGCCAGTGTGAAGGAAGAAGTCCTTCTCCTCCCTATTTATTAACCTGCGCAGCGCCTCTGATCGGGGGTTTCCCGGAAGACTAAGTGCTTCGCTTGGAGCGAAGCATTAGTCTGGGGAACCCAAAAGTCAGGAGCTTGGTTCATCTGAACCAAGCCTGGTTCATCTGAACCAAATCTGGTTCGTTTGAACCGGGTATTACATCCTCCCCTCCTTATAAAAATTTCGGCCTCGAAATTGGTATACTTTAAATCTCAAAAGTCAACAATCTTAAATAGATAATTTACCTTCAATTAATTATGGATACTTCGATTTAATTTCATCCTCCAGCTCCCAAGAAGCCTCCCTCTCATAGTGATTATTCCACTGAACTTTGGCATACTGGATGGTATGCCGCCTTAGAATCTGATCCTTGCGGTTCACGATACGCACAGGATGTTCCTCATATGGTAAATCCTTCCTCAATTGAATAGGCTCATATGCTATAACATGACTGGGGTCTGAAACATATTTCCTCAGCATAGATACATGGAATACATTGTGAACACCAGATAAGATCGGGGGCAGTGCTAAGCTGTATGCAACCTCCCCAACTCCATATTTTAAGGAATACTACACCATCTCAGGACTTAATCCTTGCGGTCCACCATGTGCACAAAATGATCTTCATAGGTCAATTCTTTCTTAAACTAAATCGGTTCAAGTTCTAACACATAACGGGGTTTGAAATATACCTCCTCAGTCATAAAGATATGAAACTCATTGAATACCCCAAAGAATAATGAAGACAGTGCTAAGTTATAAGCCACCTCCTTTATTTTGATCTTATGGACTCAATTCACCTCTAAACACAAATCTCATCACGTCATTAGTTAGTAAAATTTTCAAATGATCTTCAACTTGAAATTTCAAATCTTTTTGTTTAACATCAACATAACTTTTCTATTAACTCTGACCTACATGAAGCTGCTTTAATTAACGATACTTTCATAGTTGCTACACCAGCTTAGTAACCAAAATTTTCTCTATCTCACCTCAACTCAATATGAAGGGAATCTACACCTTATATCATAGACAATTGAAATGAATCCATTGGAATGTTGACTTGGTAATCAATAAATAAGCAATTTCACTAAGGGTAAAAATTTATGCCAAGCACCTCCAAAATCTATTACACAAGCTTGCAGTATATTATTTAAAATCTAATTCATTCCTGCAAATTATCCATCTATTTGAGGGTGGAAGGCTTATGAAGACATCATCGAATTAGGAGAGTAAGACAAATGGATACAAACTCAATTTACGCGGTTTACCATCAAACCAAAAATAAATATTAACATTTTATCCCGCTAAAATTTCATCCTCGAATTTAAATGTCCATAAATTTTGTACCATTAAAGATACTCACTAGCAAACTTTTATTTCATTCCCAAGTACCCAAATGATATATCCAACTTTCAAAATTAATTTAATCTTTCTACCAAATAAAATTAAATTCCTTAAGAAGTATTTCTTTCCTGCCCCCTTATATATATATATATATATATATATATACCTTAACCTCTCACAAAACAATCATCATAAATATCATAGGGTCCATCATATGTATTATGTCATCCATTCTTAAGGTATTAACACATCAGGTACTCTTAATTCCTCGATAAGATAGTCCCAAGTTCTTTTGAATTAAATATAAGATAGTTTCCTTCCAATGCTCTCACAACTCATAAATAGTTGAATGTGCCATTAATCATTACAACACTTATTTTAATCATCATAACACACTTGGTTTCACTCTTGAATACTTCAAGCTAATATCAATGAACATTCTGCCAATCATTTAGGATATCTTTCATAATTATCATAATCAACAAATTTAATTTCTTTGAATAATAGTACCATCATTAATCATCAGTATGATTAATTTATCTCCTCCATATTTATCAATAATACCACCATAACCAATCAATTTCTCTTGAATAGGTCAGTATATCCTCAATAAATAATGCAATTTAACTGATTCAAATTCTTGAATCGATTATTTCGTTACCAATGATTATCAAAATCATTTATAGATTATGCAATGTCTCATGCCATAACATGACCAACTAATTTAAACCCTTCAAATATCTCAAAGTGACTTCACTAATCTAGCTCAGATGGATACAAGACTTATAAGGTCAATCAAAATTGAAAATGCACTTACCATCCGAAAGACATAATTAAAAATTATAGTAATCTCTCTATGGCTTGAAAGTGATAATAGATGTACCCTTAACCATAATCCATAACTGATAATAATCAAAAATAAAATCAACTCCCTCCTATTTTCTTAACAATAATCATGCCACTTATGGCTGATTGATAATTTATCCATCCTGGAGAAAGATGCCTACATATGAATTATGAAGAAAGGTACAATAAGTATGCATAATAAATTAATGAATTGATATCATGATTTAGAAATCTATTAACAGATGAAAATCCCCATGAAATTCTTTATCAGTGAAATTTATCTTATTCTCATTATTGCTAAAATCTTTCACTTTCTACTATCAAAATATTGATCATTTATAGCCAAAATCAGTTCTGAAGATTAATAGAGTCTATTGCTCTCAAAAACTTAAACAATAATTGTCTCAGAATTTAAAATTTTATATTCTTCCTAAATAGTCCATCAAGATATAGTATGCAGTCAACTATTTCATTAGCATCAATATCAACCATCTCCACATCTAGTAATTTAACAATCAGTTTTGAACATGCAATATCCATAATAAAAGTTCTCTAATAAAATTCACTATATATACTTATCCATCCAGATTCAAATTCAGAAAGTACTCAGTTGTGATTAATCAAAAAATCATGTAATTAACTATTCCATTCCCAAAATATCATCAATATTAATCCCTACAACCAGCAGATGAGTCCATAATCTTAAACTTATAATATCAACAATGTAAGTTCCATAATTAAAAATTTATTATATATCCACATTCAAATTTAGATTTACTAACTCCAAATCCACAAATCAACACAATTGCAATATGGACATAATGATGTTATCTTAGTCATATTAGTCATCAATTGTAATTTTCAACTATTATATCATATTCCATATTCATCTGTCTTTTATTGTATATCCAATAAAAGTTTCATCTTCCATATTATTTAAAGATCTACGAATCATTCCCAACAAGTTTAATGGAGCTAAAACCTTTAGAAGCCCCTTGACCTCTCCATTGATCAAGGCTACCAGCCATGGAGCCCACATAGTATCATTGGCTTGCGATGGTTCATTCTCAATTTCTATCAAACTTGTAATTCAATTAATATCTTGATAAACTTTAAATTTCAAGCTTCCAAAGCATAAATCCTGAAATTCCTTGAAAGTCATAATTGTCTCCATATCATCCAAGTATTTTGCCTAGAGTGTCAATATGCATAAGTCCCTAAGATCATAACCTAGGTCTTGTGGGTTATGGGCCCACCACGCTTCCGCTGCGTACTCTGATGTTGCATGTCCTGCATAGACTGAGCCATACCCGAGAGAGCTTGAAGCATCTCGGACAGGAATCGCTGGTGCTCAGTTCCCACTGGGTTGGCAGGGGCCATGCCTCCAGTAGTTCATTGACCCACCGGCTGATCAGCATTATCGGCCAGAGAGTCCTCCTCATACAGTTGGCTCCTAGTATAGCGAGCCATAACTAATTCCTGGTAAATTAGATGTGGTTAATATCATCATAAACTAATATGTCAGGTGTCTCTAAGTATAATGTCATCAAAATATGTTCTCTACGTGTTATCATGTCAATATGTCAGTGTCCCTAGGGTCAAAACCGTTATCATGTAATATGTCCGTGTCCCTAGGGTCATAACCTAAGCTCTGATACCACTAAAGCTGTCACGCCCCAGACCCAAATATCGGGCTAGGGTGACAACCCGCCGCGTGCCGGGCACGCAAGGCGTCACAAAATTTTAACATATAACACCATTATATATAAAAACTAAGTCAAATACAATACTAAAAGTTTTGGGCTAACACCCTTACACACCACAATAATAAGTCTGGGCATCAAGCCCTACACATATGTAATACTGGGGTTACAACAAAATAATGGTCTTGTTTTATTTCATAGAAGATCCATCACCCCACCAATCCATCTTCAACCTCGTGGCTCTGATAAAAACATTGTAAGAATTTTGTGAGCTTACACTCAGTAAGTAAATCACGTTATACAGTCAATAAGCACATAATAATTTGCATGCTTAAATATTCCACAAATACTCAAACATGCAATGTAAGTAAACCCACTGTTTATACTCTCAATAGTAACTGTAAATGTGACCCACGGCCCTGCAATATCTCAATAGTGTACCAACAAGCATCCCCCTACTGAAAGGCTCGAAATACCATAGTGTACCAACAAGCATCCCCCTACCGAAAGGGTCGAAATACCATAGTATACCAACAAGCATCCCCCCTACTGAAAGGGTCGAAATACCATAGTGTACCAACAAGCATCCCTCCTACTGAAAGGGTCGAAATACCAGGGTGTACCAACAAGCATCCCCCCTACTGAAAGGGTCGAAATACCAGGGTCACGCCATGTCAAAATCCACCAGAACACATACTCTATATGTGTGATGCCACATCATAGAATCAGAACACATCCTCTAGATGTGTAGGTGGCATAAACAAGCAGAACACGTCCTCTAGACGTGTGTGTGGTATGACATGATAAAGGAGAACCACGGCGACACATAACAGTACCTCACATCACATGCACTCATCATATCAATAACAACTCAATATTGCATAAACAGTGGATTATACCTACTGAACAATTGCATGTAATATATCACATCAATGTCATAATAACTGCATCTCTCATGCATAGCATTCACATATGAAATCATAGCACATAAACAGCCATGTATTCATAATATATATCTACTTACAATTTAGCCACTAACAGTTCTTCATGTCACAATTCACAATTTAAACATTCATGAATCAATTATTAAATACTGATAACTGGCTTACTTACCTCAGTACGCTATCCAACAGGTATATATACAGCTAGTCAGATGTCTGAGCACCTACAGGATCATTTTACACAATTAATTTATTAGCAAAGAATATTAAAATGACCCTTAGAATTTCTACCCAAACTAGTTCACGGGCCCTACTTTGGGCTCGAATATATCCCACTATACACACCCGATTGGGGAAGTAAAAATACCCCAAGAAACTAGAATTTACCAAGATTCTAGCCATATAATTATTTTTCTAATCCCGGCCCGTTACGGGGCCCAAAAATTAACCTCAAAATGGCTCACTGCATGGCCCAAAAGGCCTGAACTGGCCGGCCCAGCCGGCCCGGTTCAACACCTTCCACCCGATCCCCTGTTTCACCGAACAGGGGACGGGAACATGGCCGGCGGCCGGGGCCGCTGCCGGCCAAATTGAGGGTGGCCCGGCCGCCGGTGGCCGGGCCGAGCCGGCCGCCGCCGCGGCCGGCCACCAATCTCCCGATTTCTCCCTCAATTTGTCACTCTTCCTCTTACACGTCCGCGCGGCACGATGCTGTGCCGGCGGCACGGCCGGCCATCTTGGCCGGCCGGACCTCCACCGGACGTATGCCCGGCGCCGGTGGAGGCGACAGGCCAAAGCTCAGGCCTGGCGAGGCGGCGAGCACGCCGCCGGGCCCGAACCAACCGGTCGCCACTGCGCGAGAGGAGGGCCAATTGGCCCTCTCTCCTCTCTCTCTCTCCACCACCACCCCGCCGGACGCCTCCCTCGGCCGGCGGAGTCGTCGGCCAAGACTCAGGCCCGGCGAGGCGGCGAGCACGCCGCTGGGCCTGAACCAAGGGATCGACCGGCTCTTGCACTGTGCCTCCCGAGCTCTCTCTCTGTCTCTCTCTCTGTCTCTCTTCCTCACGCTGTCTCTCTCTCTCTCCCGCGCTCTCTCTCTCTCTCTCTCTAGAAACCAGGGAATTAGAAGCCAGGGAATTACCTGATGAATGAAGCGCCAGCGTGAAGGAAGAAGTCCTTCTCCTCCCTATTTATTCAGCTGCGCAGCGCCTCTGATCGGGGGTTTCCCGGAAGACTAAGCGCTTCGCTTGGAGCGAAGCGTTAGTCTGGGGAACCAAAAAGTCAGGAGCTTGGTTCATCTGAACCAAGCCTGGTTCATCTGAACCAAATCTGGTTCGTTTGAACCGGGTATTACAAACAAAATCTTGTAATATTGAATTTTAACATGATTGTAATTTGACACCGTTATCCATTTTCAGCTATTTAAAATTTTTGGTGCTAAGAAAAGAAGGCTCTTGTTGATCCTTTTTCCGTCAGTGGTCTGAAAAGAACTCATCTAACTTCTTTTCCAGAAAATGTTTGAAAATAAAGTAAGAAGCTATTCGAGGTGGCCTAGGTGCCAAACAAAATCCACAGGACCAGCCATAAAATATTGACGTTGTCGATGAAATAAAACAATCAGAAGAAAATAAAACACACAACTCAACATGCAAGCCGAGGCAGATAAGCATGAAAGCAAAATAGAAAAAACACCATTCGGGCAAGATTTTATTTGTTGGATTGTAAAGGGTTGACAGGAATCTCAGAATCAGGTCCCCCTTGAAAGCTTCTCTATCAAGGGACCACCAATGTACATTGTTTGATATCTAGACTCGATAAAATTCAAATCTAAATATATATTGACGAAGTGTATTATCTTAATGACCGAATGAAGCATTGTGAAAACAATAAGATGAGTTTTTAAAAAAAAGTAAGAAGGAATCTAATGTATGGTGGGGGTCACGATCATGGGAGCACACATGGGCAGTGGATCACACCGCGTGGCCTCTGAATGAACTACACGGTACCGGAGGCGCCTCCAGTCGTTTGGCAGCTGAAAGTATGAAAAAAGGTCTTTGCCCATCATTTCGATGCAAGATGATTTGCATTAGTGATGCATAGATTTGCGTATGAATAAACCATCACATCTGATGCAGATTATTCTGCACCAAAATAGTGTACAAAGACTTCTCTCTAAAAGTGGAGGTGCCTTCAATGGTTTGACAGCTGAAAGTAAGAAAAAAGTCTTTGTACATCATTTCGATGCAAGATGATTTGCATTACTGATGCATAGATTCATGCATAAATAAATCATCACATCTGATGCAGATTATTCTGCATCAAAATAGTGTACTCATAGTGTTGGGGGTAAAATCGTCATTGCATCAATATTCGTGCGAGACGGCTAAGGCCGACCTCCTCCCTTCGGCTTCTTCGGGCTTCCGTAGCTCGCCCTTCCGGGCTCCTGTAGCTCGGCCTTCCCGGGCTTCCGTAGCTCGGCCTCCCCGGGCTTCCGCAGCTTGGCCTCCCCGGGCTCCTGTAGCTCGGCCTCCCCGGGCTTCCGTAGCTCGGCCCCTCCGGGCTTCCGTAGCTCGGCCCTCTCGGGCTTCCGTAGCTCGCCCTTCCCGGGCTCCTGTAGCTCGGCCTTCCCGGGCTTCCGTAGCTCGGCCTCCCCGGGCTTCCCTAGCTCGGCCCCTCCGGGCTTCCGTAGCTCGGCCCTTCCGGGCTTCCGTAGCTCGGCCCCTCCGGGCTTCCGTAGCTCGGCCCTCGGGCTTCCGTAGCTCGGCCCTTCCGGGCTTCCCTTCCGGGCTTCCGTAGCTCGGCCTCTCCGGGCTCCCGTAGCTCGGGGCTTCCATAGCTCGGCCTTCCCCGAGCTTCCATGACCCGGCTTCTAAGCGACCCACAATCCAATACCCACCTCCGCGGAACCTGACGCGGGAGAGCCCAGGCTTACCATAACGACATCCTAGACAAGGAATCATGTCGAAACGTGGCCTAGAACCTATCATAACGCCCCAGGTCTACTCACCAGATCTCAGACATCAAGGAGCTCTCCCAGCCGTCGATCCCCTAACAAACAGGATACGGATTCCAACGGCCCCACAACGGCCTGATTCTATCCACCTCCGTATCCTAACAACCTCTGAACCTTCCAGAAGGCGCTCAAGATCCAGGTGACAGTCTATAAATACCACACTGGCAGATTCCCTCAGGTACGCATCTTGGACGCACACTCATACTCTCTCACCTCCTCTCTCGCCGGCAGCTCGTCGGTGCTCTTGCCCTTCTAGAGCTCCCGATTGGCCGCCCCCGGAGAGGCCTCCCGGAGAGATCCACCTCCATTATCTGGTTGATCGCCGATTTCTTCTCCACTGACTTGAGCGTCGGAGGGTCTTCCGCGGAGGGCCACCCCCAACGCCTCTCGCGTGAGGACTTTTGTGCAGGTCCGCCCCCCCCTTCCTGGAGATCGACCGCGCCCGAGTCGGAGGACGGATCCCGGCGGCAACAGATTGGCGCTAGAGGAAGGGCCTCAAGTCCCATTAAAACTTGAAAAAGGAGACAAGGATCTAAATCCGGAGAAGAACCTCTCTAATGGCCAACCGGAGAAGAGCAACCTCTGAAGCCAAGATCAGGTCGCTTCCCAGAGGCCTGATCCGACGAGCGGTGTAGCGCCGCAACCACCACCAGTCGAAACCCCGTCACCGCCTGCCATCCCGGTGACCCAGGACCAGTTTGCTTCGCTGGTCCAACAAGTTCAAACTCTACCCACCTGGTTCAGGAGCGCCTTACAGCTCCTCCTGCTTCGCACTTTCAGAAGGAAGCGGCGGTTCCTTCTTCACCGGCGACCTCCTCCTCCAGTCCGCACAAATCCGCGGACCCCCCACACCGCCCAGAGGGGACAAACCGTCCCGCGAGGCGGTCACAATAGAGATCCTCCCAGATCTCGGCGAGCCCGGTCCCTCTCCCGGTGACATCTCACCATGATTCGACGCCGTCTCTGCGATCTCTCGCCCAGCTCCCCCCTGGCGGCGAAGAGGAGATCCGTCGTCAGATCCAGGAATGCGTCAGGAGCTGGACGCCGCCAAGCAGGCCCATCCGCCCCAGCCCAAGGCGGAGCAGGGCATCCCTTTCTCTAAGGGATCATGGAGGAAGTGATTCCCTCCCATGTCAAGTTACCAGCCGTCGACCCTATCACGGCTCTTCTGACCCGGACGACCATCTCAGCAGCTTCCGGTCAATAATGATGTTCCACGGAGCATCTGATGCGGTCCTCTGCCGCGCCTTCCCCTCCACCCTCAGAGGATCCGCCCGAACCTGGTTCAATGCTTTGAAGCCAGGTTCCATCGATTCATTCGACGAGCTGAGCCGCCTTTTTATTGGCCAGTTCGTCAGCAGCCGCCGCCACCGACGAAGATCGACTCCCTCTCCGAAGTCAAGCAGAGAGAGGGGGAGTCCTTGAGGAATTACCTTGGCCGTTTCAATAAGGCCATGTTGGAGGTGGACCACCTTAATCATGAGGTGGCCATGTCTGCCCTGGCGGGGGGAGTTTCGAAGGAGAGCGACTTCTACCTAGCTATGGAGGTCAGCTACCCCCCAGTCTCTCTGATATGATGGCCCTGGCGGACAAGTACGCTAGGGTCGAGGAATCGCGGAGAGTTGCCCGCGCTGAGCAGGCAAAGAAGAAGGAGCCCAAAGTCCCCGACAGGCACCGTCCCGCCCGGCGACCAAGTCCGCCTCGCCGCCAGAGAGTCCCTCCGCTGCCGCCAAGGAATCGCTCCCGGAGTCCTCCCAGGCGATTCGATCACTACACTCCGCTGACCGTGCCCCGGGCGCAAATCCTCATGGAAATAGAGCGCCAGCTCCCCGGCCAGTGCCTCTCCGAGGGAACCCGACCCGAAGAGATCCCGCCAAGTACTGCCGCTACCATAGGGAGCACGGTCATGACACTGAAGAATGCTGGCAGCTGAAGAATGAAATCGAGAGACTGATCCAGCGGGGGCGACTGGATCAGTTCAGGAGGGCGCCCGAGCCAACAACAAGGAGGTGACCGCCAGCCCGAGCTTCAACAACCTCCTCCTCCACCGAATCCGCCCGTGATCGGCCGCATTAACATGATTGAAGAGGCCGGCGGATCGAGCCCCAGGGGCGACAGTGATGGATCGGCCCAAAGAAGGCAGGACGGGCGAGCTCTCCTTCTCCGATGATGATCTTCTGGGATACAGCTCCCCCATGATGACGCACTAGTTGTATCCCTTAATTTGAACAACTATGATGTAAGCCGAATCCTAGTTGATAGTGGAAGTTCGGTAAATGTTTTGTACCTCGGTGTGTTTGCCAGGATGAAATTGCTCATGGAAAACCTTCGAGCCGTGGATTCCACCTTGATGGGATTCACAGGCGACGTCATCGTCCCGGAAGGGGTCGTCACCCTGACGGTCCGCGCGGGAACCTGGCCCCTTGTGACCATTGTACAGACAGACTTCCTAGTGACCGACCTCAGATCCCCATACAACGCAATATTCGGCAGGCCCGGTCTAATGTCCCTCAAGGCAGTTGTCTCCATCCCGCATCTATCCATGAAGTTCCCCACCGAGCGAGGAGTTGGAGTTGTTCGGGGAAGTCAAGCCATGGCTCGGCAGTGCTTTGTTACAAGCCTTCAGTCTAGAATGCCAGAGGTTGATGGGCTAGATGCTCGCGAGGACTTCGCCGAACAAAGGGGAGAACCGGCAGAGGAATTGGAGGAGGTACCGCTGGACGAAGCTCGCCCGACCGAACCATAAAAATCGGGTCGCTGCTCAAAGGAGAGCCTCGGCACAGATTGATCAGATTCCTCCGAAGTAACGCTGACATCTTCGCCTGGTCCGCCTCCGACATGCCAGGGATCAGCCCCGAGGTTCTCGTCCATCATCTCAATGTGGACGAGATGCACAGGCCCGTTAAGCAGAAGAAGAGGAGCTTCGCCCCAGAGCGACAAAAGGCCATTGAAGAAGAGGTAGACAAACTCATCAAGGCCAATTTTGTCCGAGAGGTAAATTATCCGAGCTGGCTGTCAAATGTCGTCATGGTGAAAAAGTCGAACGGCAAATGGAGAATCTGCATCGACTTCACCGACCTCAACAAAGCCTGCCCGAAGGACAGCTTCCCCCTCCCTCGGATCGACCAGCTCGTGGACGCCACCTCAGGCCACCAGATGCTGTCATTCATGGACGCCTATTCAGGCTACAATCAGATCCGAATGGCCCCTGAAGATGAAGAAAAGACCGCCTTCATAACCGACCGAGGTACTTACTGTTACCGCGTTATGCCTTTTGGTCTTAAAAATGCAGGTGCCACCTACCAGAGGCTGGTCAACAAAGTGTTCAAGGAGCAAATCGGCCGGAATATGGAGGTGTACGTGGACGACATGCTGGTCAAAAGCAAGGAGGCATCACGGCATGTCGAGGACCTCGCGGAGAGCTTTGCCACGCTGCGCAAGTATGGGATGAGACTCAACCCGACCAATGTGCCTTCGGCGTCAACTCGGGAAGTTCCTCGGCTTCATGGTCTCCCAGCGAGGTATCGAAGCTAACCCCCAGAAGATTCAAGCTCTCCAACAAATGGCCCCGGCATCTGTCAAAGAGGTCCAGCGCCTAACCGGGAGGATAGCGGCCCTTAAACCGCTTCGTGGCGCGGTCGGCCGAGAGATGCCTCCCCTTCTTCAAAACTCTCCGATCGGCCAAAAACTTCCAGTGGACTCCCGAATGCCAAAGGTCATTTCAAGATCTCAAGAAGTACCTCGGCTCGCCCCCACTCCTCAGTAGTCCGGCCCCAGGGGAGACCCTATTCTTGTACCTGGCTGTTTCGGAAGGTGCGGTTTGTTCGGTGCTGATCAAAGAAGAAGGCAAAGTCCAAAAGCCGATCTACTATGTCAGCAGGCTGCTCCGCGATGCGGAGACGAGGTACAGCAGAATTGAAAAGATGGTGTTGGCCTTAATCACCTCAGTTCGGAAGCTGCGGCCGTATTTCCAAGCACATTCCGTGACGGTCCTGACCGACCAACCCATCAAGGCGGTGGTCCACCGTCCCGAGACATCGGGGAGAATGACCAAATGGGCCGTCGAGCTAAGCGAGCATGACATACATTTTCAGCCTCGTCCAGCCATCAAAGCCCAGGTGCTAGCCGACTTCCTCCTCGAGTGTACCATCCCGGAGGACGGTTCTACCCCAGACTCCCCCGGGAACCAAAAGCTGGAGCCCGGTGGCTCCTCCATGTCGACGGGTCATCTAATGCCCATCGCTCCGGTGCGGGTCTGGTTCTTACCAGTCCGAGGGGATGACCTTTGAATATGGCGTCCGATTCTCCTTCCCGGCCTCCAACAACGAAGCCGAGTACGAAGCCCTGTTAGCCGGTCTCCGATCGCCCGCAATCTGAAGGTGGAAAAGCTTAATGCCTTCACCGACTCTCAGCTGGTAGCCGGCCATGTCGGGGAGAGTTTGAAGCCCGGGAGCCGAACATGATTCGATATCTCCAGGAGGTGCGGAGCCTGCTTCCCCATTTTGCCGAATTTGAAATCATTCAGATTCCCAGATCCGAGAACGCCCGCGCCGACCTACTCTCCCGATTGGCAACCGCGGAGTCAATGGATGCCGAGCAAAAGTTCCACCTGGAGACTCTGGAAAGCCGAGCATCACGGAAGCCGACCGAATAATGCAAGTTGAGGCCGAACCATCCTGGTTCGACCCTATCCTCAAATATCTCAAAGAAGGGTCGCTTCCGTCCGACCGAAGAGAGGCTAGAAAGCTGAAGCTGCAGGCCACCCACTACGTGTGATTGACAACCAGCTTTACAAACGGTCTTTTTCCATGCCGCTGCTCAGATGCCTTCGCCCATCCGAAGCAGATTATGCTCTGCGCGAGGTACATGAAGGGATTTGCGGCAACCATCTGGGAAGCCGGTCCCTATGCCACAAGGTGCTGCGACAAGGCTACTACTGGCCGACCATGCAAAAGACGCGGACGATCTAGTCCGAGCCTGCGACCCCTGCCAGAGGCATTCAAGCATCCAAAGGCTCCCTTCCGCCGAGCTAGTTTCCATATCCTCCGCTTGGCCCTTTGCCAAATGGGGGATGGACATCCTCGGCCCATTCCCGCTTGCCACAGGACAGCGGAAATTTCTATTTGTCGCCATCGACTACTTCACCAAATGGGTCGAAGCGGAAGCAGTTGCACAAATTACCGAGGCACGGGCCAGAGACTTTGTTGGAGGTCCATCATCTGCCGATTCGGCCTCCCCCACACTATAATCACCGATAACGGTAAGCAGTTTGACAACTCCAAATTCCGCCAGTTCTGTGAGGAGCATGGAATCCGTCACCACCTTACTTCGGTCGGGCACCCACAAGCCAACGGAGCGGCCGTGACCAACAGGACCCTCCTCCAGGGAATCAAAGCTCGCCTCTCCAGAGCCCAAGGCAGGTGGGCGGATGAGCTGCACCATGTCTTATGGGCCTACCGCACACCCCGAGAATCCCGACAGGCGAAACCCCATTCCGAATGGCTTTCGGTACAGAGGCCGTTATCCCTGTGGAAGTCGGCCTCCCATCATTGCGGGTGGAAAGCTACTCAGAGGAAGCTAGCAACGAACAACTCCGCACCAACCTCGACTTGGTAGAGGAAATCAGAGAGAAGGCCCGGATCAGATGGCTGCTTATCAACAAAGGGTGGCCCGGTACCATGCCTCCAGAGTCAAAGGGAAAGCCTTCCTACCCGGCGACCTTGTCCTCCGAAAGGCCTCTGTTTCCAAACCGCTGGAACAAGGAAAGCTGGCGCCAAACTGGGAGGGCCCGTACCAAGTAGCGGAGATCATTGGACCGGGAACCTACAAGCTGCAGGATCTGGATGGGAAATCCATTCCCCGGACGTGGAATTCGGACAACCTCCGAAAATATTATCAATAGGGTATGTCCTCTCCAAATTTATTTTCATATGCCTCATTATATCTTCCTGTACATTTTCTCAATGCAAATCATTATGCACTACATTGCCAAAATTGCAAAAAGAAACAGATGCTGCTTACCAATCCTCGGCACAACCGATGAACAGGAATTCTCCGAACCTTGGCAGGGCCAAGTAAAATATTCTCCGAACCTCGGCTGGGCCGAGCAACAAATCTCCGAACCTTGGCAGGGCCAAGTAAAAAATTCTCCGAACCTTGGCAGGGCCAAGTAAAATATTCTCCGAACCTCGGCTGGGCCGAGCAACAAATTCTCCGAACCTTGGCAGGGCCAAGTAAAATATTCTCCGAACCTCGGCTGGGCCGAGCAACAAATTCTCCGAACCTTGGCAGGGCCAAGTAAAAATTCTCCGAACCTCGGCTGGGCCGAGCAACAAATTCTCCGAACCTTGGCAGGGCCAAGTAAAATATTCTCCGAACCTCGGCTGGGCCGAGCAACAAATTCTCCGAACCTTGGCAGGGCCAAGTAAAATATTCTCCGAACCTCGGCTGGGCCGAGCAACAAATTCTCCGAACCTTGGCAGGGCCAAGTAAAATATTCTCCGAACCTCGGCTGGGCCGAGCAACAAACTCAGGCTAAAATACCTAGAAAGCCGAAAGGCCCCGATTAAAGCCAGGTGACTTCCAAATAGTCCCCAAAAAACTTCGTCCGGTTTGAAAAAAGCACGCTGAACAAAAACCGTCGACGCACAAAAGAAGCCACCTTGGCAAACCCCTTTAAAAGGCCCATTAAGCCCGCGTAATCGGCCAAAAGCCCCGAGCAGAGCTAGGGAATTCCCCTCTGCTAAAATCTTTGGGTAACGCCCCTATAACCCGTCGATCAAAGCGTCTATATCAACGCGTAAACCAATGGGCCACGCCAACTCCCTAATTTTACGCGGATCAAGGCTAAACTCTTAAAAAGAAGAGGGTTCCAAAACAAATCCATTTTCATTTAAAAAAAAGGATTACAAAAAGACAGAAAAACAAAACAAAAACAAAAGTAACAGAGGCCCCGAATCATGGTTCGGAGTCGCTCCCGGAGGCCAGCAGGTCCTCCAGGCGCTCCGTGAGGTCGGCCACCTGCTGACGAAGGACGCGATCTCCTCCCTCTGCCGGTCTACCACCCGGCGCAGGGCCTCCGCCTCCTTGGTCGACACGTCCATGTACTCCTACGACCCTACGAGCTGCTGATTGCTCGCAAGGGTCGACGCCAATCCAACCCGTCGACAGTGATGGTGGACGCCCCCTCTCCGAGCAGCAAGCCATTGAGAGATGCACGTAACTCTCCGAGGATCGCCCTGGAGAGGCCATGTCTTTCTTCGAGACCTGAAAGAGGGATGACTGAGACCACACCCCTCGGTCATATTTATACTCGCTGGGCAGGTATCTCAATCGGTCGCGCCGTAGCACCGACCTATAAGAACTTGCCACGTGTCGTCATTTCAATGCCTGCAGAATCCGAAGTGTCGCGCCCCATCCCGAGCGAGATCGGTAAGCGCGAACTGACTGATCGGGAATCCCCCCGAACAGAATACTTTCCGATCTGCCGCCCCCGTAATAAATGCTTCAGCGCTTCCCCAAGCCTCTTAAAGCTGGCCCCTTTTTCGGGAAGCGTGGAAGAGTCCAGCCAATGACTTGTCCCCTCGGGAAAAGTAACGTCACCAATAAAAGCGTGACAACATACCGCTCGTTCCGCCCTGGCGCCCCTCACCAAGCGCCGCATGGGCCTGACACTGCGGCTCACAGTGACAACTGAAGTTCGAACCTCGGCTGGGCCAATTCTCCGAACCTTGGCAGGGCCAAGTAAAATATTCTCCGAACCTCGGCTGGGCCGAGAATTCTCCGAACCTTGGCAGGGCCAAGTAAAATTCTCCGAACCTCGGCTGGGCCGAGTCGAACCTTGGCAGGGCCAAGTAAAATATTCTCCGAACCTCGGCGGCTATTCTCCGAACCTTCTCTCCGAAAGCAAATTCTCCGAACCTTGGCAGGGCCAAGCGAACCTCGGCTGGGCCTCTCCGAACCTTGGCAGGGCCAAGTTTCTCCGAACCTTGGCAGGGCCAAGAACCTCGGCTGGGCCAATTCTCCGAACCAGGGCCAAGTACAGATTCTCCGAACCTTGGCAGGGCCAAGTGCGAACCTCGGCTGGGCCGAGCAACGCCGAACCTTGGCAGAGCCAAGTGAAAGTTCTCCAAACCTCGGCTTGCAAGAACCATGACGGGAAAGGCGCAAATTCCTGAAGGCCAACCCAATTCGAGCTCCGATAAGAACGAAGCACAAAATACCAAGCTTCGGACCGAAGTAAGGAGCGCATTTCCGAACGATCCCTGACCGTCGCTTATGAACCTCGATTAGTTCGGATAGCGCGGGATCCTCGCCTAAGAACGAGCGAGGCACCCATGCCCACAGCAACAACAAACTCGGCACAGAAAAACAGAGATTGAGAAACGGAATAAAACTCTCTTTATTGCCGATCAAGATCAGTTACAAATGCCTCAAAGGCGTTACAAGAGCATTGAAATGCATAAAATAAAGACAAATACAAAACTCGGGCAACTGCTCCAAAGCAGACCTGGGCAACCGTGGTGCTCCGGCATCCGACCGCCGAACCAGATAAGTGCATCCAATCAGCTCGAGCTGATAATAGCCGGGCGACATGGACCAATCGTTGCGGCTAGCTTCAGTCAATAATAATATCTCGGTGACCCAACCGAGATATCTGGGTGGCCATCCCAGACCACCCAACCGAGGGACCCCTCGGCGAGCAAGGAGCCAGCGGACCCTGGCGTCGGAACGCTCTCCCAAACCGAGTATGCACCACCCCCACCTTGCCATGGCTCAAGGACAAGGAGTCGGCGGGCGGCACACTTTCACCCCCTCCCATGTGGTAAAAGATTCCCCAGCAGCCGAGCCCGAGGAATCCAAACCAGGGAGGAGGCGAAATTCACACAACCCATGGGAGGTCCGCGTGCACTTCCTACCATGCGTCTCCAAAGGGAACCACAAAGGTCACACTGGAAGAGTATATGTGCGCTCTCCGTGTGATTCTGCGCCCTCTATGTGCGCTCTCCATATGATCTCCGGGACTCATCCCCTAAGGGTGAGCCATTCTTCGGGCCCTTCGTCGCCCCAGCTATCCGGTGGCAGGGAGCTTATAAGAGGAAAGCTCGGTCCTCCCACTCGCAACAGCAGAGAAATAAGCATGGTGGAAGCTCTAATGGGAAAGAAACTTTGGGGATGACCAAAATGACCCCTTTTCCCCTTTTTATAGGCAGAAATGAACCGGGAAAAGCTACCCAAGCTGAAAGCCCCGAGATTCAAACACCTGGGCCATACCCCCACGTGGCCTCCCAGGATGAGCGGCGCCCTTGCGCGCCGAGCCCACCGCCTGAGTTATGACATATGCGGAGATTTCCTCTTGATCCGAATCACGATCATTAAATGCAGGAGATCGTCCACTAGCACTTCGAAAACTGGCAGGTTCAGGAGATCGTCCTTCGAAAATAACGTCCTCCAATGGTAAACGGCTGCGTACGCAGCACGTTGAAACGACCTGCATGGGAAAAGAGCACCTTCCGGAAAGCTCCAGAGCAGCTTTATGTTCCCCACAGTGCCGTATCATCAGTTTCGGTGAAATAAAAACCGATTTGCCGGCAGAACGGCAGGGCGCTGGCAGAATAACCAAATAAGAACGAAGGCTACGTAAACTGTTCTTTCGAAAAATAAAATGACTGAAGGAAGCGAAAAACACTTCGGCAACCACCTTCATGCGTCGGCCCTAGCCGACCTAAGCCGACCTAAGCCGATCTAATCGGCCCTAGCCGACCTATAGCCAACCTAGCATCGGCCCTAGCCAACCTAGCCGGAGCCGATCTATCTTTGCTTGTCGGCCCTAGCCGACCTATCTTGCTCGTCGGCCCTAGCCGACCTACCTAGCCGAGACCCTAGCCGACCTATTTGCTGTCGGCCCTAGCCGACCTATCTTGCTTGTCGGCCCTAGCCGACCTATCTTGCTCGTCGGCCCTAGTCGACCTATCTTGCTTATCGGCCCTAGCCGACCTATCTTGATTGTCGGCCCAAGCCGACCTACTTTGCCAATCGGTCTTAACCGTCCAGCTTCGTTTCTTGAGTCTTAATTAAGACATGAGCCGAACCAGATCACCTGTCGGTTCGCCAGTCAGGCTATCGCCCCGCCTTGGAAGCCAAAGCATTCCCTCAATCCCGAAACAAAAATGACCAAAAACATCGGCGAGCCATAAGTTGCTCACGATCGAGGCGAGACTGGGCGGCAACAGGGCCATACAAAGAAAAACACTTAAATAAAAATAAAGGGTTCATCCATTAAGAAACGTCGGCCAGACTTTCAGAAAGCGAAATACAAGGGTAACTTCTAAGGTCCAGGAGCCGCGTCAGTTTTGGAGGAGCTCTCAGTTACATCCGCAGAGGTGTGACTAGGTTCACCTCTCTCTAACACCTTTGCCCCTCCAGCGGCAGTTTGCGATCGTCCTCAGAAGCTGCGGCTTCGCTGGGACCCGGGGCAGTACCAGGATCAGTATCGGAGACGTCGACATATTCATCCTCCTCTTCTCCTTCGGACTCACCATCATCAGGAGCTTCAGTATCCAAAAGAGAGATCCCACTCTGGATGCTCACTGGATATCTTATCTTTACATTCTTCCATCCCAAGTTGGAAGGCGTCAACGCCGATAGCATCCTGCCTCCCCTTGAGTATGGCGAGCTGCATATTAGCCTCAGCAGCCTGCTTCTCAGCCTCCGCAACTTGAGCCCGCAAAATGATGTTTTGCTCCTCGAACTCGCTGGCCCGCATCTCGAATTCCGAGCTCTTATTGCGGTTGGACACGAGCTCACCTTGAAGAGCCCGAATCTCCAACTCCAACCTTGCCATCTGAAAAAGCCAAAGTCAGTCGGCATCACAAGAGACCAGTAGAAGAAGCTAAAAAGGGGGGGGGGGGGAAATGAGATCGTACCTCCTCCTCTCGTCTGGCCAACCTCTTGGCCACTCCTCAGCCTCACCCCTGGCTCTTGTTCTGTCAGCCCCGATCAGCTCGACTCTCTCCTGCAGAGTATTGATTCTCAACTGTTGGCTTCGACCTCCTCCCGGGCTTGGGATAACTCGTTGCTCACCCGAGCTATTGTCCCCTGGTGCCATTTAGCGCCCTCCCTCAAGTGAGTGATTTCGCCATCGCGCCGCTTTAGCTTCTCCTCCACTTCGCCAAGCATTCTGGCCAGGCGCTTTCTTTCGTCGGCAGCTTCCCTTCCCAGCCGACCCAACGTTCACTATGTTCCCGCCGCATCGCCGCCACCTCCGCAGAATGTTTCGACCCGATTCTAGCCAGCTCCAAGCACGCGTTGTCATTCTTCGCCAGGAGTTCCTGTAACTCCACCCTATGCTTTTGCTTGGACACCTCGGCCAGGGCGACCTGGTGTGCCGCCCTTATCCCCTTCAAACTTCTATCGCTCATATCCATAAGCTCTTCGAACTTCTCAGACACCTTCAATCGTGATTGGAGCTCGGCATTGTCTCTCCTGGCCTGAATGCTGGCCCCGTCGCCAAACTCAAACGCCAGCACATCGCCCGAGAAAGCAAAACGCTCTGCGAGAAAAAGATGAATAAAAACCCACGATGGGATCAATCGGGAAACATCCACCGCATGAGAGGAATAACTCACCCGCGAGGCATAGGCCCGGGTCATCCTCATCAGGGTCGTATTGTCGATATCGGGAAGGAGATGAACACTTTCAGCCACGCCTTGCTGACCGAACGCAGCATCAACGAGCTCCAAATCTGCAAACTTGTCCGCCGAAGGATCGGCACCCGGATGCAAGGCCGACCTCATTAAGGTGGAAAATGCCTCCTCAACACCAGCGCTTGAACTGCTGGGCTGACCGTCCCCGCCTGAGGGACCGACCTGGGCGACCTCCGTCTGAGAGGCCCCCAACTTCCCAGCCTCCTCTATCAAGGCCCTGGCTTGGACTTCTTCAGATAATTCGGCTAGCCCAAGCGCCAGCCTCCCCAAAATCTTTTTCGAGGGAGCTCCCAATGCGGGACTCCCACCTTGCTGCGTCCTCTCCTCGACGCACCTTTCCCGGTCACCACCATCTGCGTCTCCGCCACAGGGCCCCCCGAGGCCTCGGCCCGGCCTACCACTTGCACCTCCCTGCAGGCTCCGCCGAAGCCTCTATCTGGCCCGCTTCCTGAACTACCGCGAGCGACCCGGCTTCGCTACTACCGGACTCCCCTGCGGAGAGACCAGGAGGGAGCTCTCCCTGAACCTCCTTGGCACAACTGTCCCTTCCCCCTCTCCCGCTAGAGCCGGTGGTGATCCTGCAGGGACGGAAGGCCCCACAGAAATGACCGCCTTCGCCAGATCCGTTGCTGGTTCCTCTTTCACAGGGGACGGGGTCAGACGAACCAACGGAGCCTCGTATGAGCTATCCGATATCTCTAACACGGGAGGATAAGGGATCATGGCTTCTCTCCCCAAACCCTCCTTCGCCCCCGGCGCTCCTGTCGTAACCGCTCCTGTGTCCAGTGGGCTTCTTGCGGAGGTATGGGCCCTTTTCTCGGGCCTGCCGCTATCCGCGCCACTGCTCTCCCCTGGGCGCTTTCCTCTCTTCCTCTTGGCAAGGCTCGACAGTGCCGACCTCTTGGCTGAAAGAATGAAACACGCACGATCAGATCCAAACACATTTATCAGGAAAACATAGCGAAAAAAGGTAGCAGGGATTACTCACCTTGCGGGTCCTAGGAGCTGAGCCCGGCTGCGAAAAGGGCTCCCTCCGATAACAGGTCATTGGCCAAAAACACTTGGCCATTGCGAAGGATGTCCAAATCCCTCTCCTCCTGCGCTGACAACATGGATGCGTCTCTGCATCCCTAATAAAGTTCCCCCATTTCCGAGGGAAGTCGGAACCAATGTTCCCCTCTGCTATAACAAACCGGCTCTTCCACCCCTTGATGGAGGACGGCTTATCCACAATAACGTTGAAGGACCTCCGGGGCCCTATGTATGGCCATTCTGATTTCCTCCCAGGTATCAAATGGTAGCTGGCGCAAAAAAGGGGAAGAGTGGCGACAATCTGAATTTGGTGGCACATCGAGATGAATCCGATGATGCTCCGCCAACTGTTTGGGGCCACCATTGCCGGGCAGATATTGTAATGGGTCATTATCTCCTTCACCAAGGGATGGAGAGGGAAACGAAAGCCTGCCTTCAAACTGTCTTCATAAATGAAAACCCCGGACTCCAGATCTCGCGAGACCCTGTCCTCAGACTCCGGCACCCACAGAACGACATCTGAGGGCATGCCATACCATTGGTGAATCCTTCCCAAATCCTCAGCTACAATCTCCGAAACCACATCGTCGGGGCTCATCGCCATCTCGATTGAGAGAAAACACCAGGCGGAACGACGAGAGTCGAGAAGGATGAAAGGCCAAACTTTTCAAAAACAAGACGAGAGGATGCTGCGAACATGCACATATATATATATAATACGTCTATCGCCTTGCTTCCCCACTAAGGAAGCCGCCTTGAGAAGACGGGGCGTCCCGCCCGAGGCGTTCGGAACCGCCTTGACAAATGCCCGATTGTTTGGGATTCGCGACGTGGCGCATTCCCAACCGTCACTTTTAAGGGAACCTTACCCCCGAAGGCACGATGACCCTGACGCATTAATTAGGGCATCATTGCACGGGCTGTCCAAACCAAAACGTCCCATCCGAAACGCGCCGCTCGGACTTATACTCCCTATGCCCGAACCTACGCTTCGAACTAGGGAGTAGAGGGCATATGTTGGGGGGTAAAATCGTCATTGCATCAATATCCGTGCGAGGTGGCTAAGGCCGACCTCCTCCCTTCGGCTTCTCTAGGCTTCCGTAGCTCGCCCTTTCCGGGCTCCTGTAGCTCGGCCTTCCCGAGCTTCCGTAGCTCGGCCTCCCCGGGCTTCCGCAGCTCGGCCTCCCCGGGCTCCTGTAGCTTGGCCTCCCCGGGCTCCTATAGCTCGGCCTCCTCGGGCTTTCGTAGCCTGGCCTCCCCGGGCTTCCGTAGCTCTGCCCCTCCGGGCTTCCATAGCTCGGCCCTCTCGGGCTTCCGTAGCTCGCCCTTCCCAGGCTCCTGTAGCTCGGCCTTCCCGGGCTTCCGTAGCTCGGCCCTTCCGGGCTTCCGTAGCTCGGCCCCTCCGGACTTCCGTAGCTCGGCCCTCTCGGGCTTCCGTAGCTCGGCCCTTCCGGGCTTCCGTAGCTCGGCCCCTCCGGGCTTCCGTTAGCTCGACCTCTCCGGGCTCCCGTAGCTCGGCCTCCCCGGACTTCGTAGCTCGGCCTTTCCCGAGCTTCCATGACCCGGCTTCGTTAAGCGACCCACAATCCAATACCCACCTCCGCAGAACCTGACGCGGGAGAGCCCAAGCTTACCATAACGACATCCTAGACAAGGAATCATGTCGAAACGTGGCCTAGGACTTATCACAACTAACCCAGGTCTACTCAGCCAGATCTCAGTCATCAAGAAGCTCTCCTGGCCGTCGATCCCCTAACAAACAGGATATGGATTCCAACGGCCCCACAACGGCCTGATTCTATCCACCTCCGTATCCTAACAACCTCTGAACCTTCCAGAAGGCGCTCAAGACACAGGTGACAGCCTATAACTACCACACTGGTAGATTCCTCTGGTACACGCTCTTGGATGCACACTCATACGTGCGCTCTCACCCTTCTGCCCTCACGCCGGCAGCTCATCGGTGCTCTTGCCTTCTAGAGCTCCCGATTGGCCGCCCCTGGAGAGGCCTCCCGAAGAGATCCACCTCTCCATCATCTGGTTGATCGTTGATTCCTTCTCCACTAACTTGAGCGTCGGAGGGTCTTCCGCGGAGGGCCACCCCCAACGCCTCTCGCGCGAGGACTTTATGCAGGTCCGCCCCCCTTTGTTTGGAGATCGACCGCGCCCAAGTCGGAGGACGGATCCCGGCGGCAATACATAGAATTTATAAAAATTATCTTTGTAGTGAGATAAAGCAAGTTACATGGAAAAAAATCATAATATTTTTTTTTTCTTTCTACAGAAAATGAGATAGAAGTGGTTCAGATTAGACTTCATATTTTGCAAAATTAAAAGTTTTGTTTTTAGTTCTAAGCATCCAACATTATAGGTTATTAATCCAAAGCTTGTAATGTCATCATATTCACAAGCCTACTTCAAACTAAAACAAAATTGAGAAAGAAAAAAAGAAGCAAGACATCAAAATATAACCAAGGCATAAAGGCCTATATTCATGAAAACTAGTTCAAACATTCCTACCATAATTATCGTTATTATTATGATAAAAAATTTTAAAATAATATTTGGTTCTCCTTTTGTTTTTTTTTAATTATTAAATTGCCAACCAACTCTTTATGATAGCTTTTCATGTATCGTAGTTTTTTTTTTTTTTTTTTATCCTTTTCTTTTGTTCTCGTGGCCATGTATACCGCACATGTCCAGGACTAGCTCAGAAATATTTAAAATTCAAAATAAACGATCAGATCTATTGAAAATATTATCTTGAGAATAAAATAATTATAATTGGTGAAACTAGGACCATCATTCAAATATTTTGACTACGTGCGTAACGTGCCTTTATTCCCTCTGAAACTAACAGGCAAAGAGACAATAGACGATTATAGCGTGGCAACTTGTCCGGGAGTGTTAGGCGGGGGACCACCCAATTATCAAATAACTAAAATCATGAAGAGTACGGGTTCATTGGAGTTTGGTTACTTTAGGATTGCATTATGCTTAGCTGCGCGCCCTTAGGATATCGAAAGAATGCTCAAAGAAAAGCCAAAGGAGGCAAAAAGAAGGGGAAAAAAAAATTACAATTATTCCCTATTGGAGTTTGGTTCCAACGAAGGTCCCCTTCCTTTAATTTCAAGAATATTAAACAATTTGATTAATTATTTTAAATATATTAAATGATCTGATTACTTATTTTTTAACAATGCATACGGTGAGATTCAAAGGCTACTTAGCAAAGTTATCAATTTTGTTTCGGATTATTTTGGTTTAACTGTTGCTGCGGAAATCTGTTCTCCGACTAGGGTGCTGTTGGGGCTTCGAATCTAGGCTCGACTCCTGGCTGGGACCTGCAAAACAGTCCTCGAATAGAGGGCGGTTTGGGGGGTACCCTCTACGGAAGACCCTCCGACGTCTAAGTCAGTGGAGATTCACAGCAAGCAGACAATGGGAGAAGGATCCCTAAGGAAGAGTTCCTCTAAGGGTGGTGCTAGGAGCTCTGTCTGAGCTCTAATGAAATTTTTCTGAGAGTGAGAGTGAGTGAAAGAGAGGTGTCTTGAGTATGCAGAATGTCATACCTTAGGGGATCTGAGGCTGTGATATTTATAGGTGATCACCTGATTCCTTGGATACGTCACAGAGGATCTGAAAGTTGTTGGGATTCGAAACTGATTCGAATCAGACTGTTATAGGGCCGGTAGGATCCGTATCCGGTTGGTTAGAGGATCAACGACCAGGAAGAGCAGACGGTGCTTTAATATTCAGCGACTACATAGGCTCTAAGCCATTTCTGGTAGCGTAGGCATGATTTCCTATTTGAAATCTTGTTAATTTAAGTGTATTTCGCAGAGGCGCTTGAGTACCTCGGTCGGGCCGACGTATAGAAGATGGCTGAATCTACCGAAGTATGGTGAGACTCAATTTACCGAGGTATGGGATAGTTCAGCCTTCTTGAGACACAGAATGGCTCGGCTATCCAAGGTATAACGAGGCCCAACCTACCGAAGCGCAGGATGGTTCGGTGGCGATAGCTCGGCCTGTGGGGGTATGATAATAGCTCGATCAGCCGAGGCATAATAATAGCTCAGCCAACTGATAATAGCTCGATCAGCCGAGGCATATAATAGCTTGGCCAACTGATACACAAAAGCAGTTTGGAGGGGGTAGCCTACTCATTGCTACCTTTCGGATGTGACAGCTATGCGACAGGGTGTATGGGCTAGCCTTAGCCCGATATCTTGGATTGTACGAACATTAATGCAATGATATTTTTACCCCTCATCACATGCCCCACACTCCTAGTCTGAAGTGTAACTTCAGATTTAGGGAGTAGAGTCTAAAATAATCCTACCCAGAAGGATTTGAAAAGGCGTAATGATGGCTCCGAAACTAACGGGTCGTCAATTCGCTATCATTATTTGCTGTTGCACGAAGAGGAAACTCTTCGGATTCTATGAGCGGTGATTGGGGTAGTCTCGTGTGGTAGGGTCTTCACGTTTACGACACCCATTGCGGGAGCCCTAACGCTTAAGGCAACTTTTCGAAACGCTGTTTAAAGGGAAGAAAGAGGCCAGGGCAGCGTCCTTCCCGCAATACTCTTTCGTTCCTTCCACAGAGACCCTTCTCTTTTCTCTCTTTCCCTTTCCACAGATTTGCTTCTGTTTCGCTCCTTGGCTGGAGAACATGAAGGGCCCAAACGATGTAGTTTCGGAGATAACTTTGGCGGATCTGGAACGGATACGCTGCGACTACAAAGTTCCTCAGGATATCGTCCTGTGGCTCCTAAAGGCTGATGATAGGGTAACATCGGAGCCAGGGGCTGGAGCGTTCTGCTACGAGGAAAGCTTGAGGGCAGGCCTTAGGTTCCCTCTTCATCCACTGGTGCAGGAGGTGATGAGGTTTTATATATATGTCCCACCATGGTAGCTCCAAATAGTTGGTGCAATCTTATCGGATTTATCTCGATGTGCAGCCATGTTGGGGTAACCCCAACCCTTCTGTTGGCCCAGATGGCAACCCAAGAGGGGGGGGGTGAATTGGGTTCTTAAAAATTTAAGACTTTTTAACTTTTTGATTAGTTAGCAAGATGTGCAAGTGAGAGGCTAACTAAAAGCAATACACAAGCAAATAAAGAGAGATAGAGAAAGAGAAAATATGGCACGGCAAACACAAGATAATTTTATAGTGGTTCGGTGCAACCAACACCTACGTCCACTCCCAAGATTCACTTGGGTCCACACTATAATCTCTCTAGATTACAGCCGAGTTGTTTTCCAAGCTCACAACTCAAACTTGTTGTTTTACCGGGTGCACAACGAACCCAGCTGGTTTTAACTCGGGCTTACCAGCACAAAACCCTACACGTTGTTTTTCACGGGCTCACAACTAACCCAACACAAGCACTCCGGCTTGCAACGAGGTATACCAACCTCCACTGATTCAATCCACTGATTGAATCAGCAAACAATAAGAATGAAGTGTTTGAACAAAAGTGCTCCCCTTGAGCAAATATACAAATGAAGTACAAAATAAAAAGGTTAGAAAAGCCTGATAGTATTGCAGATGGTAGTGGCTTGGGCTTTCTTCCTTCTCTCTTTAACTCCTCTTGAAAGTTGAATCACGCCTCAGCAAGATTCTTGACCGTTGAAGACTTTGGAGTTGAGATGAAGCTTTTTCCTCTTTTGAAAAATCGATTTGACCTTTGAAATGCTTGTGGATTTTCTTTTGGCTTTTGTGGATTGATGAGAAGGAGCAGACGAACTTCCTCTTGGATTTCACTCCTTTTGAATCACTCTCTTTGAGCTAAATGATTTTTCCAATATGCTCTGTTTTTCCCTCTTTTCAAATGATATTCTTTTCTCTCTTTGATTTTCTCTTTTTGATTTGAAAAGAGCTCCTCTATTTATAGAATCTGCAAAAATATATCCGTTAGAGACAAGGAAAAATAGCCGTTATTTGAAAATCTTACCGTTGGGGCTGATGTGTCATCGTTAAAATCGCGCCCAGATTTGCTGGAGTCGACTCATGCTTTTCCCGAGTCGGCTCGAGCTCGATTACCAAAAATAGAAATGTTAGGGGTCGACTCGAAAAAAAGTGTCGACTCCTGATAGTCGGGAGTCGACTCGTGAAAGACTTGGGGTCGACTCGAGAGTGCTCAGAAAAACACTCTTCTGGTGTCTGAGCGGAGTCGACTCGCACAGTCCAGGAGTCGGCTCGACAGAATCAGGGGTCGACTCGACAATTTCATGGGTCGACTCGACACAGATGCACATTTCTGTACACTGAGCGGAGTCGACTCTGAAACTCAGGAGTCGGCTCCGGAACGTATCAAAAATCAGAAACTTTTCTGATTGACATTAAAATCGTTCCAGATTCATTTTAATTCATTGTTTTGACATGAAATCAATAGAATTAACTTTAGAAGTGATTCAGAACTAATCCATAACTTTTGAAAAACATGAATTATAACATTTCTTTTCGAAAGTTTGAATATTGAGCTTAAAGTCACTTTCAAAATTGATTAAAGTTAAACTTGAGCATTCTCATTGATTGTTCAAAATAAATTTGTTGCTTCATTTTCATAAACTCATTACATCCTTTAATAAACTCAATGGCTTTTAGTAATCATCAAAATCAAAAGGATTGGATCATATAATTTTTCTATAATCTTCAACAATCTCCCCCTTTTTGATGATGACAAAAATATTGAGTTTGTTCATGATTGATTAGTGAATTAATTTTGTTTTCATAGTTAGGCTTAGGCTCCCCCTTAATGAGGTAGCTCCCCCTATGAAACTTAATTAATTAATTGTTTATCTCATTTTATCACAATCATAGACAATCATAGAACTATAAAATTCTCCCCCTTTTTTGTTATCAACAAAAAGATAGAGAATCATAAACATTCATTCAAATTTCATTGAAATAAGGAAATAGAGAATTCATTTCATTTAAAAGTCTAATACATCAAAATGTTCAGTACATTGATTTCATAAAGAAAGCATAAAAACTTCAGTACAAAACAAGATTGAAACTCTAGTAACTCAAAAATGAGTTCTTACAATTCTAGTTAGATGATCAACTATATTTTTCATTCCTTCAGATTGAATTTTTACATATCCTTGAGTTTTCATCAACAAAGGTGCACGCACTCTGAATTTTGTCTTGAAGCTCTGCGTTGCACTTGGCATATGTCTCTCCATCTCCACATATATCCTTAAGTTCTTCAAAAATATTCTTGATCACACTTAAGGATGCCGATGAAGATCCGAGAGTGGACTCAATCTTTAAGATACGATCATCAAGAGAATAAAGTGTCTCTCTCAAATTCATAAATTTATTCTCAAATTCAGTTTTAAGCTTATCAGATTGATCTTCAAGTAAGGCTTTGAGTTGCATAATTTGTTGATCTGAAAAACTAGCAGAAGATGAAGTCTGAACAAAGTTGGAGCTGGGGCTGGAGCAGAGGCAGAAACCAAAGGGCTCGGAGGTGCAGGCGAAGGATGTCTAACAGAGGGTCCTGCAGCCTCAGTATCTGTAGCTCTATCTTCTGTCACTCCTTTCCTTTCCCATTTACCATTCTTTTTGACAAATCCCATCCGATGAATTGTTGCCAGACTATAAAAATCAGTGTGTCTTAAATTCTTCATAGGTTCATTATCAGAAATCACCACACCCTGGCTTCGAAAATCAAGTAAGGATCATCCCATAAGGCAGACTAGATTTCCTTTTCCCTCCACAATCTGCTATGTACCACAGAATCATGCTGGGAAGATTGATAGGCTTGCCTGTCACTATGGCGTCCATTACAAAAATATCTCTCTCAGAAACATAGTCAAATCTACCAGTTTTAGGAAAAGAATCCTACTGCAGATATTGTGTAGCAATCTCAACTCTAAAGAAAGCTGATTAGCAAAAATCTCTTCAAATCCAACCACATCCCTGTTTAATAATCTGGATAAAGCTGGGGCGCGGTCATCAGAAGAAAAGGTGGAGGTGCCAGACAAGGGTAATTCCAATAATCTAGACAAGATCAGCTGTCACTGATAGTCTTACTCCTCTCACATTGCTAATAAGCCCATGGTCTCCTCTAGACAAATTTTTGTAAAATTCTTTAACCAATGAGGGATAAGTCGGGCACTCTAGAGAACAAACTTTCTCCCAACCCATCTCGATTAACTGTCTCCCAACTAGAAAGCCCTCATTCTCAAACAATTCAAAATCCACCTTCCTACCAGTTGTAATGATCCTATCTGCTAGACGATCTACCTGGGAGGACGTGGCAGCAGGAGCAGCAGTTGGAGTAGAAGCAGATGAGTGGAGTCCGCTCGGAGAAGGTCTCGCACGGGACGCTTCACCGTCTTCTTCACGGACGCTTTCGCTTGATGCCACCCGCCACAACGCTAGATCCTCTAGTTTTAGGGCCATTGATGATTGGAGGTGATAATCAGGGATTATTGGGAGTTTGGAAGGTTTGGAGAGAGTTGGAGAGAGTATTTTGAGATTGGGGTCGAATAGAATGAGCGACGAGTCGACTCTGCCCTAGAAAAATCAATTTGGGACCACCTCGAGTCGGCTCGCGCAAACCCAAGTGTCGACTCGGCACAGACACAGAAAGCCATCCCGACATGGAGTCGACTCGCGCCAGAGGGGTCGACTCGAGAGTTTCAGTTGAAACTGGGAGTCGACTCCGATACGCATCGAGTCGGCTCCGAGACCATTTCAGACCAAAACATGAAATTTCTGAAATGTGTCCGGAAAATGATCATAAAAATTGATAAATAATCATTGGATATGAGTGAATCAATTAGATATGAATTCTAGATAAGATTTCCTTAAGATTGAGGATTTGAAAGAATCTAGATAAAATTTCCTTAAGGGTTTCAAATTCATTCTAAAGGATCACAAATACCTAACTCTCCTCTAAGATAACAGAATCTTTCTTCATTTAAAGGTTTAGTGAATATGTCAGCTAATTGTTCTTCAGTGTTAACATAATCAAGACATATTTCATTATTAGCTACATGTTCTCTTATAAAATGATATCTAATTTCTATGTGTTTGTTCTTGAATGTTGAATTGGATTTTTGTTAGATTAATTGCGCTAGTGTTATCACATCTTATGGGTGTCTTATCAAGTGTGATACCATAGTCTTCAAGTTGTCGCTTAATCCATAGGATTTGCGCACAGCAACTTCCAGCTGCTACATATTCAGCTTCAGTAGTTGATAATGCAACTGAATTTTGCTTTTTGCTAAACCATGTGATTAAGTTACTTCCTAAGAATTGGCATGCACCACTTGTGCTTTTTCTATCTAATTTACATCCAGCATAATCAGAATCTGAATATGCAATTAGATTTAATGTGGAGTCTCTAGAATACCATAAACCTACATTTTTTGTTCCACTTACATATCTTAGTATTCTTTTAACAGCTATTAAATGTGATTCTTTAGGTTCAGATTGAAATCTAGCACATAAACATACTGAAAACATAATATCTGGTCTACTTGCTGTTAAATAAAGAAGGGATCCGATTATACCTCGATAATACTTTTGGTCAACCTTTTTACCTTCTTCATCTTTGTCCAGCTTGCATGAAGGACTCATTGGAGTTCCGAGGGGTTTCATTGATTCCATACCAAACTTTTTGAGTAGTTCTCTTGTGTATTTGGTTTGGTTGATAAAGATTCCCTCTTTGCTTTGTTTGATCTGGAGTCCAAGGAAGAAGTTGAGTTCTCCCATCATGCTCATCTCGAATTCTCCCTGCATCAACTTTGCAAATTCTTGACAAAGAGAATCGTTAGTAGCACCAAAAATAATGTCATCTACGTATATTTGTACTACAAGTAAATCTTTACTTTTTCTTTTCAAAAACAAAGTTTTATCAACATTTCCTCTTGTAAAATCATTTTCTATTAAGAATTTACTTAACCTATCATACCAAGCTCTAGGTGCTTGTTTCAAACCATATAAAGCTTTGTGCAATTTAAAAACGTGATTTGAAAATTCGTGATCTTCAAAACCTGGTGGTTGTTCTACATAAACTTCTTCATTTATAAATCCATTTAAAAATGCGCTTTTTACATCCATTTGAAATAAGTTAAATTCATATGACATGCAAATGCAAGTAATAGCCTAATGGCTTCTAATCTAGCTACAGGTGCAAAGGTTTCATCAAAATCAATACCTTCCTCTTGATTATATCCTTTAGCAACCAATCTAGCTTTGTTTCTAATTACTATGCCATTTTCATCTAGTTTATTTCTAAAAACCCATTTTGATCCTATTACTGAATGATTTTTAGGTCTTTCAACTAAAGTCCAAACATTATTTCTTGTAAATTGATTTAGTTCTTCTTGCATTGCTAACATCCAATTATTATCTTTTTCAGCTTCTTCAATAGTTTTAGGTTCAATTTGTGATACAAATGCAAGATGATTACTAATATTTCTCATGTATGATCTAGTTCTTATTCCTTGAGATGGATCGCCTATAATCAATTCCTTGGGATGACTATGAGCATATCTCCAGTCTCTTGGAAGATCTATATCATTATGATCAATATTGACATCATCGTCCTTATGTGAATCATCATCTTTAGCTTCTTGCTCATGATCAGAAGATACTTCAATATTAAGTTTTTCAAGATCTTTTTCAATTATGTTTGTATCTTCCTCATCATCAAGCTTTTCAGAACTAGATGCTAAAGACTCATCGAAAACTATATGAATGGATTCTTCAACTACTAAGGTTTTCTTGTTAAATTCTATAGCTTTACTAGTTGTTGAATAACCTAGAAAAATTCCTTCATCAGATTTAGCATCAAATTTTCCTAAGTTGTTTTTACCATTATTATGAATGAAACATTTACATCCAAATGCATGAAAGTATTTTATATTTGGTTTTCTTTCATTCCATAATTCATAAGGTGTTTTCTTTAATATTGGTCTTATTAAAGCTCTATTTAAGATGTAACATGCTGTGTTAATTGCTTCCGCCCAAAAATACTTTGGTAAGGTTACTTTCGCATAGCATGGTACGGGCCATGTCTTCTAGAGTCCTATTTTTCCTTTCAACTACACCATTTTGCTGTGGAGTCCTAGGGGCTGAAAAATTATGATTAATTCCATTTTCAGTGCAGAAATTTTCAAATAAGTGATTTTCAAATTCTGTTCCATGATCACTTCTTAGAGATACTATAGTAGTGTTTTTCTCATTTGTGACTTTCTTGAAGAATTTCAGGAATATCGAGAAAGTCTCATCTTTGTGAGCTAAAAACATTACCCAAGTATATCTAGAATAATCATCTACAATCACTAGACCATATTTCTTTCCTCCTAGACTTGTGGTTCTAGTTGGTCCGAAAAGATCCATGTGAAGTAGCTCTAGCCCTAGAAGTTGAAACAATGTTTTTAGATTTAAAAGAACTTCTAGTTTGTTTTCCAAATTGACATGCATCACATATTTTTTTTCAAAATCTAGTTTAGGTAATCCTTTAACTAAATCCATTTTAATTAGTTTTGAAATAAGGTGTGTGCTTGCATGACCTAATCTACGATGCCACAACCAACTAATTTCATTTATGTTAGCATTGTCAGCAATTAAGCAATGATCACTCAAAGATAATTTTTCTAGATCAACTAAGTAAACATTGCCATGTCTATAACCAGTAAATACAATGCTATCATCAATAGAATTAGTTACAGTGCATACAGAAGATTTAAATGAAACATTAAAATTTTTATCACATAATTGACTTATACTATTAGATTATGCTTCAAACCATCAACATAAAGTACATTATCAATAAATGTAGATGGAGTTATACGGACTTTACCAAGGCCCATAATTTGACCTTTACCGTTATCGCCAAACGTAACAACTCCACCTTTCTTTTCTTCTAGGGTGATGAATTCATCTTTGTCACCCGTCATATGTCTTGAGCAGCCACTATCAAGGTACCACTTTTTCTTTGATCTTTTGGCTACAAGACATTCCTGCAACATAATCAAACTTTATGTTTAGGTACCCAAGCTTTCTTGGGTCCTTCATGGTTAGCAGCAATAAAAATTGTTCCTTTCGGAACCCATATTTTCTTAGCTTTAACATTTAACTTGTTGTTATTTTTTAACGTTTTGCATTCAAATGATTTATGACCTTTTTCATTACATTTGAAACAAGTTATATTACTTTGGTTAGCTTTTACAAAAATATTCTTTAAGATTTTGTTTCCTTAATGTGTTATATCCTAAACCTGCTTTGTCAAAAACAGCTTTTTGACTATCTAGGATCATGTTAAGTTTAGTTGAACTTAAGGTGAATTTCTCAACAATGTCTTTATATTTTTTAACATCTTTCTTAAGAGAGTCATTTCTTTAGCTTGCTGTTCTTTATCTAAAGCTAAAGTTTCTAATTGATCTTTTAAATCTTTAGTTGAGTTTTTAGTTTCAGATTTTAACAAATCTATTTCTTGATTAAGATTATCTCTTTCTTTGCTAAGTTCTTCTTTTTCATTAGTTAAGTTCTTAACTTCTAAAGCTAATTCATTTTTACTTTTAGCTAAGCTAATATTATCATTTTTCAAAAACTTATACTTCTTTTTTAAGGATTTAAAATCAATCATAAGTTCATTGAAAGCCTCAAACATTTCATCAAATGTAAATCATCATTTGAGTTTTCAGAACTTACCTCATTGTCGTTGTCGTCGTCGTTGGCCATGAAGCAGATATTGGCAACTTCCTTTTGTTCTTCTTCTTCCGAAGAAGATTCATCAGACCATGTTGCCATGTATGCTTTCTTCTTTTTCTTGTAGGCCTTCTTTAGTAAAGGACAATCATACTTAAAGTGCCCTGGCTTTTTACATTCATAGCATACTAAGGGCTCTTTCTCTTTTCTTTCCTTGTCCTTTTTCTTATCCTTTTCTCCTTCAAATCTTGCTCCAAATTTCTTTTTGTGGAAGGGCCTTTTCTCATAAACTTTCTGAATTTTTTGGCCAAGAGAGCAGTTTCCTCATCATCTTCATCATTACCTTCACTGCTGCTCTCTTCCATTTCTGCAGTCTTGAGGGCAAGGTTTTTCTTCTTTTTGTTTCCTCCTCACATGCTGCTTCATTGTTAAGCTCGTGGGTCATTAAGGATCCTAGAAGCTCCTCTAAAGGTAAGCATTGAGGTCTTTGGCTTCTTGGATAGCAGTGACTTTGGCTTCCCACGATCTTGGTAGTGACCTAAGAATTTTGCGAACAAGATCAGCATTAGTATAACTTCTCCAAGACTTTTTAAACCATTCACAATATCAGTGAATCTAGTGAACATGCATGTGATGGTTTCAGTTTGTTCCATAGTAAACAATTCATATTTATGAACCAAAATATTTATCTTTGATTCTTTTACTTGGTTTGTTCCTTCATGAGTTATTTCCAACCTATCCCAAATTTCTTTTGCGGAATTACAAGTTGAGATTCGGTTGAATTCATTTGAGTCTAAGGAACAATATAAATATTAATGGCCTTAGCATTTAGTTGTGCCATTCTCCTATCATTATCATTCCAATCCCTTTCGGGCTTAGGAACAATAGTGCCATCAATAAGTGTGTGGGTGTACTAGGTCCATTTATTATTACTCCCCACAATTCATAGTCCGAAGCTTGAATGAATATCTCATTCTAGCTTTCCAATATGAATAGTTGGTTCCATTAAATAAAGGAGGTCTATTCGTAGAATGACCTTCAGCAAAACTTGAACCAATTTGTGTTGCCATATGGATCTTTAGCCCTTGATCGTGAGATCAAATTCTAAATGAGCACTTGCTCTGATACCAATTGTTGGCCCAGATGGCAACCCAAGAGGGGGGGGTGAATTGGGTTCTTAAAAATTTAAGACTTTTTAACTTTACTTGATTAGTTAGCAAGATGTGCAGTGAGAGGCTAACTAAAATCAATGCACAAGCAAATAAAGAGAGATAGAGAAAGAGAAAATATGGCACGGCAAACACAAGATAATTTTATAGTGGTTCGGTGCAACCAACACCTACGTCCACTCCCAAGATTCACTTGGGTCCACACTATAATCTCTCTAGATTACAGCCGAGTTGTTTTCCAAGCTCACAACTCAAACTTGTTGTTTTACCGGGTGCACAACGAACCCAGCTGGTTTTAACTTGGGCTTACCAGCACAAAACCCTACACGTTGTTTTTCTAGGGCTCACAACTAACCCAACACAAGCACTCCGGCTTGCAACGAGGTATACCAACCTCCACTAATTCAATCCACTGATTGAATCAGCAAACAATAAGAATGATAGTGTTTGAACAAAGAAGTGCTCCCCTTGAGCAAATATACAAATGAAGTACAAAATAAAGTAAGGTTAGAAAAGCCTGATAGTATTGCAGATGGTAGAGGCTTGGGCTTTCTTCCTTCTTCTCTTTAACTCCTCTTGAAACGTTGAATCACGCCTCAGCAAGATTCTTGACCGTTGAAGACTTTGGAGTTGAGATGAAACTTTTTCCTCTTTTGAAAATCATCCGATTTGACCTTTGAAATGTTTTGGATTTTCTTTTGGCTCTTGTGGATTGATGAGAAGGAGCAGACGAACTTCCTCTTGGATTTCTCTCCTTTTGAATCACTCTCCTTTGAGCTAAATGATTTTTTCAATATGCTCTGTTTTTCCCTCTTTTCAAATGATATTCTTTTCTCTCTTTGATTTTCAAAATCGATTCTGCTGAGTTGAAAAGAGCTTCTCTATTTATAGAATCTGCAAAATATATCCGTTAGAGACAAGGAAAATAGCCGTTATTTGAAAATCTTACCGTTGGGGCTGATGTGTCATCGTTAAGAATCGCGCCCAGATTTGCTGGAGTCGACTCATGCTTTTCCCGAGTCGGCTCGAGCTTGTTTTACCAAAAATAGAAATGTTAGGGGTCGACTCGATAAAGGTGAAGTGTCGACTCCTGATAGTCGGGAGTCGACTCGTGAAAGACTTGGGGTCGACTCGAGAGATGCTCAGAAAAACACTCTTCTGGTGTCTGAGCGGAGTCGACTCGCACAGTCCAGGAGTCGGCTCGACAGAATCAAGGGTCGACTCGACAATTTCATGGGTCGACTCGACACAGATGCACATTTCTGTACACTGAGTGGAGTCGACTCTGAAACTCAGGAGTCGGCTCCGGAACGCATCAAAAATCAGAAACTTTTCTGATTGACATTAAAATCGTTCCAGATTCATTTTAGTTCATTGTTTTGACATGAAATCAATAGAATTAATCTTTAGAAGTGATTCATGAACTAATCCATAAGCTTTTTGAATAAACCATGAATTATAACATTTCTTTTCGAAAGTTTGAATATTGAGTTTAAAGTCACTTTCAAAATTGATTAAAGTTAAACTTGAGCATTCTCATTAATTGTTCAAAATAAATTTGTTGCTTCATTTTCATAAACTCATTACATCCTTTAATAAACTCAATGACTTTTAGTAATCATCAAAATCAAAGGATTGGATCATATAATTTTTCTATAATCTTCCAACACCTTCCAATATTTTGGGTATGCTACAACTTAGTTTCTAGGAGGGCCTCTGAGTGGCCTTACATTGGCCCCCAGAAATCTTTTAAGATGATCACAGATAATCCGTCGTCGATAAAAGAATGGAAGTCCTGATTTTTTATGGTTAAAGGGAATATCGGCTTGGATTTTCCTCGGGTGTGGGAGCGTTATGTGAAGGATCCAGAGGCGCACCCAGAGTTATTCGAGCAGGAGAAGAAGGATTTGATCACCTTGCACAGGAGTCGAGTACTTCCAGCCAGCGCCCTTCTATCAGAGGATGCCCTTTTTGCTGCCGGATTGAGTCCTATTGACCCTGTTGGTAAGCCTTATTTTGCAATCAATATGCTAAGGTAATTTTAATTTTGATTTTTGCACAATTTAATCGATGAATCGCATTGTGCCTACAGCCAAAAGGTCAGCATTTGTAGGCCAAATGAGAGAGGAACTTGGCAAACGCCACAGGAGGTCCAGTTCCAGTGATAAGCACAGGGCCGAGAAGAGGTCCCGCCACTCTGGCTCCCATCCTAGGGGGCCTAGGAAGGATGGCACTGGCCGCCGTCCCGCGCCACCGCGGGACGAAAGTGTTGAAGTACCGGTGGTAATTTACGAACCTTCGGTGCCGGAGAAAGGTCTGTTATTGGGGGGAGATCAGGCTGCCGAGGGATTCTAGAGGAGGGTATCGAAGTCTCCCCCACAGATAGTTGTTTTGTCAGATGATGGCAAGGGAGTAGTGCCAGCTCATTCGGTGGTCCCCGTGGTCGGGGTAAGGGAAACTTCACAAGTTCCAGTCGGAGTGTAGTATATCGCTCGGTTTTGTCGAAACATAACGAATGTCCCGTTAGTGCCGGGGCAAGAGTTGCTATCTTGGTTTGGACCGGGGGATAAGGGAATGTTCGGTTTTTCCCAAAATAAGAATACTATCTCGGCTTTGAGCCGAAGCAAAAGGCGATGTCTCGGTTTAGGCCGAAATATAGCAAATGGCTCGGCTTCGGACCGAAGCATAGAATAGTTCAGCTAGATCCCCGATAAGTGTCTTGGTCAAAACCGAGGTCAGGCAGATAGTTCTATCAATCCGAAACAGGAAACAGTTCGGCATGATATGGCCGAAAACTACACGAGTACCTTGGCGGATGGTCCGTTCTATGAAAATCATTTCATTTTCTGCCCGGGCTGACGAGGCGGATTTGTGATTCGCCAAAGGACGCTTTATTTTTTGCGTAAGGCATTTATCCTGTTGGCCTTTTCCAACGCGGATCTTTTTAACGTACAAGGTAAGCATTCGATCGCCATTCGAGGGCATCGTTTTCACAAGGTGATTTCCAAGGCCTGTCCATATCCCAAGGACCGGCGGATGATTTCCTGCATTTAAGGCTCTTGATTCGAGGTCAGAGGAAAATCTTTTGTCTTGCATCAAGGCCTAGGAAATGTGTTCGGCATGCTTTGGAAAGCGCTCTTTTACCCTAAACCATCACGTGGTAGCGGGGCCAGGGTGTTTTGAATCCCAGGGTTTTCTGTTTTAATGGCTGCCCCCGGTCCGTAGCCTATAAAATGGGGAGAGCGGGCCATGTTAGGCTATCTCCCAAGACTTTCCTTGACTGGAAAGGGTTTTCATGGCATCTGTTTCATTGAAGTTGAAAGTGGAGAGTTCGAGCCTTCTTTTTGAAGGCTGGCTCGCCCCAGATAGCTGGGGTGATGGAGAAGCTACTGAAGAGAGACCAGTCCTCAACGAAGGAATTCTCGGAGGTCATATGGAGAGCGCACGGGAGGACCACAGAGGTCATATAGGGAGCGCACGTATGCGCTTCCTGTGTGTCCTTTGTCACTTGCCATGAGGACAACTGGAAATGCAAGGCATACGTATCTCCCATGGCTAACATGGACTTCGCCTCCTCCCTCGATTTGGATTCCTCAGCTTATCTGCTTGAGGAATCTTTTACTACGTAAAGAGGGAGGAGGGTTGTGTCGGTCTGCTTTTCCCCTGCTTATGTTGTTGTGTAGTGGCTGGCAGTCCAGCACTCCGCTTGGGGGGATGCTTCCTCAGCATCGGTATCCACAGGTCTTTACCCCATTTTGGATCCCTTAATTCATCCAGGGGACCCGTGGATGGCTAGTTTTGCTCTTTGTCATTAACCAGTGGTTCAGTCGAGCTGTCTGGTTTCTCTGATTTCTTGGGTTAGATGCCAGAACATCATTATTAACCGAAGCTGATCGAAGTTGCTTGGCCGAGCTTTTTATTTGTTTTTATTCCTGTGCCATGATACACTTGTAATACCTCTCAAGAGGTTGTAATTTTTATTAATAAAGAAAGTATTTTCTTTCCTTTTTAAATACTCATGTCTTTTCTAGCATGGTTGTATTGAGAGTTTCCCTACGCTTTCCATAGTGTATTTTACTTGTTTTCAGTAGCGATTTTAGCTACTTTGCTTTGGCTGATCATTTCAGCGATATTTGGTCTTCTGTGGAGGAAGCAGTCACCTCTGTTTAGGTCAGAGGGAGGCCTGTGCAGCCTTGGCCACATTCAAGGAATAAATTGCATGATATCACTAATGGGTAGGAAGAAGTCATTTACCTCTGCCGAAGTATAACAGGATGTTTTCGTCATCTTAGAACATCTGAGAAGTCACTCGATTCGACCGAGGCTTTAGATAATATTTTAGGTATGGAGATATCACTTGGTTTGTCTGAAGCTCTAGATCATTCGGAGATATATCGCTCGGTTCTGCCGAGGCTTCATATTATTCAGAGATATATCACTCGGTTTGGCCGAGGATTCATATTGTTCGGAGATATCACTCGGTTCTGCCGAAGCTTCATATTATTCGGAGATATCACTCGGTTTGGCCGAGGATTCAGATTATTCAGAGATATCACTCGGTTCGGCCGAGGATTCAGATCATTCAGAGATATCACTCGGTTTGGCCGAGGATTCAGATCATTCGGAGATATATCACTCGGTTCTGCCGAGGCTTCATATTATTCAGAGATATATCACTCGATTATAGCCGAGGCTTCAGAAGTATATCACTCGGTTGTAGCCGAGGCTTCAGAAGTATATCACTTGGTTGTAGCCAAGTCTTTGGAAATGTATCACTCGGTTATAGCCGAGGCTTCAGAGATGTATCACTCGGTTGTAGCCGAGGCTCCGAAAATGTATCACTCGGTTGTAGCCGAGGCTTCAAGTTTATATTTTACTTGGCGCTGCCAAGGTATGGAGTCTTCCCAGCCTAGCTGGGATATATTTTACTTGGCGCGGCCAAGGTCCAGAGATCGCTCGGCCCGGCTAAAGATTTATAAAGATTATATTTTACTTGGTGCTGCTAAGGTACGGAGTCCTCCCAGCCCAGCTGGGATATATTTTACTTGGCACGACCAAGGTCCGGAGATCGCTCGGCCCGGCCGAGGATTTATAAAGATTATATTTTACTTGGCACTGCCAAGGTACGGAGTCCTCCCAGCCCAGTTGGGATATATTTTACTTGGCACGGCCAAGGTCCGGAGATCGCTTGGTCCGGCCAAGGATTTATATGACCTTCTTCTCATTGTAGCTTTCAAGGAGAGTTATAAGAATTTTGCAGGCCTTTTAAAAACCAAACTTAATTCAATGAACAAAAAATAAGGTTAGCAAGAGCGTACTTTTATTGATGATATGCACGGAGATTATCCGAGTTCCACGTCCGAGGAATAGATTTTTCATCTAGATCCTGAAGCTTATAGGTACCGGGCCCGATGACTTCCGCCACTTGATAAGGGCCTTCCCAGTTTATGGATAGCTTTCCTTGTTCCGTTGGTTTGGAGACAGACGCAATTCGGAGGACAAGATCATCGAGCGAGAAAGATTTTCCCTTGACTCTGGAGGCATGATAGCGAGCCACTCTCTGCTGGTAGGCAGCTACTCTGATCCGTGCTTTCTCTCTGATCTCCTCCAGTAGGTCGAGGTTGGCACAGAATTGCTCATCATTAGACTCCTCCGAATAACCTTCCATGCGAGGGGAAGGGAGCCCAACCTCCACGGGAATGACATCTTCCGTACCGAAGGTCATTTTGAAAGGAGTTTGGCCCGTGGGCGTCCTCTCGGTGGTTCGGTAAGCCCATAGCACGTGGTGGAGCTCTTCCACCCACTTGCCTCGTGCTCAATTAAGACAAGCCTTGATTCCCTACAAGAGGGTTCGGTTGGTTACCTCGGCTTCTCCATTAGCTTGGGGATGTCCCACCGATGTGAAGCGATGAACGATGCCATGATCCTCGCAGAATTTTTAGAACTTGGATTATCAAATTGCTTCCCATTGTCGGTGATGATTGTGTGGGGAAGACCGAACCGACAAATGATGGACCTCCAGACAAAATCTTTAGCCCGAGCCTCGGTGATCTGAGCGACTGCTTCGGCTTCAACTCATTTGGTGAAGTAATCAATCGCAACAAATAAGAACTTCCTTTGTCTTGTTGCAAGGGGAAAAGGACTGAGGATATCCATTCCCCACTTGGCAAAGGGCCAGGGGGATGATATAGCGGTCAAGTGAGTAGAAGGGAGTCTTTGGATGTTAGAATATCGTTGACATGAATCGCAGGCTCGCACAAGATCATTGGCATCTTTCTGCATAGTCGGCCAATAGTATCCTTGGCGAAGTATCTTATGGCACAAAGCTCTACCGCTGAGGTAGTTGCCGCATATGCCTTCATGAACCTCCCAAAGAGCATAATCAGCCTCCGAAGGTCGGAGGCATTTAAGCAGAGGCATAGAGAAGGATCGTTTGTATAGCCTATCATCAATCAAGACATAATGGAGGATTGCATCTTCAATTTCCTTGCCTCTTTTCAGTTGGCAGGTAGTAGCCCTTCTTTGAGATATTTATATATGGGATCCGCCCAAGATGGCTCGGTGTCGACTTGCATCATCTGATCAAAATCAGCGATGCTGGATTTTTTCAGGACCTCCAAATGAAATTTCGCTCAAGATCCATTGAGTCCGTAGTCGCTAGGCGAGATAAGAGGTCGGCGCGTGCATTTTCTGAGGATCCATCAGCATGAAGCAACCACGGAGCGTTGAGCTTCGGTTGCCCAGGGGAACCTGAGGTAGAGCCATCCTCATGTATGGTACACTCCAGGAGGAAATCTGCAGGACTTGGGCATTAATGGCTGGACGAGGATAGTATTGAATGTCGTGCTCGCTCAGCTCCACAGCCCACTTGGTCATCCTTCCCGAGGCCTCCGGGCAATGGATGATAGATCTGATAGGTTGGTTGGTCAGAACCGCCACGGTATGCGCCTGAAAATATGGCCGCAGCTTCCGGACTGATGTCACCAGGGCCAAGACCACCTTATCGACCCGGGTATACCTTGTCTCGGCATCCCTGAGCAATTTGCTGACATAATAGATTGGCCTCTGAACCTTGTTATCCTCCCTAACCAGCACTGAGCCAATGGCACTCTCAGAAATCACCAAATACAAACTCAGCGTTCCTCCTTGCTTCGGACTGCTAAGGAGAGGTGGTCAACCAAGGTATCTTTTAAGATCTTCGAAGGACTTCTGGCAATCCGAGGTTCATTGAAAATTCTTCGCCGATCGGAGAGCTTTGAAGAAGGGGAGGCATTTTTCGGCCGATCGAGCAATGAAGCGGCTGAGGGCCGCTATCCTCCCAGTGAGACGCTGCACTTCCTTGATCGACACCGAAGGGATCATTTGCTGCAGGGCTTGGATCTTTTGGGGGTTCGTTTCAATTCCCCGCTGTGAAACCATGAAGCCCAGGAACTTGCCAGAATTAACTCCGAAGGCACATTTAGTTTGATTGAGCTTCATCTGGTACTTCCGGAGCGTTGCGAAGCTTTCCGCAAGATCCTTCATATGGTGGGGTGCTTCCTTGCTCTTCACCAGCATATCATCAACATACACCTCCATGTTCCGACTGATTTGCTCTTTGAAGATTTTGTTGACCAGCCTTTGGTAGGTGGCACCTGCATTTTTCAGACCAAAAGGCATAACTCGGTAGCAATAGATACCTCGATCGGTGATGAAGGCTATCTTTTCCTCATCTTCGGGCACCATTCGGATTTGGTTGTACCCCGAATAGGCATCCATGAAAGTCAGCATCTGATGGCCCGATGCCGCATCTACGAGTTGGTCAATCTGAGGGAGAGGGAAACAATCCTTCGGGCAAGCTTTATTGAGGTCGGTGAAGTCGATGCAAATCCTCCACCTGTCATTCAACTTTTTCACCATGACGACATTTGCCAACCAGTCGGGGTAATTGACCTCCCGGATAAAGTTGGCTTTAATGAGCTTGTCCACCTCTTCCTCGATAGCTTTCTGATGCTCAGGGGCAAAGCTTCTTTTCTTCTGTTTGACTGGTCGAAATGTCTCATCCACGCTAAGGTGATGGACTAAGACATCTGGACTAATCCCTGGCATATCTAAGGCAGACCAGGCGAACACATCGGCATTCTTCCAAAGGAAATTGATTAAGTCTTGTCGAAGCTTTCCCTTTAGCTGTGACCCGATCTTTATGGTTCGATCGGGCCGAGCTTCATGCAGCGGCACTTCCTCCAGTTCCTCGGCTGGTTCTCCTCGCTGCTCAGCGAAGTCTTCATGAGCATCTAGCCCATCCACCTCGGGCTTCCTGGACTGCAAGTCAGCGATAAAGCAATGCTGAGCAATAATCTGGCTACCCCGAACAACCCCTACTCCCCATTCAGTGGGGAATTTCATCGCAAGATAGGGAATATAAATGATGGCTTTGAGGGATATCTGCCCCGGCCTGCTGAGGATGGCATTGTAGGGGGACCGAAGCTTAGTCACGAGGAAATCCATGAGCATAGTAGCTATGCGAGGCCAGGTGTCAGCTCACACCGTCAGAGTAATGACTCCCTCAGGGGTTATAGGATCGCCCGTGAAACCCACCAGAGTGGATTCCATGGCTCGGAGGTTTTCCACCTGGAGTTTCAGTCTCACAAAGGCATCGAAGTACAAAATATTAATGGAGCTTCCGCTATCAATTAAAATACGGTGTACATCGTAGTTGTTTATATTCAAAGATACAACCAGAGAATCGTCGTGGGGGTGCTATACCTCCCGCAGGTCTTCATCAGAGAAAGCAAGCTCGTCGATTCGAGCCTTCTTCGATGGATCCTCCTCACTCGGCCTAGATGATGGAGAGTCGATCATCGCTATCATGTTGACATTGCCAATGACTAGGGGATTCGGCGGAGGAAGCTGGAGAGGTTCAGGTTGACGACCTCTCTCATTCGCTGGCTCAGGTGGCCCTCTGAATCGGTCTAATCTGCCCCGCCGGATTAGACGTTTGATTTCATTCCGAAGCTACCAGCACTCTTCGGTATCATGCCTGTGGTCTCGGTGGAAGCGGCAGTACTTGGTCATGTCCCTCCGAACACCGTTACCTCATAGGGGAGGAGGCCGAGGAATCTGGCGCTCGATCTCCATCAGAATCTGTGCCCTCGGCGCAGTGAGAGGGGTATAGCGGTCGAACCTTCAAGCTAGGCTCCGGGTTCGATCTCGAGGCAGCGACGGAGGGGCTCCATGACGGCGAGGCGGGCTAGCGCGGCGGTAGGCTCGATGCTTGTCGGAGCTTTTCGCCTCCTTCTTCTTTTGCTGCTTGGACTGAGCTGACCTTCTTGACTCCTCGACTCTGGCGTACTTGTTCGCCAGAGACATCATGTCCGAAAGGCTCTTCGGGTAGTTGACCTTCAGGGCCAAATAAAAGTCCCCCGCCTTTGATACCCCTCTGACCAAGGCGGACATGGCCACCTCGTGATTGAGGTGGTCGACTTCTTGCAGGGCCGTGTTGAAACGGCCAAGGTAGTTCTTCAAGGATTCCCCCTCTCTTTGCTTAACTTTCGAGAGGGAATTAGATCTTCACTGGTGATGATGGCTGCTGACAATTGGCTGATAAACAGACAGCTCAGCTCGTTAAAAGAATCAATAGAACATGGCTTCAAGCTGTTCAACTAGGTTCGAGCAAACCCTCTAAGGGTAGAGGGGAAAGCACGGCATAGAATCGCATCTGACGCTCCATGGAATATCATGATGGACTTGAAGCTGTAGAGGTGGTCATCGGGATCAGTAGATCCGTGGTAGGGCTCGATGGTAGGGAGCTTGACATGAGGGGGAATCACTTTCCTCATGATCCTCTCGGTGAAGGGGATGCCCTGATCCATCTTCGGCTAGGACAGAGGAGCCTGTCTAACGGCGTCTAACTCCTGACGCCATTCTTGTCGCATCTCCTGCATCTGCTGCCTGATTCCTTCATCCAGAGTGGCAAGAGGGATCGGGTGATGGGATGGCGGCAGCGGTGTCGAATCTTGGGAAGACATCGGGGAGTGGGAGCGAGCCCGACGGGATCTGAGCGGGCTCCCTCCTCTGGCCTGGTGGGGCATTGGCTTCGCCCTTGCAGGTTGGTGAAGGTAATCCGCTGCCCCAAGAAGATTAGAGGGAAGAGTTACTAGAAGAATGGGGGTGGCCTCTTCTTCATGAAGTGGCGGAACATGAGCCGCCGGGTGGGAAACCCTTTAAGCTCCTTGAACAAGCTGGGTCAGGGCCTGGACCTGTTGAACCAGAGCGGCAAACTGGTCCAGGGTCACCGTCGGAGCTGACGGTGAATGGGTTTTAGCTGGTGGCGGTAGCAAGGGCTCTGCGCCGTTGGTTGGATCAGGCCTCTGAGATGCAGTCTGATTCTGAGCCTCAGAGACAGCTCTCTTCCGGTTGGCCATTAGAGGATTTTTCTTCCAATCTGGATCCTTGTCTCCTAGAATGCAAGTTTACGGGACCTGTGGCCCTTCCTCTAGCGCCAATCTGTTGCCGGGGAAATCTATTCTCTGACTCAGGTGCTGTTGGGGCTTCGAATCCGGGCTCGACTCCTGACTGGGACCTGCAAAACAGTCCTCGAGCAGAGGGTGGCTTGGGGGGTGCCCTCTGCGGAAGACCCTCCAATGCCCAAGTCAGTGAAGATTCACAGCAAGCAGACAATGGGGAGAAGGATCCCTGAGGAAGAGTTCCTCTAAGGGTGGTGCTAGGAGCTCTGTCTGAGCTCTAATGGAATTTTTCTGAGAGTGAGAGTGAGTGAAAGAGAGGTGTCTTGAGTGTGCAAAATGTCATACCTTAGGGGATTTGAGGCTGTGATATTTATAGGTGATCACCTGATTCCTTGGACATGTCACAGAGGATCTGAAAGTTGTTGGGATTCGAAACTGATTTGAATCAGGTTGTTACAGGGCCGGTAGGATCCGTATCCGGTTGGTTAGAGGATCAACGATCAGAAAGAGCAGATGGTGCTTCAATATTCAGCGACTACATAGGCTTAAGCCATTTTTGGTAGTGTAGGCATGATTTCCTATTTGAAATCTTGTTGATTTAAGTGTATTCTGCAGAGGCACTTGAGTACCTCGATCGGGCCGAGGTATAGAAGATGGCTAAATCTGCCAAAGTATGGTGAGACTCAATTTACCAAGGTATGGGATAGTTCGGCCTTCTTGAGACACAGAATGGCTCGGCTATCCGAGGTATAACGAGGCCCGGCCTACCGAAGCGCAGGATGGTTCGGTGGTGATAGCTCGGCCTGTGGGGATATGATAATATCTCGATCAATCGACGCATAATAATAGCTCGGCCAACTGATAATAGCTCGATCAGCCGAGGCATAATAATAGCTCGGCTAACTGATACACGAAAGCAGTTTGGAGGGGTAGCCTATTCATTGCTGCCTTTCGGATGTGACAGCTATGCGACAGGGTGTATGGGCTAACCTTAGCCCGATGTCTTAGATTGCATGAACATTAATGCAATGATATTTTTACTCCTCATCAGTTTATGAAACGAAATATTCGGTATCGGACTGTTTCGATGTTTCGTTTCGAATATATATATATATATATATATATATATATATATATATAATAAAAAATTTGTTCATAATTTATATTCTTTATAAATAATAATAACAATATAAAATAAAGAGTTTGAGTTTTTAAGAGATGCGGCCGTGAGAGTAGGATAACTAGGGTTTTTTTTGATATTATATATATATATATTAAAATGGTTATAAAAGGTTTAATAATTCATAAATTGGTTTTCAAAATATATTTTATCAAAACGGTTGAAACATACCGAAATGATCGAAAAATATCGAAATGCATGGAAATGATTAAAAAAAATTTAAAATAAAATATAAGACTCATCTTTTCGAATAAATCAGCTAAACAATTGAAACGAAGCAAAATTGACAACTTTGCTGCTGAGCTTTCTGCAATCAACGAAAGATTACTGATCGAGACCGCTCAGGCGGTGGCCTGGTGGCCAGGGCCTTCTCCATGCCATCAGGAGGTCTCAGGTTTGATGAATGATGCTGCGGCCGACTCAAATAATCCTTGGAGCTTGAAACTCTGATGTTGGAGGGGCTAAGGTCTGTCTAAAAACTTCCTTGTTCTGACTGCTAGCATCTGGGTGGGGCCAGGTTGACCAACTTGCCTTCGGACGGGGAATGGCTGTGAAAATCCAGCGCCGGAACATTTCCTGATGGAGAACGGGGCCGCATGGGACCTAGCTACGGGTCGGCTTAGCCCTCCTTCCCCCTTTTTTTTTTTTTTTTTTTTAACAAAAAAAAAAAAAACAAAAAAAAATTACTTATCGAGGCCAATGTATATCGGCCAATGTAAAAAAGTCGACAAAAGTCACATGTTTCGCTACGACAAAGGTCACATGTTTCGCTCGCAAAGTTGGACCGACTTTCCCGTTCATCGAGACGGAAGGCATCTCAAACAGAAGGGCATCAGACCTGACTGTAAACAAGAGATATCCCCTCGCCTCCGTCTATAAATACGGCCCCACAAGAGGCATATCCTATGCCCCAACGAGCACGGTCTCCGTCTATGGCACCGATCCATGAGCCCCCTCTCTTCTCCCAGCAAGAAGGCCAGCCTCTCATGCAAAGTCCTATCGCTCTCACTTTCCCTTGCCACTGTGATTTGCCTCACGGCCTTCATCATCACCCTCCAACCCAATGCCAACACCCAATCTAACCCCTTCCAGCCCGCTGATCTGTGCACCCAATCCCCCAACCCCACCTCCTGCCACGCCATCATCACCGATGCCGTCCTCGCCGCTGGAATCCCCCGGCCAAGCCCAGTGCGAGTCTTCCACACTGTCCTCGACGAATCCCTTCACCAACTAGACACTGCCTTCGCCGCCGCCGCCGCCGCCGCCGAACAGAAGATTCAGTCGGCCCTCGCCGACTGCATCCAACTGATGGACCTCTCCCGCGACCGCATCCTCGGCTCGGCCTCGGCCGCAGCTGAGGGATCCCACGCCGATGCCCGGACGTGGATGAGTGCTGCGCTCACCAACCACGCCACTTGCCTCGAAGGGCTCGACGGGGAGGCCAAGTCGGCACTGGAACCCCATCTTATTGCCTGAAGGCCCTCGCGAGCACCTCTCTCGCCGTTCTCAACGCCATATCTCCATCCTCGGACATCGACGAAGTTGTGAAGCCCGTCGTCAAGTTCCCGTCATGGGTAACGCCCCACGACCGGAAGCTTCTTGAAGCTTCTTCCATGAAGGCTATCAAAGCTGACATTGTGGTGGCTAAGGACGGGAGTGGGAAGTACAAGACGGTGCAGGAGGCGGTGAACTCAGCGCCGGACAAAGGCACAAAGCGCTACGTGATATATGTGAAGAAGGGTGTGTACAAGGAGAATGTGGAGATAGGGAAAAAGAAAACTAGCGTGATGGTCGTCGGCGATGGCATGGACGCCACCGTCATCACCGGCAGCCTTAACGTGGATGATGGGGCCACCACCTTCAGGTCCGCCACTTTAGGTAAAGCAATCTCCACTAGAAAATTACTCCCACTGCAAATATAAGTTCCTTTGCATAAATAAATTAAAAGAAAAAACCGCCGCTTTAGGTAAAGCAACCTCCACTAAAAATTGCTAGGGAATTTTATTCACGCCCCTCGAATTGCTCAGTGTACCTTTTAATTTTTTTTTAAAAAAATAAAATTACCTTTAGTACCCTCTGTCTCCTCCCCTTTCATCCCAAGCAACGATGCCTCCCCTCTCTCTCCCTAACCCTTGTCTCATCCCCTCCCATCCCTGGCACTGTCCTTCACCCATCGCCGAGGTCGGGGAGTAGGAAGGAGATCGGAACCGAGAGGAGGGATTGAAGGCGGTGCCAGAAAGGAAAAGAAAGGAACGGGGGCCGAAAGGAAGGGATGAAGGGTGATGCCAAGGAGAGAGAAGGAGAACTTTGCTCAGTACATTTTTTAATTTTTTTAAAAAAATTATAAAGTATCTTTACATCTTTTGTCTCCTTTCCCGACAACGATACCTCCTCCTCTTCTCTTCCTTCTTGGCACAGCCCCCTACCCCTTCCTTTGGCCCATGTCTCCTCCCCTTTCATCCCCGGCACTACCCCCACCCACCTTCCTTCCTTCGGCCCAGTCTTCTCCCCACTCTTTGGCTCTGGCATCGTCTCTTTCCCTCCCTGGCACGGTGCCAAAGAGAGAAGGAGAGGTGTCGGGACCAGGAAGAAGATCGGGACCGAGAGGGAAGATAGGGGGCAGTGCCAAAAAGAAAAGAAAAGGAGACGGGGGCCGAAGGGAAAGGATGAACCGAAGGGAAAGGATGAAGGGCGGTGCCAGAGAGAGGGAAGGAGAGGAGGGGGCTGCCGAGAAGGGAAGGAGAGGAGACGAGGGCTGGGAGAAAGGGATGGGGGACGATGCGAGGAAGGAGAGAGGAGAGGAGAGCACCGGTGCTGGCAAAGGAGGGAGGAGAGGAGTGCTAAGGATAGTTTAGGATTATTTTTTAAAAAATTTGGGGAGTGCACTCCAAAGCAAATTGAAATTCCCAAATTGCTTCCACTACAAGATCTAAGTTCGTAATATTAAGCCATGGCTTTTGACGTTATTTACCGAAAATATAATACAGATCCTGTTAATAAAAAAAAAGTCGTAACAATCGACTATAAATTTGTCCATAACTCCATATTTCTTTCAAAAGACATGTCACTTATGATTTTTTGATTTGTTGATTATATCAATAATGGTAAAAACAAATAATGAATAACGTACCATTAAATATCTTCTATTAAAATGTTTAATAATGATTCCATATCGATCGAGCAACAATCACGCTATGCGCATCTAAATCAAGGTCGCAGCGGCCTCTAAAGTCTAAGGATACGTAAGCATCTTTGCTTTAAGGATAAAATTTAAGTACCATTTTTTCTGTCCCTCGTCCGCTTCTCTGCTTATTAACATATATATATATATATGTATATATATATATGCTTCACATTTTATGTAACTATTTAAGAATTTGTTTGATTATCATATAGTTATCTCATGAAACTATTAAGAAATAGTCATTTAATGATTCTTCAGCAACCAGATTAAAATTTTAAGTAGAGTTCGTGATCAAGAACCTGATGGCAAAGATGCAAGTATATCATCTGTTTGCTGTAATGCAGCTGCGGTCGGTGATGGGCTCATCCTGCAAGACCTCAAGATCGAGAACACGGCTGGGCCTCAGAAGCACCAGGCAGTGGCCCTCCGCGTCGGGGCCGACCGGTCCGTCATCAATCGTTGCCGCCTTGATGGCTATCAGGACACCCTCTACGCCCATTCCCTCCGCCAATTCTACCGCGACAGCTCCATATCGGGCACTGTCGACTTCATCTTCGGTAATGCCGCAGTCGTGTTCCAGAACTGCAAGCTCATCGCCCGCAAGCCCATGGACAAGCAACAGAACCTGGTCACCGCCCAGGGACGCGAGGACCCGAACCAAAACACGGGCACCTCGGTCCAGAGCTGCCAAGTGGTGCCTGCACCTGACCTCGTTCCGGTGAAGGGCACCTTTCCATCGTACCTCGGTCGGCCATGGAAGGAGTACTCGAGGACGGTCTTCATGCAGTCATACATCGATGGTCACATTCACCCGAAGGGCTGGTTAGAGTGGAGTGGTGACTTTGGGCTGAAGACATTGTTCTACGGGGAGTATCAGAACAAGGGGCCAGGCGCTGGGACCAGTGGGCGGGTGAAATGGCCAGGATATCACGTCATCACTGACGCTAAAGTGGCCAAGGCCTTCACAGTGGCGGAGCTCATACAGGGAGGCTCTTGGTTGAAGGAAACTGGAGTCGCCTTCACTGAAGGATTGTAAGGTGCTGAGGTTGGGATGCGGTGGCTTAATTTTGTTATCACTGTTTCGATCTCTGATGCTTTATTTCGCCTGACTCTGAGTTTATTAGTTTTAATGTACCCACATGTGCTTGTTTCCGGTGGCTCCTTATGCTTGTTGTTGTAATCTATTCTCAGTGACAGAGATTCTTCTAGCTTGATTACTGAAGTGGTCTTTTGGACAGGATTTGGTTTAGTTCTGTTTGAAAAGCAAATTAATAATAATTAGCTATTTTGACTCTTTATTAATTTACATATATTTAGCATCAAAATTATAACTCAACAGAGAGCATGTAATATGGGGAAGATTGCCAGGATTAAACTAATTAATTATCAGGAAACACAGTCCACTAAATTGGAGACATCAATTTCAAGGCTTGGCATTTGTATTAAGTTTCAGACCCAAACCTAATTTACTAGATAAGTAACACTCACAGAACATCTTAAATATGTCCAAATATGCGTTCCTAGCATCGGTGACGGGAAAGAGAAACGTATCACATAAAAGGTGGAAAACCAAAAACGCCTATAAATTCCCCATTGCAGTACATAGTGGATGTGGTCATTTTGTTAAAGAAGAGAAACGTATCACATCAGCAAATCGTGATCTCTTGTCACAATCTTAAAATTCCTACCCTAATAGGAACGGTACACGCAAAATGGTCCAAGTATTGCAAGCTATGATGGTATGGCCACTTTCGATGTCATGTTGGCACCAAACTTTTCAGGATATGGTAGGATAGAATGCCAAGCGATTATGATCGTTGCTTGGAATAAATCATGCTGAAAATGATCGCAAAGCATTCAAAATAGACGAAGGGGGATGTTGAGATATAGATCCAAATGCAACACGTTGGGCAGTAGGAGAGACGGATGGCAGGGCTATAGATTCTTGCAAATAAGACAGGATCATTAGGGTGCCCATCGTGAGGCAGTGCACCAGAACTGTGGCCTTGTTTGATTTGATAACGGATGCCAACCTCAGTGGCATTAGATGGTGGTTGGGTAGGGCTAGTAGGGGAATTTTATATCGCGGTGGAGGAGGTTGAGATCTAAGGAGGGAGAGAGAGGGTGGGCCATCAATGGTATGACTGTCTCCCTGCTGAAGGACTCGCGCTGGCTGCTCTGCCGCCTTGAGGACTCTGGCAGGCATCCAGGTCGGTTAAGTTGGTCTTCAACTTTGATCCACTGAATTCCTAGGCAACGATATTGTATGCCTTGGCAGTCTCCTATGCGGTGTCGAACATACCCAGCCAAACTCCGTCCTCCCTCAACGCCTCTTCCTCAAGTGGGATGGATCATATGGAAAAGTCTTACCGCACCGAATGCGATGATGCTGCATCGCATCGGATGATTAGCGCACCGATGCTAAAAGCAGAAAAGATATTTCTGTTATTGGCATATGTGCGTATGCATCATGCTTCAATCATCGAAGCTGATGCGCATTAGCTGCACTATTCCCGATGGACAAAGACTTTTCTATTTCTGTTATTGGCATATGTGCGTATGCACCATGCTTCAATCATCGAAGCTGATGCGCATTAGCTGCACTATTCCCGATGGACAAAGACTTTTCTTAGATTAGATATGCCTGACGTCCATTTTTCATAATTCGTGTTTTTATTAGCTTGTCTAGATGCACAAAACTCAGCCCTAAGGTTGCGTTTGGTGCATCGCCAATAATCCTGAATGGTAATATGGATTATCTACATGATAGATTATCAGTAATGTTGATTACCGTATTTGGTATATACAGATAATACAACAGTAATATTAATATTGATTACTGTGTTTGGTATGACAAACAGATTACCAGTCATATAACATTAAATTCTCAAAATATCCTTAAATTAAATTTATTAAAAAAATTTATATTATTATATATTTGATTTTAAAATTTTATATTTATAAATGATAATGTTTAAAAAAAATGTAATTATAAATAATATTCGAAGCGGTCGATAAAGATCGAAAGCCATCGAAACAAGTTTCGCTGCATCTGAAAATGATCGTAGGGCCACTGGTCGGTGAAGATCCGGGGCCTAACTTCGTGAATCTTTGACACATAGATTCTTGTGAGGGGATTCGAGTATAGAGGGATCAAAGAAAGAAAGATCAATCTTATCAAAAAATAATTTATGAGATTACTATATCTCTGATAATATGGATAGCCAACCCTTCTTGTGGTAGGTAATCCAAATTATGGATAGCCATTCAAAATAGGTACCAAACCCAAATAAAGTTATTTGGTGGCCCCTTTTTAATTACTGATAATATGAATAAATTACCTGCTACCAAACACAAGGATTAGGTTTTTGCAATCCTAAAGAGAGATTTTGGTAAATTAAATAGGTTTTTAGGATTTAATGGACCAAATCTTTGATTGGGCCGAATTGAAAAAAGAAAAAAAGAAAGAAAGCTAATGAAATAAGGAAACAGATCAATAATGAAATCTTGATCCCTCTTTCCTAAACAAGGGAGCCAATTAATCAAGAAAAACCTAAACCAAATTGAAGAAGGTATATATAGAAAATTAATCCTCCATAAAGAGGAACGCTAGACTCGCTCCATGATGTAGATCAAAGGGAATCAAAAAGAGGCTAACGGCAGAAGAAGGGAAGGACGTCCGGTTTAGGTGTCGCTGGGGGGAACCATCAATGGAGGTAAGAGTCTTCTTCTTTCTCTAACCCCTTTGTCTTTATCCTGTAGCTTAGATCTAGTGGACCTCAACAAGTAGTCATTAGGTGGCTGCCGATCGTTATCTAAAACCTAGTAGGGCCGATGCTCTGTTTCATGTTTCTGTATTCGGCCATATCCGACCACCAGTCGGCCACATCCGACCACTAGTCGGCCACACCGGCGCCGTAAGAAGGACTGGAGAAGAAGAGCTAGTGGAAATGAGGAGTACAATGGGATCGAGGAAGCTATAAAAAATTTAACAACTCCCGTTTGCTGCCTCCTGTTTCATGGAAGAATGAGACCGTGACTGGTCTCCGATGAAGGTTTCTGTGACGCGCTGAGGTTGCTTCTTTATTTAATTAACTTATTAATGGTTTGAAACCATATAACTTATCGTTAATACTGTTAAAATGATTTTATAACACTCATGTGTAGCTTTTTTTTTCATAAATTTATAAATAATATTTTTCTTATATTCCTCAACTTTTACTTATAGATAACCTTTGATAGCTTTTATATATATATATATTCATTAATTTTTATATATTTGAATCGATTAAAATCATGTGACCCAATAATTTAATTAATATATATATATATGATGCAAAATTATTTTAAAATATTATAGTTTCTCTTTCACAAGGGTTAAAGGCTATAGTATTCGCTAGTAACTCCTTAGGAAAGAACGACGCCGGAGAAGTGCCGGATCAAAGAAGCCTTAAAATTTAATACCGGATGTGTCTTTAATTGTAATAACGTGCGGTGCGGCCAAAAGACCCGTTACCACTCCATTTGTTCAATTGCTGCACGTATTCCTTCATTTGGGATGATGCGGTGCGTTCCTAGGAATCAAGACATAGGGGAGCTTCCATTAGCACTGCTCAAATTGCTCAGTAGGTTTTTATTTAATAAAATAATAATAATAATTTTTACCCTTAAAAAGTTTGATCAAAATACCCTTAGATTATTCTGTTCACTCCCCTGAACAACCCCCCCCCCCCCTCTTGCTCCTTTCGCCTCCCATGTTCATGTGAAAAAAAATTTGCTCAATCCATTTCGACCCTTATTTGAAGAGATTTCAACTTGCAATTGAACATGTACAAGCAACTAGAGATTTGGAAAGGTTTTACGGACGCAAAGATTCATTTTTTAACTTGTTTCAAAGTTTTTCATGGTTTATGATTTGTTCAGCCACACAAGGCCAAACAGAAAGCAACAGAGGCCTTATGTTCAGTCTTGGTTGCCGAACATAGGCCTCATATTCGGCCGAAATGGGCTGAACAGGGGCCCTTTGTTCGGCCCATCCTGGCCGAAGAGTTGGCTCCTATTCAGCCATACAAGGCCGAACAGAAGGCCTCTATTCGGTCCTATGTGGCCAAACAGATGTCATTTGTTCGACCAGGATGGGCCGAACATCGGGGTTGAGGTTTAGTATTTAGGGTTAGGGTTTAAATGATTTTTTGACTTTGTAAGGTGATTTTTTGACCATGCCGGGGTATGTCGATGTGGGTCGGCCTATGCCAGGGCATGCGGTTCGGCCTGTGCCGGCCCATGCTGGGGTGTGCCATGCCCGTGCTGAGGCATGTGGTTCGGCCTATGCCGAGAAGGCCTCTATTCGGTCCTATGTGGCCAACAGATGTCATTTGTTCGACCAGGATGGGCCGAACATCGGGGTTAAGGTTTAGTATTTAGGGTTAGGGTTTAAATGATTTTTTGACTTTGTAAGGTGATTTTTTGACCATGCCGGGGTATGTCGATGTGGGTCGGCCTATGCCAGGGCATGCGGTTCGGCCTGTGCCGGCCCATGCTGGGGTGTGCCATGCCCGTGCTGAGGCATGTGGTTCGGCCTATGCCGACCCGTGCCGGGGCATATCGTGCCCGTGCCAGGGCATGCGGTTCGGCTCGTGCCGACCCATGCCAACAATCTATATTGACGAGATCACTCATGCATTAAATTTGACTCTGGGAAAAAAAATTAATTTAAATGAACTTTCATTAAAATTTCAATGTATTTTACAAAAAGATGTGTTAAAAGCTAAAAAAAATACATAAGATACACCATCAATCCCTATCTCGCCGTCGTCAACGCCTGTAATGCTATGGCGATGCATGACTTGGGCCAAGCTCAACTGTAGAGATAAGCTGCAACAACCGTGTCATCTGCCCAATAACGTCGTACAGGTAGGTCCCCTGTGATGCAGCCTTCTCCCGATCCATACAAAGAATGCTGGCATCAATGCTAATGGCATTTGCAATATGCCGCCCTTGCACGTCAGCATCAACATCATCGGGACGTGATCAAGAATAGATACTGGATTGGCTCTTTAAAGGGTGAACAACCAAGTGCGTGATACGAGAATATCAATCCATATATCTTGATATGCTATCTGATGGTCAGGTCATCGGATGGCTCCTGCTCACTCAGCTCAGCATGTGATCCTCCCACCTCTTCCACATCTGATCATAGAAGACGTATCGGATGCTGGCTGCACAGGGGCTAGTGGCACGTGGAGGATCATCTGTATCCTATCGAACTATCGTAGAACCCTTTCAGGATGATAGGGTTCTACAACATCCATGTACTTCAGGCATCCACTAAAGAATGCAATATTTAGGAATGGACGATCCTCCCAAATATGACGTGGGGATCCCACACTACCTGCAACAGATAATTCCTAATCAATTTGAATATATGGTAAATCATAGAAATATACAAGTGTATGGTCCTATGGTACATATCATCAACCCTCAAAACGTTCAATGACTCGCATAGAATCACTAAATGGTCCATCATGGTATGTGATGGACTGCCAGGAATCCATCGGTGTATGCGGAGCCTGGTGGCATCCCTATAATCAAGGGATGGATGGAGTGAGATATGGGAAATGCTCATAAATCCATGCCTGGAACAATGTTATATATCCATTAATCTGTCTAACGGATGCCCTAGACGCAATCCCCAACTGCCGATATAAATAAGCCAAGACACCAGCATCCCAGGCATATATGCTCACCCTATCCAAATCCCGAAGTAGAGAAGATAAGTTATAGGCACCCTCATCGCGCTTTTATCAACAAAAAGTATGCACCCTAACAAAAATAGCAAATACCCTCGCGCTGCACACTCTATCCTATAGTGGCTATCTCTATCAAATACATAATGAAAATGACTCTTCAGCTACTCTAACCTCATAGACTGACCACGTACTGATAGCACCTCCTGACGCGCATCTACCTGTAATACACATAACAGCTCCACTAGTAGGTTCTCA